>PVKZ01001154.1:0-469653 GCA_004027375.1 Macroglossus sobrinus
AGGGAAGGGAAGGGAAGGGAAGGGAAGGGAAGGGAAGGGAAGGGAAGGGAAGAGAAGAGAAGAGAAGAGAAGAGAAGAGAAGAGAAGAGAAGAGAAGAGAAGAGAAGAGAAGAGAAGAGAAGAGAAGAGAAGAGAAGAGAAGAGAAGAGGATTTGGAAACGATGAGGTTTATTTTAAGATTTTGCCTAAGACTAGCCTTCAAGTAGGGATGATGAATGACATTAATTTATCAGTGCTTCTAAAACTGTTCTGTTTCCTCTCAGATCTACTGCCTTAGAATCTTCTGAAGCAGGGCAAGGAATAGGAAGTTCATTTCAGTGATGAACACTAAAGATTGTGAATAATAGTGCTAAGGTTTAGATTGTCAATGAAGATCTCAGGTCCTCATGAATTGCTTAAGCTGTTCATGCTTTACACACACCAGTGGCTCTGTGTCCTTGATTCTTTGATGGACTGGCTTTTAGATCATGAAAGTCTATGTCTCAGCCCAGTGAGTCCTGAACTTGTCTGATGGTGAGAATCATCTGAGATCCTTGTTAAAAACACACATTTCCAAGTCAGTTCCCTAGAAATTCTTATTCAATGATGCCTTGGTCTGTGCATTTAACAAGTCGTCCCCAGGCGATACTCATGATCTGGCAAGGTTGGGAAACATTACTTTAGTCAAAGTATTTTTTGTTTCATATGTGAAAATCTAGGAGCAGATCAGAAGCAAAGGGCAAACAAACCCAAGCTGAAGAAGCAAAATAATACCCGAAGTCTTCCAGATGTTTCCCTGTTTATGAAGCCAATTCTGGCCTCATTAGCTGCCTTGTTTTCATTTATGCTTCTGGTTGAGTTAAGCACTCAGATAATAAAATAATTTGCAAAGACAATGATGAGATTGTCACTTAGATTATCAAACAAGTAAACATGCAAAAAGAAGATGCAGGAGGAGTAAGTGGAAAAAGAAAAGTAGGAAATTTTAAATTTATTTCTTTAAAGAGAAATTAGAAGAGGTTTTATGAGCTGAATATAATATAAAAATTTCTTTGGTCTATACAGTTTCTTTCTCATTCCCACTTCCCAAGTCATTTCTTAGCTTTTTTTACTGAGGGATAGCTCTTTTCACTACTTTATAATTCATTGCCTAATCACAGTTAAACAAAGAGCTCTACTAAGCTTTCTCAAATCTACTTGCTTTGCTCCAAAATTTCCTCCTACCCTATGAATATGCATGTGAGAGTTGATTAATGTATCCTTCTCCAACCAATATACTTATTTCTTGGCTCTGATATCAAATGCTCAGCTAACAAGTTTGGACAGCAAGAGAGGTTGTGTTATCTGAGACAATCTGGTTCTTAAATTTCAGAGACAAAGTAGCAACTCTGACCTGCAAGAAAGTTAACCAAAAATTTCTTCTAGTATTTTCAGCTACTGAGTTCAGATGGTAAATATTTGGAAAGCAAGAGTTGAGAGAGCTAGAGATTACCATAATGTATCATTAGTGAAGACTATAGCAACATGGTGTTAAGCATTATGCATAAGGTAAATATTTGAGACCTGAGTCAAATTTATTAGTTGTCAAATATTTGAGAAAGCATCAAAAATTGTCACCTCTAAAACATCTCATTTTTTTAGTTGCAACTGAAAACTATACATTGGATTTTTTCAAAACACAAATGAATATAGAAGAAAAATATGGATATTTGGCCAATTATGGCTCCAGACACCCTCCCTATGGCACTTACACCAACCACAACACAAAGACCCTGTGACTTTTAAAAAAGATGTATTTGAAGACTGCATAAATGCATCTTCTATGCAAACTAACCTTAGACTAAGAATACTATGATGTTTCTCCTTCATCTTTAAAAAATCTTTATCAATACCCTTTCTATTCTTCATATATAATGTTATTTACACATGCCCAGTTTTGATGTATAATATTTTTATTTTTAAAAAGTAGATGGTTGATAAATAAATTAACATATAGTGAAATAATATTTATTCAGTGGAAATGATAAAGTAGATATGTATTTATTGACATGAAAAATCATACACTTTTTTTGAAAAAATATACTCATACTAATGAGTCTATCATTGTTAACAAACTCACATTCATATGAAAGATTTTCAGCTACATTCTCCTATTGTTAATATCTAACTTATCTAGGTAACAAGTCAGCTAAAAAGATCACCAGAAGCAATTCAATTCAGAATAGTCCCTAAACAAGTATTAATGTAAAATATCCAAGTGAACAAGAAGGAAGGCCTGGTAGCAGATAGATGCCGATATTCAGGTGAGTTTGCTGGGCCTCGCTTAAGGTGGCTTATGGGCTTAAAATTGTGGGCATGAATTTGTGGAAGCCCAGTCAGAGAGAATGAAACACGTTGGATCTCGATTACCTGAGAATAAATTAATCAGCATGTGAATTCATTTGGTGGGGTACCTGTAATTAAAGCTGCTCTGCCACTACTTAGTTAACATACATCTTTAACTGCAGTCAATCTGCTTAATAGGCAATGGTTACATTTTCTGTCTGAACCATAACATGAGGTATTTGTGGCTACCATCCCATCTGCCCCTGTACCCTAGTAAACAGGAAGTCTATGCACAGGTAAGTAAAAAATGGAAATAATTTCACCCTGACTTGAAAAGACTGAAAAAAATTTTCGCAAAGATGTGACTTTCGAGCTAGAACTTAAAAGAATAATGTTCTGAGAGGTAGAAAATATGGAGAGAAGTATTCCAGGTATAAGAAACTGAACACTCTCTAAATATAAATATGAAATTGTGGATGACATATTTGAAGGGCATTGAGACACCGTGTATGTGTGTGTGTAATGTAATTTTTTTTAGGACATAAAAATGATAGAGCAATAGAGAGGGTAGTTGGAGAGATCTAAAGGAACTCAATAACCATCCAAAGAGTATAACCTTTTTCTTCCCTTTTCTGACACTTCTCTCAGAGCATCCAAGTAACATAGTCAAAGTTATGATATTGTGTAAGATAGTAAATCACCTGACCTGACTACTTGTTCAAGGGTGCTACTCTAATGCTGAGCAGTAAAAACTTGTTTGTGTCTATGATTGTAACAGTTGAGACTCAGACGCACAGGGTAAAAAATATGTTGAGGTAGACAGTATCATTTTTTTTTTATGTGGGCCAATTCCTAACTGTGACCACACTCTAAATTCCCCTATACCTCCTCCCTCAAGTTAATTGAAATTAACAGTGACTCACTAACCATTGAACGGATTCATAAGCTTTAAAAAGATGAGCCATTCATTAAACCTTCTGTATCAGCTCCAAATTGATTTTTTAAATCTTGTTTGACTTCTAGGCATTCAAGTAAGAAGCAAAGAGGATCATCATTTTTCTTAAAAGAGAAATCCTTAAATCAGAACTGGTTTAATTCCAACATAATTTGACAAATTAAAGAGAGTTAGATATAAAGAAGAAATTTCAGTTTTAGTGTGTGTGAGAAAAAATTTTTTTAACAGCTTGATTTTATTTGGGACTATTCCAAACTGGCTTATTTTAATTTTGCATTACAATCAAGGCAACTAGTCCACATGAAACCAATTCTTGGTATGAAACTCTTCCATTTGTTGTTACTTCTGATTTTGTGGGGTTGTCCTATGAAGTTCTGAGGAGATGTTTTCTGTAAAATGCTTTGTATATTGCATGATACAGAATAAAAACTCAATAAAAACTCATAACCAGTTTTGTAAACCAAACTTATGCCTACCATTAAGACTTAAGGTTCACTCTCTGAGCCTCACTCACCACAAACCTGTAAGTAGATTCTAATTCTACTGATGAAGAAACTGAGTCTCAAATTTGGGTTAATTCCCAAGTATCAGTATGACAATGTACATCCTTCCTTCCTAAGAAGATTAAGGTGCCAAATTGCACCAGCTGTTGTTTTTTCTTTTTGCCTATTTTGACATATATGTTCCTAAAAACATTCCCTAAAAGATCTGTTTACTGTCTGTCTCCCTCATTAACTTGAGTGCCCCAGAGAGGAGGGACTGTACCTAAATCTTTGGATGGTGTCTGGAAAGCAGAAGGTTCTCAATATCTTTTGAATAAGTGAATCACAAAATAACCTTTTAAATCAGTTTGTCCTCTCCCCAGCTATCCTAGTTTTTCCTATTATCTGGAGGTTTAGCATTAATAAAATGGGTCCTTATATCTAGATACCCAAGAACAAGTTTTATCTCTAAAGAAAAGCCATGTGACTGAAGACTTGGATAGTTTTGTTTGTTCTCCAGACGCCAGAAATGAGCAAATCATGTGTACATTAAAATTAACATGAGAACTGAGTGTATATGGGGAGATAATTGCTATGGTAATACTGGGCTCACACTTAAGAGGACAGCTGGGCTTCTAGCGGAAGAGGATCTGAAAGTGTTGCTTCAATTCAATTCCACTTGTCTGGAGGTTGCTGGGGTGGCCCCTACCATCCCCTTTTATCCTCCCTTTGAGTTGATCCATTATGAAGGAGAGAAAGTAAGCAGGGAGTAAAAGCTTTCTGTGGTTGGATATGAGAAAGATCACAAGGCAATTGTGCATTTAGACATTGTAGAAAGACTTTATCTCCTGCATAGATTTAAGGAAACATAAGCCTGGTGTAATTCATTTCCCATTAGAAATTATTTCAAGTCCTTTTATTTTCAACGAAACCCCCAGTTACAGTTGGGGATGGATTTAGCAACAAATGACAGGATTTTTTTCAGTCTCATCTTTACTTTCTGAAACTGTCTTTGCAAAGTCCAGAAAACAACTTTGATTTTTTAAATACAGACAGAAAAGAAACTAGGACTTGCGTTTTGAGCTCTAGGGGCAAGTTTAGTGCCTATGATTGAGTCTTGTAAAATAGAGAGAGGCAACTAATGGTGGGTCTGAAAATACAGAATTTTGTACCTTTGTGTAAGCTGAGTTGATACATTTAATTTATTTTTTAGCCATCTGGACAAAGGAACCTAATCTCTTGGTGTTCTCACAAACAGATGTGCTGTGACCTCTGTGGAAGGGAAATACTTCATCAATTAATCTGTCTGAATTCAATGCTCCCCCTTACTTCCTGTGGTCATCCACCTTCACTGGTACAAGATAACACACATTACATCCTTAATCATATGCCAGGGAGTCACTAAGGGCTTTACCAATATTATCTCACAACAACTTTCTAAGTTTTCTATTTTTATGGTCTCAATTTTACATGTGAGAAACTGAGGCCAAGAGAGATTAAATAAGTTACCCAAGGTTTCCCACTGACTAAGTGGCAGAGCAGGAATTCCAGGGTGTTTAGTTCCAGAACCTGGGTACATAATCATGACTCTGCATTCTCCTACCTCTCAGGGCACCTACTTCTCAAAAATAAGGCCTTTTCTAGTAGCTGTTCCAAAAGGACACTGGAAAGGCAATTCCATAGCTAATTATGTCCTTTAAAAATGCTTTTTGAGATGATAGTGACAATGATCTTAATGCATTTATTTTCTTGGCTTCAAATCATCTCTAGGTAGTGAAACATGATCCCCTACATCTCTTCCTCCAAATGTTTTCTGTCTCTACTGGCTCTTTCTTCCAAATGGTAAAACTTATAAAACAAAACTTATAAAAGTACATGTGCCTTGTAAGAAAATTGGGCTGTCAGCACAGCTATCACAGATTCAGACTAACAGTGGAATTTAGCTATGTTCACTTTGAAGACAAAAGGCCCTACTTTTGAGCTGAGGAAACCTATGTTCTGATTCCAGCCCTATAACTTTGGCCAAGGCACTTAACCAACCTGGATCTTGATTTCCTCATATGTGCAATAGGGAGTAATACCTCTTCTGCTTTCTTTCTCCTAGTCATTGTAGGGGAAAGAAAGTATGGCAACAGAAAACACCAATGCTCTAGATTGATTTATCTTTCACTCGACAAGCACTTATTGGTTGTGTACACTGTGTGGGCATCATGCTAGGTCTTGGGGCTGCAAAATCTTCACTCTGGGGAAAGAAGATTTTGGATGGAAATTTACTTTGGCTTTAGTAGCATGAACTTTGTTGGATTTCTTCTTAGGGCTCAGAATGTATAAACAGAATTGAATCTTTGTTGAATAAGAAGTTCTTGTCTTATATTTGGCCACAGAATGCATGGGAACAAAACAAGAAACAAAACGATGGAAAATGAATCAATAAAGCACAGTTTGGATAGAGCACATCAAGGAAATGAAGCAGCACTGCTCCTCTGTGTAGCAGACAGAAAACACACCCCACGCGAGCCGTGCCCTACACGAGCCAGCCAACTCTGCCTTCATGCACAACCTACTCATATTTGTGATTTGCCAATTGGTCTATGTGCCTTATACTTACCAGGTAGTGGATGGGCAGGTGAGGTTTCAGGGATGCTGCATGTCAGTTTCTGCCACCCATAGTCCTTCTTGAACCCTTCTATTTTCTCCCATTTGGCAGCATGACTTTCCATGTGTGAAAAGAATTTTCTGATGTCCTTGGAGTTTTTAGCAGAAGAGCCTATCCCTGCAGAAAATAACCATTGCCATAAGCATGCCTGTTGGACACCCTAATTAGGAACAAGGTGGGCTTCATGGGCCTGTGACTAGTGCAGTTACACAGGGCCCTATACTCAGAGAGATTATTCTTGGAGTTTAGTATTCTGTGGTTGCCATCTTGCAATTATTATTAATTTGATCTTCGACTATGTGTTCTAGAAAATGAAGCCTGATGAAACAAAGGACCATGTGTTGAGAGATTGAAAGCTTAGGTCATACAAGTTCCAGCCTCCCACTGCCTGTATGGGACATGTTCATGGCCTCCCCTTTCCCAATCTCTGGAGCTCTGGGTCCTGCCCAGCCTCCTTCAGCTCTCACCCAGCAAGTGCCCCTGCTGTGGGCCTGGGCACAGAAATGGGAATAGCTGGAGTGTTGCAGGGTGGCCATGGCCAAGGGCGCAGGGGAAGACCGGGGGTAATCAGCGGCCAGTGGGCGGTGGAAGCTCATACTCTGAGTGACAGATCCCCTGGGGGCATCCTGGTGCCCAAGGGGGCATGGCATTAATTAGGAAATATAAAACACTGTGGCAGGTAGAGAAAAACCACGGAAGAAAGGAAAAGTCTACTTTAATGCCTTTGCTGGCCCTGTTCCCTGCATTCGAAACAGCACCCTGAGATTTCATTTTGCACCAGACCCCGCAGACAGGGCAGAAGACTTCTTAAGGAAGCTTAAGATTCTGGGGATTGTAAAGACCTGACTCACTTTTTAATGCTCACAGATTAAAACAAAAAACAAAACTAAATGCCTATGGAAGGACTCATCTCCCCAGTAAAGGGGGAAAGGAAAACAAGGAAGTTGTATCTACTGAGCACTGTCTCCCCGCCGGAAGAAGGCTAATGCTTTGGTGACACTATCCTTTAAATTCCCAGAGAGGACCTGTTTGGTTGGGTTGGAGTGGGGTGGGGTTGGAATGTGATTAACTGCATTTTGAAAATGAGGGAACAGAGGCTCAAAAACGTTAAACTTACCCGAGACACTGAAAGGGTCTCTGAAGCAGGGTCAGGATGTAAACTTGGGTTGGTGGGCTCCATGTTCCTAGAATTTGGGTATTAGGTCCTTGAAAAAGGAGAAAAATACCATGGACACTGACTAAAGATCATCTTTATTATAATATCACCTAACTATGTAAGAACATAAACCTCTTTAGGCTTGTAGCTCTTATGCAACTGTAAAATTGAAATGAGTTCTCAGGTTAAATACAAATGAAACTACAAAATCAGTTAAACTCAAATTAACAGCAATAATGTAATCGATATTTTGCTCATGTTAAATCAAATTAATTCAACGAATTTGAATTTAATTAATATTGAATTTAATTGTGGAAAAAATGCAGGTTTGTTTTATATTCAATTCTAATGGCTTGTTCTATAGTCAATTTCTGAATTTTGACTTTAATTATGTATATGTGAGAAATTCTTGATTTAGCATAGAGCATAAAGTGATGTTAATGTCAAGTTTTTATTATTATATTTTATTTTGTTTTGTTATTATTTCTATATTTACAGTCGAAGATTATCAGACCTCATGCTTAAGAAAAATTGCCACATTTGATGGTGATCTGCTAGTAAAATTGTACTGTTTATTTGAAGATAAATCATGACAACATTAGTAAATCTGCTATAATTATTTCTAAACTCAAAATTAGGACACTTCTTTATTGCATATTTACTTTTATACTTTCTTGTAATAAAATGGTATAAATAGTTGAATATAAAGGTCAGTAGCTACTGACCAAGTGGTATGGAGGTATGTTAGATATTTTGACACACAGTGTGTCTCCACCATACCACTCGATATCAGCTGCCTATTATAGAAACTAATTCTGCCTGGGGCCACGGCCTTTCTAATCACTGCTCATCAATGGATGTATGTAAATATTTGTGTGCTCATGTACCTGTAGTGTGTGTATGCTGAGTGTGTATGTATAGATCTGTACATGCTGGTATGTTTGTATTAGTGACTATGTCTATATGTACATGTCAGGAAATTTCTGGACCTGGAAGAAAACTATTAAGGCTCATCTGTTATCCTTGCTAGTTAAAATATTTGTTCTGCACACAATAAGTACTCAGAAATGGTACTTAATCATATGTTAGCAGATACTCTCTTTCTCAAGTGTTAGTTTTTTCTTGGTCTTGGGTTGCCTGCCAACTCCAAGCCAGTAAAGCATGCCATTCTATTATTGGATTCCTTCAGGCTGGTGAAATAACTTGCATACTTATTTTATTTTTTTCCGATTTAACCAATCCTTACATAGTGCTTACTTGTGAGTAAAGAACAGTTCTAAGCACTTTACAATGCAAATTACTTCATAGTTCTTTTAGGTTGAGTTTCCATGTGACTAGAATTTTGAGGATGCAGTTTGTTTTGGAGATAATTCCCAGAAATACTTGCAAAAATATTTTGCAAGTATTGGGAAATGAGATCAAAAAGGGAAAGGAGGCAGTATGAGTACATTTATGAGCATTTACCACTATGGGCAGCTGCACTCAATTCTGTTGGGGACTGTGGAAGAGGATGTAGAACAGGTGCCTCAGGGCTGCCCCTGTCTCTCACTGGAGCAAGGAAGCTTTTCCTTCATTGTTTTGAAGGGCACTAACTCCATGGCACTTCTGACCTGCCTTACTCATGAGTTGAACATGACTTGGTGGCCAGAAAGCATCTGCCCAGAGAGACATAGGATACTGCAGTAAGAAGATACTGGCACTCACAGGAAGAAGTGCCAAGGTGACTTAAGGGAACTGCCAGTGCCTGCTACAGTACTTATAGCTACATTTATACACATTTTGACAGGTGATGAAATAAGACCCAAGGTTATTGGGATAGAGTGCAAGAGCCGGGATTCTAACCTGATCATCTGGTCACAGACTGTACTCTTAATCACTACGATGATAATCAAAATGAATTTTATCCCTCTGCATATTTTCCCCCAAAACATTTATTTCAAAACATAAACAAGTCTTAACTATACATACTTTCTAATTCACTGAAAGATAAATCCTTTGAAAATAATATATTCTTTCTTTCTCTGTTGCCTCTGAACAAATATTTTTAAATGTGCTTCTCCTTTTCCTTAGGTGACTCTCCAGAATAAAGTCTGGAATTTTTCTGTTAATTTTAAATACAAATTACTTAAAAAGGAACAAAGAATGGTAACCATTAAATTTGAATGAGCTATGTTTCAGTCAAAAGTGGAAATATATGTCCCAAGGATCACGGTATGGGACTGGGTATCTCACAAAATATGAGTCGTGCTATTACTTACAAGATTTGCACAGAAGTAAAAGGGAGAAGGGCTGAGTCCAGGTGAAGAGATTTTATTATGAGATGAAGTGGTTCTCTTGGTCCTTCCTTCTAATTCCCTCTCCACGGATAAGATACAAGGCAGAAATCCCTTCATGGAATGCCAACTGGAGTGATGTGACATGGCTCATAGATCGAAGTCCTGGAGGTAAGCCCCACCCATTTCAGCCATTTCCACTTGGCAAAGAAGTGCGCAGAATAGGCCCTGTTCATGCATTCCAAATCTGTTCTTGCATTTAGTACTGTTTGTCAGGTGACTCTGAATGATATCAAAAAGACATGGTCCCCAACTACAAAAAATAGTTCAGTGTTGCAGGAAATGTATCGAGATATTTTGAGATTATTCTCAGGATAGTCTTCCTTTCCCAGATCTCTCCCAATTTTCAGAGGAGTTCCTTCGGAGCTTCTTTAGCTTCTTTACTTCAGGGGAGTTTTGTCACAGAGCAAGAAATGGAAGCTTCTGGAAGTGAGTAGTCTAGCTCTTCTTGCTTTTGTAAAAGCCTGAATTGATGAAGAAACTTTTGGGAGTGTTGTTGATACACAGGATTGAATGGGCTGTGTCTTTGATGGCAAAAAGAGAATAGCAGAGATTTCCCTCACACCAAGAAGTGCGTTGAGATGTCTCCTGGAAACATCCGGGTGAATCTGCAGGGCATTCGAGGAAATGGTGGTGTCACTGACCCCCTGGGGAGGCTGGAACGCAGGCACTAGCATCTGGGCCTCAGCAAAGATTCTGAGCTTCATGCACAGATCCAAATCAGAGCACTGTCACACTTCAGTTCAAGGGTATCACAGTGATCGTGATCAATGGAACATGAAAGATCCTCCCCTCCCCCAAATTCCAAACATAAACCTCTCAGATTCTTAAGAAATCTAAGGAGAGAGAAGAAGTCATAGCAGTGACTGAAAAAAACTTTCTAGTCTGCCCAGTGGGATAGGGTCAAAAGCAGTTTTAAGCAGTTTTAAAGATATTTCTGGACTGCTTGAATCTGCAGTGTTTCATTCTTAACACCAAAGAATAGTTCACGTTTAATGTACATTTATTTCAGTGCGTCACAGGCCGGCTAAGTATTTTTCATGAATCTCTCTCATAATCCTCACAGCAAGTCTGTAGATTTGGTAGTCTTGTTTTCTCCATTCCACAGATGAGGAAGATGAGGCTGAGAGGGTTTAAATCTTATCTCAAGCTAAGGTCTTGTCAAGTGAGATTTAACCCAGACCAAGCTGACTGCAAAGCTTTGCATCTAATTCAATTCTGTAAATCTAAATTGTGAAACAATGGGCACCACACACAATAGTACAGGGTAAGAATTATACTCAGTGTTTTAGCCTATAAATGTTGGAGTACAGTACTCTGTAGGAAAGAGAGACTGATGAAGGCCCTAGGGAGGGCTGACAACTTTGTTGATTTTGTTTAACAGTGCGTCTCGAGTACCCAGAACAGTGCATGCATGGATCATAGTAGGAGCTTAATAAATATTTGACAAATGAATGAATAAATGATTGACAGGGGCTTGGTATTCTGCTTTTTATGATGAGAGGGCTTTCAAGAATCCAAAGGGAGAAGGAAGTAGGGTAAACGCCACTTTGCCAAATCACCTTGCTAAATGGTTAGGGATTTGTATGAATGAACACTACCTGACACCATTCCAAAATGGGCTCATTATCCTTGCTTATCTCCTTTTCCAAGCCCTGATCACTTTAATAAAGGAGAACAATTCTTTCTGATTCTAGAATGCAGATAGACTCCATTAGCAAAAGTAGTATTTTCGGTAAAATAAAGAAGAGATAAACCCAAGTAAATACCTAGATTAATGACAACAGATCCATATGTTTAGCATAGACTTACATTTTGGTTGTGCTTAAGCATATAACTGCTCATTACGTCCTCATTAAAGAGTTTCAAGTGATCCTTGGATGAATCATAATGATTAAAAATAATGCAAAGCAAAAAGCTTTTGGATGTACCTCGCTGAACAAAGATCCTTTGTAGAAGTAGATGGCAGTTTAACTCTAAATTCTCATGAAACAGTTTAAGACAAGGGGAAATCTATTATAGAGAATTTTTATGGTAAAAATATATGGTAGTGAAAATTCAAGAAGAGTCACCTTTTAAGAAAGAAAAAAAACTATAAAACAATGGTGCAATGTATTTCACAGATCCAGACAAGGAAGTGGCTTTACTTTTGTTTCACTTCTGGGGCCAGTCAGACATGGATCACTTAAGGGATTTTGCCGTGGGATAGCAGATCCAAGCCACCTAATTTCACTCCCAATCTATGAAGAGATAGATACTATGATAAGCAAAAAAAAAAAAAAAAAAAAAAAAAAAAGATTGAAGCAGATACATCCCCTATTAACATTCTCAGCCAGTCTGCAACCTAAATTAATGATGAAAAGGAAAAATACATATATACTGCTCATCTTCTACATGAACTCAAATGACCCCTGGCTTCTCCAAATGAGAAGTCTGACAGTTCCCTTGGCAGTAATGCTGAGGAGATAAGATAAATTGGAATTCCTGAGATGATCTGGGATACTTATCAGCAGAAACAGCTTCAAGGGAAATGTCTGCTTTCTATCTCTTGGAAATTAACAAACCAATGACAGCAAGAAATGTTGATATTTGATAATAAAGCTGTATTCTAGGGCACATATGTTCAGTGTAAACAGAAATTTATCTGTATGACAATAGAGAATCATTGCCTGCAGTGCCTGCAGCTCAGGCATTAACCACCTCTTACTTGACCACTGTCTTCCTCAGAGCAGAGTTACTGTTATGTTAAAGGCCCGTTATCCTGTTTGTTTCCATTGAAGCCTTAGTTACCTTGATCTAAACATTGCTGCTGTCTTGGGATTCGCTCAAACACCAAATATTCTTTCCAGCTGGCAAGGGGAGGGGATGCTGTAATGACAATCAGCATCTGGGGAGGTAGTTTACAATGACAGCGGTTTCTATTCTGCTTTCTGGACTTTCGGGTAATGACCGCCATTGCCCCGCTGGGGCCACCGATAGGAGTAACGTTGGCAGTGCCCCCGGATAGACTGCAAACATTTTGGTTCTTTCCTAGCATCAAATTTAATCCCGAAAGGTAAACATCATTTTACTTACTCACTTCCCTAAGACTCAGTGCTAAAATTCCGCATATTTTCTGCTGCAAGATTTTAAACTTTTATTGGTCCTAGAGGGGCCAGAAAAGCTACAGAAAGGCCCTGGCCTGCAGTACCAGTTAAAAGCCTTTGAGTTGAAAGTAGGAAACTCCGAAGCATCAAATGTAGTCTCATGAAGGCTGTTTTGATTTAGAGAAATCTTTGCACTTGTATTCTGATGTGAGTTCTGATGGCAAGATTAATATTATTTACATAGAGAAAAATCTACATAGAAGTGAGATGATTCTGCCTATTTTCAGTGAGAATGGCCAGGATGGATTGCTCATGGATTGTATAGCTACACAGGTGTCTTTGAAACACAAATTGAAACGGTGCCACTGACTTGTTTAAAGCTTTTCATGGATTCCCGGTGACATTAATGATTCTTATTAGGATTCTGTTGGTATAAAGGCACAAAAACCTAACTTAAAAGGGTTTAGGTAAAAAGTATACTTACTGGCTCACATGGTGAAAAATTCCAAGGCATAGAATTTGTTCCAGATGGATCCAAGAGCTCAAATAACACTACCAAGAATTTATCTATCTTAGGGTGGGGTCTGGGGTGAGGCAAGCTGGGTGCCCAGTGTGTGGGTTTGGAGGCAACTTAGTTGTGTGCATGCTGCCTCTGCTGTTACAGGACCCTAAGAGTCAGATCCTCTTAAAGGGCTTTGCCTTCCTACATTTGCACCATGGGCATCTTGCTCACCTCACCCTGTCAAAGCCCTGGGCCATCTCCATCTCTCAGCTGTTGTTTCTATGTTGACTTTTCTCAGCTGAGTTCTTTCCTTACAGTGGCCAGAGCTCCGGGCATAGTTCTATCACTTTCATAAACTTTCTCCTTTCCACCTGTGCCCAGATTCTTTCCCAGAAATTTTCAGGAAAGAACAATTTCAGGACTTGTGCTCATTGGTGCTGATTAGCCCAGCCTAGGTGTGGGAGAATCATTCAGTACTATTTCCTGCTATTTCCCGTTCCTCTTGGGCATACAGAGAAACTACATTTCCCAGATCCCTTGCATCTACGTTGGGTTCCATGACCAGTTCTGGCCAGTGAAGTGGAAATGGAAGTGAAGCACATCTCCAAGCTTGGATCCTCAAATTTCCATAGTAATCGCCACATCCCCTCCCTCTTCGTTTATTGATTGGCTGGTACAGAGGATTCAACAGGTGGTTCCAGGGTATGACACAGCCATTAGGTGAAAGGAGCCTGGATCCTGAGTCACCATTTGAAGGAAGCCATCCTGAAGAGCCACTGGATCAGGAATATCTGCACTGGGTTTTTTGGTGAGAGAGAGAAATCAAACCCCGAGATTGGGGTTTTGTAGCTACAACAGCTAGTGTTACTTGTCCTGTACAATCCATAGGGTATGTGCCTGTTCCCAAACCATTACTATTGCTGGAAATGGTGGGATGCTCTGACTGGCTAAGCCTGAGTCACGTGCACTCATCTTTGAAGCCCAGAGTCAGGCAGAGCCCTGCGCCAAACCATGGAGATGTGAAGTGGGGAAGGAGCAGTCCCCCAAAGGAAAATCAAAGTGCTGTTACCCGAATAATGAGGGGAGTTGCTGGACAAACAGACCTGCTCGGAACCCTTCAGGCTTGCCTCCAAAACGTTGCGCTTTAGACATGGCTGCCATTTAGAAATTTCCTCTGTGATGACGTGCTACTGAAAGGGTCACAAAGATGTAGTAATGGGTTAAGGTTAAGAGCCTACGTGCTAATCGCCATGTCTCGCTTCTGGACACCTGCTTGCTTGAAAAGTTATTGTTTGACTATTACTCCTGGAAACCTAACAGTTGCCCATGGGAACCTAACAGTTACCCATGGGAACCTAACATTTTAACACTACACTTTCTGCTTCTGTACCCCCGCTTGCACAACCCACCTTTAGGTTGACAGGTAGAGAATAGAAGAAATATTAAACCTTTGTGATTTAGACAGAATAAAGAATGAGATTTTGGGCTTAAAACCCTTGTATCTTTATGTTTCGGGGCTGCTCCTTTGGAAGGACAGCCGCCGGCTAATAAACTGCCTCTAATATCAGAGCACTCGGATTGAGTCTGGTTATTCTGGTCACAACACCTCTCCGCACTTCTCCGTTCCTCCCTATCTTGCTTTCCTTACCTGCCTCTCTGTCTCTCCTGTTTCTCATCTCCCCTGCCCCCACCCTCTTATACTTCTTTCACCTTCATCTGGGAAATTCTTACTCATTCTCAAAACTCTGTTCAGAGTTTTAGAAACTTTAAATAAGTTTCTTCACACCCATGGTAACTTGTAGGTCCTGTTCTTTCTTGCATGGGGCCCTGTGATTTTTCTTATATTGTCTTCCCTTCATTAACTATAAATTATTTAACAGTGAAATCCTCAAAACAGGAATGAGCCTTGTCAGCCTTTTATCCCCAATACCTAGCACAGCCCTTCCACCTTATGGAAATATTCAGATGAATAAAGAAAGAGATATAATCTGATTATCCAACTGTGGGCTAAATTCACTTTTCCAGAGGCATTCACAGGATACAGAAATCCACTTTTCTATTCATATCATTAACAAAGTAAGAAATTTAGTGCTCAAAAATAAACAGTAGCCTGATGTTTCTGAAACTATTTGTCTTTGATTTTACAAATTTATTATGTTAATGAATCTAAGGGCCAATTTTTGAATATGAGAAAGTGCTTTTAACTTATTTCATATAGGAGCTATTATGGTAATTTAATTATATCAAAGTTACCTGCATTATTTGTGTGTATATGTGTGTTGAGAGTGCAAAGGGAACAATGTAAAGAAAATATTTTAAAGTAAAACTACTTTGTGTAGGTAGGAATTATTCTTTTTTTTTCATTTTTTCCTCCTTTTTTCTACTGTCTGGGGCCTTTGGAAGATGAGTATCCAACATATGGCTGATATAAATATGTAACTCTAAGCAATGTCTCAGATTTTATTGTGATCTTTTTTTCTCTCTTTAATAAAGATAATGTCCTCATTGTCTGATGGAGACAGAAACTCTCCACCTCCTTATTAAAAAAAAAAAAAAATCCTGACCAGAAGGTTTCTGAAGCCTCCATTGATAACACACAAAGGGCTGTTCTTATAGGACTTTCATGGCCCTTAAATAAGTCACTGTTAGCTAATATGATAAAAGAGTGAAAGATGAGAAAAGAGAACCTGGGGGTTCATCAGCCAAAACTGGACCTGCCAGTGGACTCGGTATAAGCAAAAATTCGTACAAAGAAGACTGGGCTACAAGGTGCCAAATTTGTACTTGATGAGAAAAGGACAAACCTTCAAAGTAAATATCTTCCAGTGTCTTTTAGCTTAAGAGAGAGGAAGGAAAGGAAAAGAAGAGAGCGTAAATGAGTACTGCTGGGAGCTAGAGCCATTGCTCAAAGTGGCTTTGCCCCTTCCCTAGTGGACTCTCCAGTGTCAGGTTCTTACTGCCCTGGGCCATAGCAGATACCAGTTTCCTACTGCACAGACATATCTGATGTAGATGTGTTATGTTGAGCTGTACTTGCTGACCTCTGTACCTGGAAAAATAAAATTTGCATTTTCTGTCAGCTCAACCGGATGCTCATCCATCTTGAACGTCCTCACCGAATCCCTGGAGCCTGTTGTCTGAGTCAGGGTTCTCCAGAGAAACAGAACCAAAGGAGAGATATATAGACACATATGAGGAGATTTACTATAGGAACTGGTAATAGAAGTTAAGAAGTCTCATGATCTGTCATCTGCAAGCTGGAAAACCAGGAGAGCCAGTGTTATTATTCAGTCTGAGTCTGAATTCCTGAGAACCAGGGAGTGAACCGGTGGTGTAGCTCCCAGGCTGAAGCTGAAGACTTCAAAAACCAGGAGTGCCAATGTTGGGGCCAGGAGAAGATGGGTGTCCCAGCTCAAGAAGAGGATAGAATTTGCTCTTTCTCTACTTTTTTGTTTTACATGGGCCCTCAGCAGTTTGGATGATGGATACCCACACTGGCAAGAGCAGACCTTTTTCGTTCAGCTTACTGATTTGAATGCTAATCTGTTCCCCAAACACCCTCATGGATGTGCACAGAAATAATGTTTTCTCAGCTATCTGAGCATCTCCTAGCCCAGTCAAATTGACATATAAAATTAACCACCACACCTATGAATAGGTTACCTTGTATGGAACGAGGGCCATTGCAGGTATAAGGGCATGGATCTTAAAATGAAAGATTATTCTGTATTATACAGATGGGCTCAGTATAATCATATGAGAACCTTTCCCAACTATGGTTAAAAAGAATTGTGACAACAGAAGGACCAGAGAGATGCTACATTGTTCACTTCAAATGTGGAGGAGGTTAGCCACAAGCCAAGGAATATGGGCATCATCTACAAGTTGGAAAAGGTAAGAAAATGGATTCTCCTCCTTGAACCTTCAAAAAGAAAGTGGCCCTGCTAAAACCTTGATTTTATCCTCACAAAACCTAGGTCATACTTCTGACTCACAAAACTATAAGATAATAAATTGTATTGTTTTCAGCCACTAAATTTATGGTCATTTCTAATTACAGCTATAGAAAACAAATATATCCACTAATAGATCTTAAAAAGAACTAGTGGTCAGAGGTCAGAAACACTTCATAGTCTGCTTGACAGTGAATAGTGAGAAGTAAATGTTAAATTGTGTGTCCTATGTTTCTGTCTTCTGGTTTCATTCAGCCTAGTTGTAAAAATATGTAATGAGAGGAGAGCGATTGGGAAAAAACATTGAGTATTTATTTACAGACTTGGAGAAGAGGAGATGGTAAAGGTCAGAGTGAGTGGGGCTGGCTCCTACCACATAGGACAAATAACAAGTCTGGTAAGCCACATAGTTGTGAAAATTATATTTAGAATCAAAGTTGGAAGGAGGAATCAAAGTTGAATTACTTTTTTCATGCTCCAGGATCATAAATTTATTAAGATGATCAAATAAGATGGTGCATGTGAAATCTCTCTGAAAATTATATAGGATAAGGTGCAGTAGGCTGGTTGGTGGCTCCTCAAAACTCTGTCCATGTCCTCATCCCTGTAACTTGTGAATGGAACCTTATTTATTAAAAAGGTGTTTGCCAATGTGATTAAATTAAAGATCTTGAGAGGAGAAGCTTACCATGAAGTGTCCAGGTGGGCCCTAAAGGCAATCACATGTGTCCTCATAAGACAAACACAGAGAAGACACACGAAGAAGAGGAGGAAGTGATATGACTGCGGAGATTGGAGTGATACAACCACAGGCTAAGGAAAGCTGGCAGCCTCCAGAGACTGGAAGTCAGGAATGAAACCTCTCCTTGAGCTGTGGAGGAAGCGCAGCCCTGCCAGCACCTTGGTTTCAGACTTCTGGTCTCCAGAGCTGTGACATAACACATTTCTGTTATTTTAAGCCACCCAGTTGATGGTAATTTGGTATAGCAGCTCTGGGAAACTGAAACATGTAAGGGTATATATTAAGCCATAAAATATAAGTATCAGTAGAAATAATAGACATACATTTGTTAGTGCTATTAATTTGTCCAGAGACATTCTCATATCACAGAATAATTATGTAATTTCCATGTGAGCCCCTAATTTAATTAATAAATTCATGATTAGGTAGTGAGAGCCTTAAGGATCCCCCAATCCATAGTAGTGGGTGCCAAATAGGTGTCCAACAATTTTTTTCTGAATTTTATCACGTAACAAAAAGTAGTCAGTCAATGAGGACCTCCTCACGAATGCAGTGGAGTAGGACTGCCTAGACTGGGAGGAGTGACCCTGTGTGACCCTGCCCACCCTTTCTCAGCAAAGACCTGAATTCTCAGCAAAGACTTAAATCAGTTCCAACAAACAGAATCATCTGTGTTAGTAGGCCCTACAATTTTTTTTTTCCTCTGGCTTCTATACAAGAGGAATTTTTCAATGTTCTAGATCTGGGTTGAAAGACAGAGCCAAACTGGACAGATAAACCCACATGATGTAAAAGAATGAGATCAAGTTTGCAAAATGATGAGGTCTGAGGATACCTTCCCTCAGGAGGCTGCCTACCACATCATATTCTCATTGGCCTCCACCCAAACCAGAGTCATACTGTACTGTGAATCTGTACTGTGGTGTTGTCTCATTTGTTTTTAGAAACTTTCTAGAAAGTTTCTAGAAATTCCTAGAAAGTTTCTAGAAATAGTTGTTTTGTATGGAAGTATCCCAATGTCCTTTCCTGGTTGGCTCTGGCTCATGCCCTTCCCCCTGTCACAACACTTCATTTCCAATCACCATGACAACCATCTGCCCTTGAGGATGAGAGGCCAAAACAAATATGATTATCACACTATCTTCAGAGTGTTGACAGCACCCTTGGCGGTGGATGAACAGGCAGCTCAAACCATTGTGCCAAATTTGGTTCCCAAAGGAATGTGAAGAAACTGCAAAAGAACAGAGGAAGCTATATACATTTGGATGAGAAATACACTTTCATCTGCATGCTATTTTCTAACTTCAGCAATAAAGGAAGCCATTAAAGAAAACTGCATTCTCGATTATGAGTTTGGTCACAGTTACTTCATTTATCACTATATAGTCTAATTTCACCTAAATATGCCTAGGAGTCAAACTTCCAAATCTTGTCTCTCTCCTGAATAAAATTAGTCATTTTTCAAATGAAATTTTTGGTGCTATGTGACATGGCCACTGCTGCCCAGGACCCTAATCTCTCACTCAAGGGGATGACTCTATTGCCTACCCATCTCTGTTGAAGCCTAGAACAGCTATGTTGTCTCCACACAGTAGCAGCCTTTATGTTTTCTAAATTTGTAGGTCAGGAAGTCTGTTAAGTCTTATGATGGCACCACTTTCTTTCTTGCTGTAAATGTATTGCATCTACCCTAGTTGTGTTGTCAGGATTGCTATGATAATAGAGTTATATTCCATTTTCATTTAAATGTAGGTGTTTTGTATTTAATTGAGGCAGCAATTCCTGCTGCCTCAAACCCAGGCACATTATAGAACAAATTCAGTTTTCAGTGATCTTATTTTTTGAGCTAGAGTTAAAAGGGATTTTAAAAACTATCTGGTTCAAACTCTCCATTTTTATGAAGAAATCAGACTCTTCCCAAGTCAAAATTAGAGCAAGATTTTCAAGGAAGTCTTAAACTCCTCATCAAAGCTTTTGCTATTACTTCAAGCCATCCCCAGTAAATGGGAGCCTGACGATACCTGGTCATTTCTTATTTCCTTATCAATAATCATGCATCTCGTACTCCTCCCTGAAAATGATTCTGACATCTCTTTTATTTATTTATTTATTTATTTATTTATTTATTTATTTATTTATTTATTTATTTATTATTTTTTAGAAAGAAGAGTCCTTTACATGATCTAGCACAAACTGCAGAATAGCTCACGCTCATCTGTAGAATGGGAGGTATATTGTTGCTCAGCCTTATTGCTGCTCAAGTACCCAGACTCTCAAATATAAGGAAGTGAGGGGACTGTCATCTTAGATGGCTGACTCTTTTTTGTCAATGTCATTCACTCTTACTGTTAAGACTCACACATAGTAGCATTGTGACCCTTGAATGGGGTAAGGTGGGTGTACAATTGGCCCCCTCTGCACTGTTTCAAGTGACATCTGTGTTCCCAGCCTGCCACATCCAGCAGACCACTGAGAAAGACATGAGCGGGCAATCTGACCTCTTCTCTAGGATAAAGCACTATTCAAGCATCACTAAGCTATGAGTTCCTGGCAAGATACATAATCCCATTTAACTTCCAAACAAAACTGCTGTGGAGATAAAATATTATGACATGTAAAAGCACACAAATTTACTAGTAAAAGCCAGTGTGGCCACTGTTATAAGTACTTGTCTTTGTTTTACTGGTCTCTTTTTTAACTTTTTCTTTAAAATGTGGCCGAATTGCCATGTATAATGTAATGTAACTAATCTGGGAAGCATTTGTTATTCCTCGTACTTCAGCCAAATGATTCTCCCAGATGGACATGGAATCAAGGTGGCAGATCCAATATTGTCTGTGCCAAATGAAGAAATGGAAATAGATTTGAAAGGTGGGAACTTTGAATGGAAAACTTTTCCCTCTCCTTGCTTTCCAACCTGGGTTCTGCTCTCAGATTCCACAGTGGGAGAGTAGGATTTCAAATGGAAAATTTTATTTTAAATGCCAAAAGCCTCTAGTTTCTAGGGTAACATTTTGTTTTTTCTTCTTGAATTCTCTGACTTCTTCGTTGCTGAACTATTTTCCAGCCCAGTTTACTGGTGTTTATGTGCTGTAATAGACACGTTTTGTTTTGAGTTTTTCACAGGTTTTTGTGGACATGTGAAATAAGTTTAAATAGTACTCTGTAACTTTGTAACTTTTTATCAATGGTAGGGAGAAGAAAGGCAGGCCACATGATTAGCCCCAACCTCTGAGGCCATTCTTCTCTTTTGGGGGCCTTTGGTTTTGGTAAGGATCAAGTCATCCTGGACATCTACTTTCAACCTTCCGAGCCATTTTGATTTTCAGATTGTTACTATTTTCTAAATTCGGCATTTACCTGTAAGTTGTCACATTTGTGTTAAATTTCACTTTACTTCCCACTGGAGCTGTGAAAACTGTAGCTACCTTGTTTATGTAAGTGGTTCACTGATGTCCTTTATGGGATAATTAAATGCAGTTGAATATTATATATGCATTTGCTTTCTTGAGTAAATATGAGAGACATTAGAAATCTTTAGTCTTAAAGATGGCATTGGTGTCCAGTTCACAAAATATAAAATCCATGCCATGCTAATCCTTGAGTTCCTGAGACGAGGCCTTCCTCTTCCCCTGCTCTCTGATATGTGATAGTTTGTAGCTTCACATGGGAAATTATCTGGACACAATTTAACCAATTGGATCCCCAGGCAGCTATTCCAGTGATCACAGAACAGAAAGATTCATGGATCAAATTAATGTCTGTGAATCACACGATTTTCAACTTAAATGTCATTTTCTCAAAGAAATCTTCCTAGACCATAGTAGCTAAATTATCATTCTGGGAATTCATCAGGTCATATAGTCCTGTTATATTTGGTTTGCCACACTTATAACTATTTGGTATTTTCTACTTTATTTGTGGACTGTCTCTGTGCCTTCTTGAAATATAAATAAGCAGGCTCATGCAGAAATAGCTGATATAGAGATAGATAGATAGATAGATAGATAGATAGATAGATAGATAGATAGATAGATGATAGATAGATAGATAGATCCCTATCTTGTAGGCACTCAGTATGTTTGTTGAATTGGTGAGGAAACCCACTGAACTCAGGTGTCATAGAATACATACCCCACCATTCACTATGCTTGTGCCTAGTTTCCAAGCCCTCTCTGTCTTGCCAACAGATTGTGCTGGAAACTGTGCCACCAAAATTAACCACATTTCCTGGTATTACAAGTGACCATCAGAAGGACTGATGCTACAAGCTAATCTGAGGATGGCAGTGGGAAACAAGGGAAATGAATGACAAAACAATGTTTCCTTTTCGCCAGACTTAAAATTCCTCAAGAATGGCCCCAGTGCCTGCTGCAAATTAGATGCCAAAGACATTTGTCTAACTCTTAAACCAAATTCTTAGGGTCACCTACACACCTATTCCTTTCCCTCTCCTGGTCCTTTCTGTTAAATGAGATGTTGATGTTTTAAATAAAAAGCATTGTTGACCTCACTGGTGGAAAAGAATCACTAGTGGAAAAGAATCAGTGTGCACACATTCCTCGTGTAATAAGAAATAAATCCCTTAAGCCTATAACTTGCTCTTACTGGTATAGAATTTTGAAGTCCACAAATGCGTCTGCCATTGAGGAAGTTAATTCTGGGCTGCTGGCTCTGAGGCTATGTATGTGGCTATTGTTCGTGACTGAGCAACAGTCAGGAGGAGATCAGGGCTCTGTTCTCATAATGAGCCTTATGTTTCTAAACACAGGTGCGTTTGGATTGTAGACATCTGTGTCATTAAATGGGGGAAGAAAGAGCACAAAAGCAGCTCAGAAATGAGTCCCTTGGAAATGCAAGATGGTCTAAACGCAATAGCCCTTATCAACATTATCGTTATTTCTTTGATGATGTATCATGGTACAGAGATGGTGGTGACGAATCCAGTCGTCTCACCACCGTATTTTCAACATGCCGCCTTTCACCCCATTGTCATCCTGTTGAAAAGAGTTGTCAGAGGGCCCCTATTCCATCCTATAATCATTTCAATCTGCTTTTTACTCCCACTTCGTATTTCATCTCAGCTATTTGATGCATAAGAATGAAAGAGCTCCTGGGACGTGCTAGTTCCCGATGGCTCTGATGAGACAGATATCCTGGGAAATTAACAAAAATATGCAGGGCAAAGAGAGGATGACTATCAGATGACTTGTGGATATGCTCCTGTCACCTGCACTGAATCTGTATATGCTTTCTGCATCTCAGTCCCAGGATTGCTGCAATACAGACATTACAGGTATTCAGGACAACCCAGCTCTAATATCAATCCATATTCCTGGCGATTTTACTGGCACATATACAGTGGGAATTTTTGTAGTTCATCATATTACACACTATAATTTGTACTTATCCCATATTAACGAATATTTTAAAACATTATAACAAAAGTAACTCTAACATCAGTAAACAAAGTTAATTTTTAAAACAACCTTAGATGCATAGCCTCATTTGACTAAAACAATCTCCTGGCTTTTTATAACCCCTGAGTGAATATAGTTTTTTATAAACGTTGTGATAGTTTTACTTACTGCCTCAAATTTTGAGCTGGAGCTGCCGCAAATATTCATCTAAACTAATAAAACAGATACAGAGAAGTTGAGTCATGTGCTAAGGACACACAGTCATGCTACTGTAAAGCTGGGGTGAGACTCCAATCTCTTAACCCTGAAGTTCACTCTTGCTGTTAAACCATGTGCACCAGTCAGGGTTCAATCGAGTAGCAAAACCACTATGAAGGGTGTGGAATAAGATATTTATTTTAGGGACCAGACCCTCCACCATGGTGGGAGCTGGTAAAGACTCATTAAGTGGTTGATGCTCTGTGTCTGGGGTGAGCTTGAAGGGGCTACATGTCAGCAGGGCTTGAAGTTGGGAAGAAAAGTTGGATGTCAAGTGTAAAAAAACAAGAGCAAAGTGTAATCCATGAGATCAAAGCCCCACCTGCAACCTAAATGATGTGAGTGACTTGCAAGAAGAAGCTGGCAGACTTCACCACCAGCCACACATGCACCTGGCCCAGGCCACAGGGAAGCAGAAGGAGGAGATCAGCAGGGGCAGAGGCATCTGAGGCCCAACTGACATACCTTACCAACGCAGAGAGCTGACAGATCAGCACCAGCTGGTGCTCCACATCGACCTTGTGGGTGTGACAGCCATTACCCCACTGCCACCTTCCAAAACATGTCCATGTTTTTCTTGCAGCCAACCCTAACCCACAATCATTTGTGAAGGGAGTTTTGGGAAGCCAGCTCCAGCTTGGCTAAATAAAAGGCCACCACACTGTTATATCCTGTCAATGTATTCACAGATGCCTTTGCTTTTACTTTATGCCACCAAATATAGAATAATTCATATGTAAAAGAGAATACAAATATAGACGCTTCCCATGGTTTCTTTTATGAAAGTGTTGCTTTTCTGTCACCTTGAGTACTCAGTCATCTTGATCATTTTTTCACCATGTGCTTATTAAGATGAATTAGTACTACTAGTCTGTTTTTATATCACTTATGTATAAAATGGTAAGTCTATTGGTTATATGTGCAGCAAAAACTGGTCCTCCAGTATTATGACTATCATGTAAATGAGGATTAGACAAACTTCTGGATTCATTTGGCATTATTATGTGTGTAACTATGTGCTTATGTATTTATGTATCTAGGTAGGTGTTTTATATGTTTTTTCTATCTATCTATCTATATATATCTAAGTATCTATATATCATCTATCAACCATCTAATCACCCATCTATTACCTATCAATCATCCGTCATCTATCTACTTGTCTATCTATCATCTATCTATCTATCTATCTATCTATCATCATCATCATCATCTATCTCTCTAGCTAGCTAGCTAGCTACTATTCATTCATCCTTCCATCCATCCATCTATGTATCTATCTAATAAAATAGTACTATAAAGACTTAAGAGAAGTACTTTGATAAGTATATAGGCAGATACCTAAAAATTGAGAGCTGAAAGACTGAGAAGTTGGTGTTTTAAATTCTGAATAATTATTTCAACTACTGAACACCTGTCACCTGTCAAAAAGCTAAAAGAACTGACAGTTATGTAAGCTGTCTCTTCACTTTGGCTTCTTGAGATTACCAAGATAGTTATATGAAATGCAGAAACAATTTTAAAAAAGAATAGAAGTATCTAACCACATGTGTATTAAGAATTTGTTCAGCTTCTGCCTCTCTAAGAGTGTCTTAGATTCTTTAGCTTTGTAGCTTGTTTTTCTTCTCAGAGCTAACCCCAGCAATGCTCTTTTCCTTTGCTCTTCCTAGGAGAAAAAACAAAGTTAAGACTGTAGGCAAATAAATTAACAAATAAATACAGTTTTGTAAAGATATTAAGATTATAAATAAACCTTCCAATCTTCATAATTAACCCGGAGGGAAAAGGTGAAACTAGTGGTTTCCAACCACTTATTAAAACTTAGAGGGTATTTGAGGGTAGAAAGAGCTCTGGTTTGGGATCCAGAAGAACTAGGTTCAATCCACTTCTCTATTTGTGTCCTCTTTAGCATTACTAAGCAGTTTTTAGAGTTTGTGGTTCCTCTTCTAGCAAATGGCTATGAACTTATCTGCTTCCATGAGAAGTTCCAGAGTGAAGTGAGATAATTAGTATGTATACTTCCTACCTTCCCTCACTTGATACCTCTTCACTTGCATTGATCCCTTTCGTCTTATAATTTCTTAAGGAAATCATATGACTGATTATATGTAAATGGGTGGAGTCCCATTATTTTTAAATACTAGAGAATTAGGTTTTAGTACACAAGTGAAAATTTTAACAGAACTTCTTTCTTAGTCTGACAATCATTGTTTATTTTTGCTTGATTAGAACAACTGAAGAAGCTGATTTTTCTTACATCAGGGGAAAATCCTGAAAGATTTTGAAATGGGCAAAACAGATTACTGGGTGCCCTGTCTAGAGTACCCTTCTGGATTATTTACATTTATTATTGTCTTTGAGCTGTTTTACAACTCTGTAAGTTGTAGATGATTGATGCAAACATAAGTGATTCTTGTCCAAAGACAAATACAGTTAAGTCTCATTATTCACAATAGTTATGTTCCATAAAGTTGCCATGAACCTGAATTAGTGAATGCCAAACCATTGCTTTTGGGGAAAACTTAGGGTTAGCCTCCTGCAAGCCTTTGGTCAAAACATTTTCATCGACCAATCAATACTTAATTTTGTTTTATGTGTGTTTATGTTTAAAGACACCTTCAACATACACTGTTGTTTCGTTAACACTAATTCATGGCCAAGAGCATTCTAACTTATGCTTGAATCAAGCTTTTCTAACTCATGTAGTTTAGCATATACATAAGTGAATTCACAAATACTGAATCAGCAAATAATGAGAACTGATATACTATGTGTGTCTAGTGAAACTGATCTATCTCCCCACTTCCCATCATGGAGGAAGCCAGTTTTACCACTATTAAGCAGATTTATTTTGGTCATTCCTGACCACCTATGAACTGTTAAAAGATAAACCAAGGCACATTAAAATCTACAAGTGCTTATTTGAGCAAACATCAATTTCAACTGAAAGTGGTCTGAGGGGTTCCACTAGCAGGAGCTACAGGGAAGAACTTTTATAGAGAAAACTCTAAAACAAAGCAAGGAAAATGATTTGATTGGCTATAGCTTAAGTGGTCGCTGTATATGGGGAAACCTAATTGGCTATTTGTGATCGGTCGTTCTTCAGTTTCGATTTCTTCAGTTTGAGGTATTTATAGGAGTTGACTCTGGCTTCGCTTCTGGTTTGCTTACATAGCTGCCAAGGCATTTGAGCCACCTCAGCCTAATGGCCTCCTGTTTAATCACTTTAACAGTACCATATGTGTCCACACTGTAGATTTTCCTGTAAACTGATTGTAACATCTTACTGGTTCCCTCATTAATTGTTACATAAAGATCTTAGCCATGTGTTCATTTTAATTTTATATAGTCATTTTGCCTTTAAAAAATTATCTTTTAATATTTAAAAATAGCTCAGGCTGAATTATCATCTCCACCTTGTGCAGTTTTATGCAATTCGATAGAGAATATTTCAAAACATTCTTTTCAATGAGTCCTAATTCCTCTTAGAGAGCCTTGTGTTTGCCATTCCATGGATTTGCTATATGAAAAAGTGCTTCTACAATGTAAAGCCTTTTGCAAATTAGCATCTAATTTAACCTTTGCACTCTGCGAGGAGTTTTTATTTTCTCTGTTAAGGTTGAGGAAGTCAAGGAGATTATATGATTCGCTCAAAATCACACACAGAAAATTTTAGTTTTGATTGTTGTCAAGAGTTAAGTGAGAGAAATTTAACAAATATCAGATTCGGTGTCCTTCAGATAAATGATATAGAAATTAACACCAATTACCATAAAGGATTAGAAGTCTCTTCCAGTTTTGGACACCTACGGTAGATAATGTTTCCCAAACCTTGCCATGCAGATCAGGGAAATGAGTGGATTAGTGGAGATGTTGAGAGGCATCCATCTTGACCCGTTTGATTTACAATGGAAAAAGTTGAATGTCACTAGCAGGGCTTCTTAATCCGAGCTTGTAAAAGGGTAGGGGAGAGAACCAGAGAGGCCTGGGTTGAGTGTGGTGTTTGTTTGGTAGTGGTTAGTAATCATCCTAACTCAGACAAAACTGGGTCCCAGGGTCCCTTCAGCAAGATGCTGCTTTTTTAAAAAAGAAATCTTAACACCTCCCAAAAAACATTTTAGAGCTCTACTGAAGTTCTCCAATTCAGCAGAACTGAAAACTCTCTCTTGTCTTCTCAAAGCCCCATTTATCACAACAAGAAAATCACCCACCCCATTTGATCAGCTATTTATTTATTTATTTATTTATTTATTTATTTATTTATTTATTTGGTCAAGGGTCCTAGAATAAGATTCCCAGAAAACAAAGGAAAAGAAAGAAAACTCTACTGGCTGCTATAGCATAATTGCTGGCCTGAAAGTCAGCTGCCCCGGCCTTCTGGTGATTAGCAGAGATTTTCTATGTTGCAAACACTTAGGTCGGTATTGAGAAAAGAACAAGAAAAAAAGTCTTTAGTAGGTGGAGAAAAACTTACGTTCTGCTATTTGTTCTTAAAAGGCCTAAGGAGAAGCAAGTATGGAAAAATACTTTTTTAAGGTTTCTAACAATAAAAATGATTGCCTTAGTCATGCAGGACTTGCAAATGATACTATTATTCTATGCAATATATGTTATGTCATTCATTCTATTCAATATATGTTATGTCTTTTATTCTATTCAAAATATGTTATGTTATTCTCTTGTCCTAAGTTTTACAGGAGAAGACTTCTTCTTATATCTGTGATATAACAAATAATGGTAGGTCAATTAGAAAAAAGTCAATTACTATGGAGATTCACTTAAAACTGATGCATATGCTTTGCAGAATTTATTTCAACTCAAAACATCTACATTTACATTTATTTGCCAACATTTGATATAGGACTAAGGATTATTCTTTGAGTTGGGAACAGCTGTTTGCTATTCTGCATTGTCTTTCATATATGAGCTGCAACAATAATACATATTGTATCATATCCAGTTTTAATTTTTTCTTAAAGGAAGTAAAATCTTAAGTCAAAACGAATGAAACAATCAGAGCACAGAGTCCCTCTAGATTTTTAAAGTATTTTCCCCCTTAATCTATGTAGTTTTCTTATAACTGTCCAATGCATTTAATTTCATTCTTAATAGAGAAAATTCTTTCTCAATTCACTTTTCACAGATTTATGTTATATCTGATTAAATTACTTATAGGAATAAAGACAATTGACATAAACAGGTTTGAGAACCAATTCAACTGACTCTGCTTAAGCATCTAACTCATAATGTAAAAGAATAATTCACAAATAAAATCCAGTATAGCAAATATTTAGCAAGATGTGGTCAGCAGTTAATATTCTTAGAAAAGGAATTGAAATGAATTCGATCCTGGTGAATTAGTTCGGCCTGCAAGGGCCTGTAATGAGTCAATCTCCAGGGTAGATTGACCCTTGCTGGGACTTGTAGGGCAGGAAGCTAAGGTTGTTCATAGATGGAACCTAGGTTTCCAGTATTTCTCACGCTTCCCTCCCTACCCAAACTAACATGGAGTGTCTGTGAGGCAACTAGGGAGAAATGAGACTAAAGGAGCCTCACTAAGAGGAATTTAATCCCAGATGGTGATGTGGCTCGGAAAATTCACTCAACCCCTTGTTATGGCAGCTTTCTTATCTGTGAAAAGTTAAGTTTGAACTAAAATAAAACCATGTAAGTCAATTTCATCTCAAAATTGAATGATTTCTTTATTTGTTTTTGTGGTTGCTTGTTTACTTTGCATTATGGAATACCTAAATTTAATACATATCTAGCAGCAATAAGAGTGTTGAAATTAAGCAGATGTTTTATAACTCAATTCCTGGCCTCTGGGGTGGTGGTGCAGTGAGAAGCATTGCCCAAGGCCTCTGACAAGTGCTTTTATCAATTGTTTTTAACAATGCGGTAATGGACTGCTGATGTCTGGCAATGGGGACACTGAGGGACAGCCTGCAGTGACTGCCTGGCTCTCAGCATTGCCTTGATCCTCACTGTTGGGGAAAGAAAAATTGAACCGGGGAGCCTAAGCCTGCTGCCTTTTCTCTTTTGCTCTGAGATGGAGGGCTTGAATGCTGTACTTAAGGAGATCTCTTCCAAAACTGGGGATCCAGCAGCTTCCATAACAGAGAGAACTGAAAGCTAACAGGTGCTCTTACCTTTTTCCCTGGGCAGGTACGACAGGGAAACTCAAGTTGGTATTTCATTTCTATAGTTATTGCTTTCCGTGGAAGTCCCTGCAGCCAGAGAGACTATCAGATCAAACCCGGTGTTCTAAGATAGAGCCAGACGGACTCTGCCACCATTCCTCCTCCTTTCCCAGTAACACCTTTGTTCCTAACTGGAAAAATTCATTCTGTGCTCAAAAAAGAGAGGCTTTTGTTATTCCTGGAGGAGTAGGTATACAACAGAGGGGAAATCCCTAGTAGACGTAGGTGCAGTCTTTGTATATAATTCGGGGTAATCCATGTGAATAACTATAATTAGCATGAATAATTGGCATAGGATACAAGAAGATATTTGTTTGCCTCATATGCATACCATTTCTCCTTCAGGATTTTTAGGAATCTAAATATAAAATTAAGACTCTAAGAGAAGGCAACTCTCTTCCTCCCCTTCAGCATGCACACTGTCCACCATCTCTGTTTCTCTCCCCTCCTTTCCCTTAATCAGCCATGACATGAATTGGGTAGACTTAGAGTAGTCAAAAATTAAAAAAAAAAAAAAAAAAGAGAGAGAGAGATATTTATGTTTCCTGTTCTTAATTTTAAAATCAGTCAAGCATGACATTTCAGATCTCTTTCTCTTATAAAACAAAACATAGGAAAACTGAATTAAGTTTCTTTTATATTCCCACATGGTGGTGATTTTCTTTCAAAGCAGGTCAGTTGCTCTTAATAGAAAACTTGCCCAATTCTATTAAAAAAAAAAGGGAAGAGAGTATTCCAAACATCACAGCCTACAGTAGCACTGAAAAAATAGATAACAGTGCAAACTATATATATAGCTTTAAATTTCCTAGTAGCCACATTTATAAAAGAAAGAAGAAACAGGTGATATTAATTTAGTAATATATTTATTTAAACTAATGCAGCCAAAATGTCACTACTTCAACTTGTAATCAATATCAAACATCATTAAGGAGACATTTTATTTTCTTTGTTGAATTCTGTCTTTGAAATTCAGTGTGTGTTTTACACTTATAGCACATCCCAACTTGGGCTGGCCACATTTCAAGTGCTCACGAGTCATGTGTGGCGAGTGGCCACTATATCAAGCAGCACTGACTTAAGGATCCTTGTTTTATTCTGACACCTAATTTTCCTTTTATTTCTGTTTTATTGCTGTATTTTGAAGGAGAGAAACCATTTTGAGTCCAAGCCTTACGTCAGAGGGAAAACCTTTGCAGCAGTTCCCATGAGGAACAGAATTTTGTCAAGTGGCAGCTATTTCTAGTTATGCCACTTATTTTTACCCCAGCAGAATATCAGTTGGCATAGAGAGTGAGCAGTGAGTTCACTGCAGAAGCAAAACTACCTGATTTCATTAATTCTGACGTTATCCCCCTGAAAAAGAAAATTATTCCAATGAGAATTATCACCAGACATTACACAACAGCAAAAAATTTTTATACTGTCTTTTTCCATGTCCCTAAATGTGCATGAAGCATTCCATAATTTTATAGCGACCTTGCTATGATATAGAACTTTCCAGGTGAAGAAAGCTACATGTCATGTTAGTCCCTTACATGTGAATGTTGAAGACAACACCATTGGTATAGCTTTCTTCACCTTCACTGAGACTGGGGAGAAGGCCTCCTCTCTGCATTTCTCAAATTATTGATGGAATTTCTACTCTTGACCACAAAGTCTGGTGTCTGGATGCCTTGATCTCATTATCATTATTATAACATTACAACGTTTTATTTGGGCAAGTTAAAAAAAATGCCATTGATTCATTCATTGTCTCTCCTACTAGTCCATAAGCAACTCAGGGACCTTATTTTTTACTGTGTCTAACTGAACAGGAGCATCAGTGCTTGGTGCATTGCTAGTTCTCAGCACTTTTTAATTGTAGGCAGGAAGTTCTGCCCAATTCATTTGCCTTTTCCCCTTACTTATCATACACTTTCATCAAGACCTGGGCCAGGATTCACTTTCTTAATGACACCTGAGCGGCTTTACCTCATAACTACACTGACATTTCACACTGTATTTCATTCATTCAACAAATGTTCATTGAGTGCCTACTTTAAGCTGGGCACCATGCTAGGGAAGGTGGTAAAAAGCACAAATATGATCCTTAAATTCAAGGGTAAGGAGGAAAGACATGGAAAAAATAAATATAATGGGTATTGTGGTTTCAAAATATCTGCCGGTGAATTTTCCTTCTGAATAGTCTGCTTGTTTTGTTTTCTTCCCCTGAGACCCATTCCACCATTCAGACTCGAGGCTCAGACTTTCAGGAAGGAGATCCCAGTACTGCTTGGAGCAAACAAATCAAAGGGTAGGAAGGAAGGAGAGGTTCCCACAAGGCAAAGAATAGAAACAGAAGCTATCTGGGATCAATGCTGAGGGAGTGCAGAGTTGAGTGAGAAAGGGATGAAGAATAAGAGAGGTGGAGAGAGAGAGAGAGACATAAAGAGAGACAGAGAGAGAGAGAGTGAGAGAGAGAGAGAGCGAGAGAGAGAGAGAAAAAAAAGAGAGAGAGGCCTTGCCCTTCTCCGTCATAGCTGCTAAGTCTCAGGAGATGCTTTCAAGTTTCATTGATGCCAATTGGAAGGAAGCTCTGAGTCTCAGAATTTAGTATGAACTGGGCAAATTTTTAAAATATAAATGACTAAATAGTGACTAGATATCTCTGTGCTATATAGATTCTTGGCTATTCTGTAGATGGTGGCACCACAAAGCAAAATGAATATTAGTAACTGGAAACATTGAAAGTGACTCATATTTGTACAACACCAAGTTGGGCCTCTTAGTCAAACCCTTTGTCTGTATTATCCAGATGGTAAGGGATAAGATTCATAGCAAAGTACTTCTCATGTGGCTAGAGTACACTTTTAAAACTATATTTCTTTTAAAAAAAATAACTACTTTTCAAACACCTTGTTAAAGATTCAACTCAGAGATGCAAGACAACAATCAATCAATTATTACAAGAGGCCTCACAAATAAATATTTGTCAAGTGAGTGAATTTATAAATGATCTATAAAAGAAGAGAAAATATCTGTTTTTTAAAGTTCAGTTGTTTCAGTAAGTTCTCAATAACTATTGCAATTCATTACTCAAAAGTTTCAATGAAGAAATGCTAATAATTTGTGTTTTCATACTTAGCCATTAAAGAATTTCTTTAACTTTTTATTTTAGAAAAGCTTATGCTTAGGTGTCCACCTTCTTAAAAGCATTTTCTGGACATATGTGTGCTAGTTTTAAAGCTACAAAGTTTTATATCTTCCAAGGAGTACAAGAGAAAGTATGAATTGTGAAATCAGACAAATCTGGGCTCTAATCACAGCTCTGTTATGGTGTAGCTGTGACCTTGATAAAATAACCTAACTTCTCAGTCTTCATGGTTTCAGCTGTGGAAGAAGGAAGGGAGAAAGGAAGAAAGGAAGGAAGGAAGGAAGGAAGGAAGGAAGGAAGGAAGGAAGGAAGGAAGGAAGGAAGGAAGGAAGACAGGAAGACAGGCAGAGGAAGGGAGAGAGGGAGGAAGTAAGGAAATATTCTTTCAGTGTTGGTGTTGGTGTTGGTAAAGGCATGGGTTAGAAACAACATAAGACTATCTAGTATGGTTCTTGGCACAGAGTAGGGATTCAAAAAATGATAATTATCATTATTATTGTCAGTGACTGCTGACTGATTTATCATCCCTGAAATAACCACTTTTTTTTCTGAAAAGTTATAATTGCTTTTTGTCTCTGGCCATTGCCCATGTGGCCCGAAGCTTTGCCTTCCCATTAAGTTTAAAATAATGAAAAAATTCCCAGCTCACATAAGGGATCCTTTCTTCTCTGATTTGCACTACCTGTCTCTTTTGTGGAGAAATTTGATATGATCGTGAAGAGGAAAGGACTCAAGAGGGCCATTGTAACTGATGAAGAGTTTGGACTGAGCCCAAGGCAGATGGATCAGCTTTGTTCAGGTGAGGTGCTGAGCTTGGTTAGAAGTCTTACTAATATAGTAAGATTGCTTCCCCAGAATAATATCTCTTAGTCTTAAGGACAGTGCCATTGACCTGTTTTTGATGGCAGAATTCTTGAAGTACACACACACACACACACACACACACACACACACACACACACACACGTACACATTCTAAGAAAAGACAGGACAGAGATCTCCTTTAAGCCTGGAATTCCTGAGATTTGATTTCAAGCTAGAAGAAAAAATCCTCTTGGGGAGAAAGCTTGTAGATAAATCATCAAACTGTTTGGGAATTTTAGCACTTTGAAAAATGAGAATGTGCAGAAGAATTTGTTTTGTTTTGTTTTGTTTTGTTTTTGCTGCGTTTCAGTTCTTTTCTCCTTCACTCATGACTCCAAAGATAGTCCTTTTACAAGACCAAACTTTTTATTTGTTTAGTTTTCATGTCAGATTATTAAGGAGAAATATAAAATTCTGGATTTTGTGTGTGCCCCAGATTTTAAAGGAACACAGACAGATTCCCATACACTTTTGAAACTGACATTGCTAGAAAAAAAAAAAAAAGAGTTATCATGACTTAGGCCATAAAACATCAGGTTGGGAGAAAATATTTCCCTTGTGAACATGAAGTTCTTTACTGACCAAAGATCCCCACATAAGTGTTTTAAAAGTTTCCCACTGCTGCTGAAATAGTAACTTGTGCAAAGATACAAAGAAGACTGGATATTTGTTTTTCATCTTAAAATATGTTCTCTTTGACACTTTGACCTTAAAAGGAGTTCCTACCCTCTCTGATTCTCTGTTTCTTAGAGTTTACTGTAGCAATGTGCTGGATGGCTAGCTAAGATGTGACTGTCATATTGTTTTAAACATCTGTGCACTCAAATAGGTATTGTATAAGTATTCATGGACTTCATACCCTTTTCCCCAGTACCTTCTGTCTTAAATACACATTTCTTATAATTTTTATCCAAAGATCTAGAAAATGATGAGAAATGCACTGAGAGAAGTGATCATTTACCTAATAGTGCATTTTGGTTACTCCATTGCAAGGATAGATGAAAAATCTTTTGCTTACCATTCAGCCTCTTATATCATGAAGTAAATGCTCATTGATTCTGGAGAGTTCTGTGAAGAAAGAGGATATTGCAAAAATGGAGGCAGAAAATAAGAGACGATAGAATTTCAAAGTTTATAGGCTTACAAAATCATCTAGCCCAATGCCTGCAGCCTAAACTTGCATCTGTCTACAGCATACCTGGTTTTGCCTAAATTCTGACATTTAAGCACAGAGGACTCTCCACCTTTACTCTTCATTGTCAGGCAGTTCAGACTGCAAAGCAAGAAGGAATCATTTTTCTTAATTTCTGCCTAGTTAGCAGATACTTAGGGAATGGATTTAATTCCAGCAGACATCACAAGTTTACCTGTTAGTGAGAGGACATTCTTGGTTTGTCCCTGGTGCAGCTAAGTTAGATATGGACACAGCAGGTCATGTTTGTTCATTGATCAACCCCATCACCTAGGTCTGTGCTTAACACATTAATCATTCAATGAACAGCTGTATCCACCAAGGTGGTTTTGCTCACACCAGAAGACTTCATCTGTTTGGGGATGGCTGCCAGTGTTTTGTGTGCTTTTTCCTGCTCTTAGCTTCACCATCAAAGGGGCCTCTGACAGCTCTTCTGTGACCTGTGTTAGTGTCTCTTTGCCACTTGGTTGATGACCTTCTGGTGATTGCTTCTTTTCCTCTTTTTTTTTTTTCTCCTATTTTCATCATCTCCTTCCTTTTTCCTTCCCTTTCTACTTCTCCTCTTTCTCCCTGTCATTCTTCTACAAGAAAGAAGATAGATAGAAAGATGATAGCTAGCTAGCTAGCTAGATAGCTAGATAGATAATAGATAGATAGATAGATAGATAGATAGATAGATATAATTAAAAATGGCCCCAGATGGCATGTCTCTCAGTCATGAGGCATCAGAGGTCAGCTGGGCACCATGTGGCCCATTGTTTCACCATACACTGCCTGGTCCACAGGTCAGCTGACTTCTTAGATTCTTAGGCCCACCTCAGGAAATTTTGTTCAAAAATCCTCTGGTGGAGCTCAGAAGCTGAATTGCTTTTTAAAATATTAAAAATTCCTGGAAGAGTCTGAATCACAACCAGTTTTGCACTGACCTAGGCAATGCGAGCACTGAAGGCATTTTATCAAATATAATCCTTGCCCTTTCCCTGCATAACAGAAGTGCTTGCCTATTGCGAGGATTCACTGGGCTGTTTTTATACAAAGTAACGAGGAAACCTAATGATATAGAATGCTTATGATTGGAGCAGGTTAAACAACCTAAAAAACCAAGGCTAAAAATCTAGCCGGAGGCTTAACATTAGCTCAGATCTGGGCCACACGCTGATTTGCCTGTAGGAATAGTGAGGCTACATAGATGAAAAGAGCTGGGTGGGTAGAGATGTAGTTGAAGAAAAGACTCTTGGCCCCAGACCAAGGGGGCAGCCACCATTCATCAACCTATACCAATCAGGAGTGTGGGACCAATACTGTTAAACCTCCCCGATTTTAAAGAGGAAGAAATCCAAATGTTTATACGAAATTGCCTAGCTTCCTGATGTTGGCAGTTAATGCATTTAAATAAAAAAATCTGACTTGTTTTTGGATTCATTCTACAGGCTGATGATTTGCTAAGTTTGGTTTAGGCTGCCTGTACTGAATATGTTATTCTGAAAATTATACTTCTTTAATTGTAAACATTTATCAAACATTATATCAGTTAGACGAAGTTCAGCTACTAGTCATATAAACTTAAAATGACAGTGGCTTAAAAATTATAGAGGTGTGTTTTTCTCTCATATTAAAAAAGTCCAGGGCTAGACAGCCCAGGAATACAAAGGTGGCTACATGATTGTCCTATTTTTCTGTACTTTCCATGTTTCTGCTCACTCTCCTTACCACATGGCTTATATCATCAAGGTCAACTCATGTTCACCAGATAGCTACTGGCACCTCAACCATCACATTCAAATTCTGACAAAGGAAAGGAAGAAGGGGGAGAGAATGCTTGTCTCCGAGTTGAGTAAGCCCACTTTAAAAAATTTTCCTGGAAATCTTATCCAAAACATCCACTTGCACATTGACCACTTTTATGTGGAAGGGAGGGTAGAACACATAGCTTTTAAAATTAAGAATAGCAACATATACTACATGAGTCTGTTATTGAGGAAGAAGGAGATAATTGATATTGAATAGGCAATCAACTTTCTCTCCCACATAATTCTCTTTTATGGTCTAGAAGTCCAGAACTCAAAGGTGAATATTTAAGAGTACTTATCCTCACAAAACAAGTCCAGGGTAAAAGAAATCATGCTGTGTAATAGCTGTGTATATATGTCAAAGTATTCTACTGATGATATAAACAGAGTGCTACAGGAGCACAAAGGAAGGAACGATGAACTTGGAGGTAACTCCCAGCAAATCTAACTCTTAAGCAACAACTTTGAAGATGGAGAGAAGTCATTCCAGTCACTTACTTGCCTATAAATTTCATTTCCTGATGCCCTGCAAAAATGATGTACTAGAGGGTTTTGAAGAAACACTAAAACTTGGCCTAGTGGGAAAGGAATAAAAAGACTTTCAAAGCAGAGAGAATTAATAAAGAAAAGTATGCACATCTCATGTCCACGGACATAGGAGTCTACGTAAAGAAGAATGGATGCCAGTTCTGTCAGCAGCTCAACACACATCAGAAATGGCAAAGTAGGAAATTTCTTTATGCAGAAAGAAATGCAAATCCTTATAGATCTTGTGTGATAACTGTGAACTTTTTCACGTAAGGAATCATGTCTGAGTCATTTCCATGTTACTAACATTTGGCAAGGAATAAAGTCTTAATAAATATTCAACGAAGAAATTATTTAACTATTTGGGGGCAAATGTGGTCTTTTCCATTTGTAATAAACAAGTCTGCATAAATTCTAGAAGATTCTACTAGTTATCTTGGGACCAGGAGGGGCATTTTAAGGAGAAGGCAAACCCTGAATAAGGCAGAACAAAGTCAAAGATAAAACAATTCTTGAGGATATTATTGAGCGGCAGAGTTGAAATTGTCAAATATATATATTTTTTATAGTAAATATATTTCCTTTATCACTTTTTTCTTTTAGTCTTTTTACTGTATATTTTAAACCTGCAGATAAGAATAGAAAAATTATACAACAAATATCAGCATATTTACAATTTGATATCTTAAAACTGGCATATTTCCTTCTGTGTTTTTTTAGGAAACTAAATGTTAAATATGCTGATGAAGCTCTTTTGCAGCACCATGTAATTCAGTGTTTTCAACTGCCATCCTGATGTGGTATTTTACTACCCCCATGTTGTTGGTTATGGTAAGGACAAGCTTCTGCAACAAAGAAGCACAAAGCTTCAGCCATTTCAAGAATACACAGCTTTATTTAGCTTTATTTCTTTGTTACTTAGCCCCAGTGTGAGCATTCCAGGTGGGAGGGGTCCTGCTGTTTCCCAAGGTCTTGCAAGAAACCTAGTAAGCAGGTCTCTTGAACACTGGTTCCTCTGCAATGTCTGAATCTCTTCTTGCAAGTGCAACTATATACCCTTCATCATCAGAGAAAATTAATGCTCTCGACTGCCTTGTTCTCCATCATTACTTTCCTCTCAGCCTCAACATTCAGCCAATTACAGTCATTTCAAAGGAACACATTTCCATTTTCTGATCCTTTTGTTTAATGTAACAGTCCCAAAATTTGGAACAAGCAATGCTTTTTCTTTTCTTTTCCTCCCATTGAGCTCGATAAGAAACTGCTGTGTATTCTTGTTATTTTTTCTTTGGTAAGATGATATTTACCACATCAGCCAAATGAGCAGGACTGGAAGTATTCCATACCCTAAGAAACCTTCCAGTTTTCATAGCATGCAATCAGCAGATATGAATACAAATAAAGTTAAAATTAAATCAGCTCCAGGAATGTGCTTTGCAGTGTATATAAATAGTTCTTTCAAGAATGAACCCTCTCTTGACTTAAAATTTTAAAAAGCATAGTAATATATTTTATCACATTACCTTATTGACAGCTACTTTTAAATATAGAATTGAAGGAGTGTATGTTGAAATCAGAATATGGAAGTCGGATTAAAGCAAGTTTATCAACAAAATGATGTAGCATGGCGATTTAAGTTTTTTGGAAAAATGGTTTCTCAAAGAGCCTTCCAGGGAGCCTTTGTTTCACGGGGTGGTCTCTGAGCACATCGGATACATCTTGAGCACAGCTTCACATTCCCTCTGCCTGAGCTGTCTCCTAAACCAGTGACTGTGGTGTGACCGCCTCTGTGCCAGCTCTGACCAGCTTCCTGCAGGCACTGATGCACGCAGACACAAAGGCGGGGGATGTGGTGAAGACCTGCTAGGTGCTGGACGTGCAGAGCCTGCGTGGTGAAGAAGGTAAATGTTTTATGGGCTTGTTGTGGAGGAGCCAATGGGTAAGCACCGCCCACTTCCAGACACATTTCATCCAGCTCTTTGAGCTGTCTGACGGGATTGGTCTACCAACTGCCCCAGAGGTGGCCAGATCGAGGACACACTTGTCATTGATTCCCCATCTGTTTGTGTTGGGCCTTGCTCTTTACCCTGGCTCTCTGGTTAACAGTCCGCAGTGGAAAGCATGCAATTAAGCCTTAAACCCTGTTTTCTGGGAAGCCCAGACAAAACATAGTTTAGAGACAAACTCACCTGGAATATGCCATGCACTTTATCCCATTTCTGAAAAAACACGACTCCCATCAGCTTCTGTAAAAGTCCTGAAGAATCTTGCACCTAAATATACAAAGAAACAAAACAAACAAACTAAAAAACCTGCTTACTGATTAACTTTGTTATACCAAAGCACCAAAATCATTTCACCATGAGATTCATTTGGAAAATTGCTCTTCAAAACTGGATATAAGAAACATAGCTTGGGAAATGCAAATACAAAATTTATTATATCTATACTGAGGATTTAGGGCTGTTTCTCAGAGTTTATTTACATGGGTACTGGAACGGGTTGAACAGTGGCCCCCAAAAAGATACTTCCACATCCTAACCCTCGGAACCTGTGAATGTGGCCTTATTCGGAAAAAGAGTCTTCTCTGGTGTAATTAAGTTAAAACTTTACACACAAGAAAATCATCTTGTATTACCTGGGTTAGCCCTAAATCTTATGATGAGTGTTTTGTATAAGAGAAAGAGGAGGAGATGATACAGTTGAAGAGGAGAAGGCCATGTGACCACTAAGACAGAGACTAGATTTACGCAGCCACAAGCCAAGGAATATCTAGGACCAACAGATGCTGGAAGAGGCAAGGAAAGATCTTCCTTCTTTCAGAGAGAGCAAGACTCTGCCAGCACCTTGATTTTAAACTTTTGGCCCTTCCAACCGTGCAAGAATAAATTTCTGTTGTTTTAAGCCATATGTTTTGGGGTAACTGATTATGATAGCCATAGGAAAGTAATAAAGTGCCATTGCACCTAATGGAAAAGACTTATGGAAGGGAACTTCCTTGTCACTTGGACACCTGAATTCTGAATTGGCTTAGTGCCAGAGTGCTCTCCTGGGGCTCGCTCTTATAGACAGAAATTCTGAATATCATGTTCTGCCTGAGGACAGAGCAGATCAGAAGGAAGGGGTCAGCTAAGGGGACCCCAGCACCAAGGAGACGCAGCTCTGTCTAACCAGCACTTCAGTACTGCACACATTGGTTCCAAGGCCTGGCTCTTGGTATTTCTCATTTGTAAAAGGTACAGCATGATTGCTAGGTCCCTCTAAGCTCCAAAGTTCTGGGATCAACCACAGGATTCCTTAAATAAGATCTCCCAATGCCTTTTTTATTCTTTTATCATTTTTTATTTGAAATTATTGAGGTGACATTGATTAACAGAATGAAATAAGTTTCAAGTGTATCATTCAACAGAAAGTTGTGAATATATATCATTGTGTATTCACCACCCAGAATTAGAGTTCCTTCTATTGCCAAATGTTTAACCCCTTTGACCTCATCAACCCCACCCCATCTCTCTTCCCTGTGGTAACCACTAAATCACTGTTAATGTCCATGAGTCTGTGTTTGTTTATCATTTGTTTGTTGCTTTCAGTTGTATATCCCACATATGAGTGATATCATATAGTTTTCAACTTTTTCTGTCTGACTTATTTCACTTAACATGATTATCTCAAGGTCCATCCATGTTGTCACAAATGACAATATTTCATCTTTTCTTATGGCTGAATAATATTACATTGTATATATATGTACCACATCTTCTTTATTTAGTCATTTATTGTAGGACACTTTGGTTGCTTTCATGTCCTGGCTACTGTGAATAATGCTGCAATGAATATCAGGGTGCATATATCTTTGCAGACAAATGTTTTCAAGGTTTTTGGATAAATACTCAGAAGAGAGATTGCTGGATCATATAGAAATTCAATTCTGTTTTCCATAGTGGTTGTACCAGTTTGCATTCCCACCAGCAGTGTATGAGTGTTTCTTTCTCCCCACAACCTCTCCAACACTTGCTCTTACTTGTCCTATTGATGACAGCCATTCTAACAGGTGTGAGATGGTTTTGATTTGCACTTCCCTAATAGCTAGTAAGGTTGGGAATCTTTTCATGTTCATTGGTCGTTTGTATGTCTTCTTGGAGGAAGTATCTGTTCAAGTCTTCTGCACATTTTTTAATTGGATTGTTTGTTTTTATTGTTGTTGTTGTTGAGTTGTTTGAGTTCTTTGTATACTTTTGATAGTAGGCCCTTATCAGAGGCATTATTTGCAAATATAGTCTCCTATCCGGATGGCTGCCTGTTTGCCTTGTTGACAGTTTCTTTTGCTGCACAGAACTTTTTTAGTTTGATATAGTCCCATTCATTTAGTTTTGCTTTTACTTTTCTTGCCTTTGTGGTCAAATTTTATAAAATTCTTTCTAAGTCCAAGGTCCATATGATTAGCACCTATGTTTTCTCCCAATGCTTTTAAATAGTTGTTAACACACAAAGCAAGGAAAAAGAGAAGAGGAGAAGAGAGGAGAGGAACTAAGTATCTGCTCAAATTATCAGGAACACATTTAATACATGAAAGTTGTTTCAACATTAGACTCGTTCAAGAACAAATGCCCAGGCAAGGCTGTCTCCTTTTCTTTTCCACTTTGATTAACTTAAACTTGGGAGGACTACAAGGCTCCAGGTATCTTTTAAAATTGGAGTAACAGTGGTTTGCTATCCTCGGTATATTTTGACCTCTCCCACTAATTGCTACTTATAGTTTTACTTCCTTGACTTACTTCAGAAGGGAAATGTGGGCAGCAACCTCGACTGTAAACTCCCTTGTAAGTACAGATTTTCTGAATTCTCTGCAAAGCTGAGACTTCTATCATCTCATTGGTCTTTCCTGGCTGGGTCTGTGAGGTACTGAGAGTTTTGGGGGAGGTGGGACAGCTCAATCTCTGTAGTGAAGAGGCTCACTTCCATCAATCTTCTTTTAGATGTTCCAATGTTTCTTTTCAGTGGAGCTTTTAAAATCGAGTGACCTATAACTGTTTCAAGAAAGTTGAACTTTTTTATAAGTTGAATTATATTTTTAAAATTCACTAGATTCATTCACTATTTAAAAGCTCCATGACAAATGAGCAAGTAATTATTTACTTCAGAAAAGCAGTCTCTGGGGCCCCCTTGCCCTGTCTGAGAGTGAGTTTGCACATGGAGGAGCCTGCATGCTTCACAAGCCTTTTCTGGCCATCTCGTTGCTTGCATTCCTGTCTTGGCCAACCTGTCAGGGGTGCTGTACAGAATTCTGTAGGACGACCTCCAGGCTATAGGAAGCAGCTAAGAGATTCTTGAAAATGTGCCAGATGGAAAACACAGTGACAGCTTTGGATTCCTTCCAGGGCTCAGAAGAGAAGCACAGCAGACATAGTCATTTCTTCACAGGGACTTGAGAAAAGAAAAAAAGATATTACTAATGTCTCTTAAATCTTTCCAGAGTCAGAAATAAACAGACTTAGAAAAGAGCATATATTTCATACAGACATTTCCACAGAACATTTGTAGGATGGTAGAACCATGACCTTGATGGGGTGAAGAAAGCCCTGAACTAGAAACCAAAGGCCTGCATTGTGTCCTGACTCAGCTGCACCACAAGGGAGCCCCTGGTTGCTGGGCTTCTGAATTCTTCCGCTATAGAAGGAAAGGGAGTGCCTGCTTCTCCAGTCTCCTGTGAGGACAAAATGAGATTGATAGAAATAAATATAGTTTGTAAAGATGGCATTTGTCATACATACATAAAATAATATTAGGAAAGATCTCAGGGGGCATTTTCCTGATAGGGATGGACATCCAACCATTCTTGGATGATGATGTAATTTTTCGTGAAGCAGAAAAGTGTTTTAGATGTCTAAATCCTTTTTTCCCTTTTTTGAAAAAAATAAGTTAATTGTGAGATTCCTCACAGTGTGAGATAGCCAAAGATATATGTGTTCTATAGCCCACCTGAGTATGCAGTGACTACAGGTTATCATTGGAATAATTTGCAACTACGGGATCTGTCACCATAACTCATGGGGTTATATCTGAAAATTAGGTACTCCATTTGCATGACAGAACTAAAAAGAGGTATAACTTCAGAATACTCCCAATCATTGGAATGTTATAAGCCTACAAATGCCATCACTTTCTCCCTCACTCCTTGTGTTCTTGAGAAAACATGTCCTTCAGCGGAGCAAGGGAGCTGGACAAATTTTCCCATAGAAATTATGCAAAATTATGGGTCTCTGTTCCTGCTCAAGAACTTGGCATTAAATGGACCATTGATATGCTGCAGAAATAAAGATACCATAACTCTAAATCATGATACTTATTTAAACTAGAAACATTTTGTTCCATGTAGAGGGATTTTTTTTTTTAGAAATAAAAAAAAGGTATTATTTATAAAAGGCCTACATAGGTAACCCAAAAGCATCTATATCTATTTAGTACATTTACCAAGTAGATATAGTTAGTTTAGTAGATGATAAATCAATTTAGAAAATCAATTTTTTTTGTTGTTTTTAATACCAACCACCAACTGTGAGAAATACTTCATGGACTCCATCTCTGCCAAGCTGATTAGCTGAAGAGACCAAGTTTTCCCACATCCCAGAGTGAATTTGGTGTAGGTAGAGCTTCAAGTGTCAGGGGCAAAAACAATACGAAGGATGTAGCTTTGGACCAAATCAGACTCCATTTAAATACTGACTTCTGCATTGGTGACTTATATGAATATCTGTTTTCTCACCTGTAAGACTGAGGGGATCATGGTGATTATGACAACTCACAATATGGCTACTTGGTTCAAATAATGCCTGTGAAGGCCATTTATAACTAGAAACTCTAAAATCAGACCACCACTGCTGTGAACTGAGTCAGTAAGAACACAGACTAAAACCACGTTACCTGGATCCTGGCTCTTCCATTAAAACCTGCATGACCTTGAACCTATCCAGGACACAAGCTTCTTCATCTGTGAAATGGAGATGATAAGAGTATCTATTTCATAGGGTTGTAGTGAAGATGAAATGAGTTACCATATGTCAGGCTCTTAGAATAGTGTCTGGCACATGGCCAATGTTAACTCTTCTGTAGGAATCCCCATCCTCCAGGCCATGGACTGGTACCAGTCTGTGGCCTATTAGGAACTGGGTTGCACAGGAGGTGAGCAGTTGGCAAGCAAGCGAAGCTTCATCTGTATTCGCAGCCCCTCCGTAGTGCTAGCATCGTAGCCTCAGCTCCACCTCAAATCATCAGGCATCAGATTCTCATAGGAGTACCAGTCACTGGTGCCAAAAAGGTTGGGGACCAGTGTCTTACTGTATTTTCATGGCTGCCCAGAGAGAGCCAGCTAAAGAACTGCCTGTTGTAAACAATAAACTCCAGAGTAAAAAAAAAAAAAATGTAACCCAAGCTAACCACTTGTTTTTCCCCATCTACTGCTCTAGCTTGTGAATAAAGGTTTATATGAAGACTATGCTATCCCCACTGGCTAGGCAAAGGAGTCACAAATCTCATAAAACTAAACTTTTTATAGATATGGAACCTATGGCTCAGAGAATTTAAAAAGTTTGCTTAAAGTTGTACAACTCTGAACCATCTGAAATTAATTGATAATTATTATGGTCACCAGAGTAAACACTAACTAGTTGTATAATCTAAAGCTAGCCATTTGATCTACTTCTCCATTCCTCAAAAGAGTGGTCCGTGGAGTAACATTGCAGGGAGCTTGGTAGAAATGCAGAATTGTAGGCCCCACTCCAGACTTTGCTGTATCAGAATCTGCATTTGAAAGTTTCTTCTAGAAGTATTCCTCCTTTTCTTTCTTCTCATCTATAAAGGAGGCCAGGTAGCAGGATGTTCTTGACCCTCTCTTCCACCTCTAAAATGCTCTGAATTCTTCTCTCCTTGCTTCCCCCTCCCCAGACCCCCACTTTGGAATTCTAAAGAAATATTTGCAAGGAAAAAAGGGGTTACAAAGCCAGCCTAAAGATCAAGGTGAAAGGAAAGCAAACAGGGGCATATTTCTTTTCATTGGGGATGCTTGTTTCTGGGTGTCAGGAATTCTGCTAAACCTTTGCAGGTCTGTGTGTGACATTTGGATCAATGATTGATGGGGGGCTGTGCCCTCCAATAGGAGTCTGGGAGACCTGGGTGCTTGGCCATCAGAAGAGCTGAGAAAGCTTAAGTGATTAACCCAATGTCATCTTCTCTAAAATGAAAGAATTGACTTTCTAAATATCATTTTGTTTTCACTCTCAGTCTGTAAAATCAATTTTTAAAAATTACTTGCTCATGTAACTTACCTGTGATTTACTGGTGTGTGTTCCTAGGAGATTCCTCATCTCTAACCCAGGACTTTGGCTGCCCAAGAGGACAGGGGTACTCTGGTTAAGGTCCTATAACCACAACAACCAGTATTATTTCCACAGGTGTGGAGACACAGTGATCTTTCTAGTCAGTTGATTTCCATCATTTTGTGTTAAATAATTGATTGAGCACATTCATTTTGGTCCTGAACCTATTTAATGAGGCTGTCTCTCTTTTTTTTTTTCAATCTGCTCATTAACTTCTACTCTTTTACAAGGCTAGGGGAGCCAGCCATCAGCCTGCTGACCACCGCAGCTGCAAAAGCATGTGTCCATGGAAACTAGCCCAAAGGCAACCAAATAGTGAGACCAAGTAAATTTTGCCTTTAAGAGGCTCTGCCTGTTTTTCTCTGGATTTAAGCCCATTTCTCTGAGGCTCCAGCTAAGTTCATGGCTACAGAACGCAAAACCCCATTTCTAAGTCCTTAAGCTCAACCTTTACACACAGAGCAATATGGGGTTCTTCATATACATCAGGCTAAATAATGGTTTTCCATTCTCATTAACATGAAAGTTTTAGGAGTCTTAAGATGACGTATTGCTACACAGAGCTTTTGTTTGCCAAACACTAGCGAATCATTTTCCCTACACAAAAGCTTTTAAAATGTCATCAGCCTGAGTATCTCTGCCCACAGGGCTGTTCCTTCCACAGGTCCTGGGCAGTAATTCACTGCCTTGGGATCCACCAGCTCCTGGACTCCAGGTGGCTTGCGAATGTTTATGGCCCTCCAGGCAAAACTTCTCTGGATGTATGTGGGAGAAGCCCTTTTACTCCCTCTGTGGCACCGAAACATTTTTATGAAGGTATTTTTATTTTAAATAAGTGAGCTCAACAAGTTAATACTGAGGACTAGTAAAGTGACCTCGAAATAAAGCAGAGATGAAGAAAGAAAGGCCTTTAGTGTAAGAAGATTCTATTCTCTCAGTCTCATTCTCTCTCCACCCCCATCTCTCTCTCCTTCCCTCTCTCTCTCTCTCTCTCTCTCTCTCTCTCTCTCTCTCTCTCTATCTCTCTCTCTCTCAACAAGTACACAGAAAACAGGCATTCAGCTTCTCTTTGAGAACTAGTGCTGTGTTTAAGTCATAGTCACGTGGGCTAAAAACAGACACACATGAATGCAGGTGATGGTGTGGACTTCATTTCCCTTCACAGTTACCACATGAAGGAAATAATTAGCAATCTTGCTTCTCTCTAATCAAGACACTGAGAAGATTAAACTTGGCTATAGAGACTATCATGAATTATCAAGAGAGAAGTGGAATTTGTTTTGATTTCTAAATAGGCCAAAGAGGCATGCAGTTCCAGAGATTAAGGCAAAATCATGGGCAAGAAGCACGCAGAAGTTTTCCCAAACATATTACTCTCTATTTGACATGTATAATATTCTCAAAAGCGGATGAGAAAAACAGCCCATTATTTTTTCTCCAGAAAGGGTTACTTAACCCATATCACTGCAGTGTTTTAGTTAAAGCACACATCAAGAGCATATTCAGCTGAAAAATTGATCTCCTTCCCGGTAACCACATTCTCTAGGCACTGAACAGGATGTAAGAAGAATTTCCAAGTAACTACCTTGATCATTTCTTACTCCGAACTTGCTTTCCCAGAACTTACTGCATCTGACTCTACAGAGGAGAAAACTGAAAATGAGCTTCAGGAATGAAAATCTTTTATGAAGTTTTTTTTGTGCAACAATGTTGAACAACAGAATAAATACTGTGGTCATGACTAGATTTTGTTTGCTTTTATATTGAATGGGTTAAAAGAACCATTAAAAAAAAGCAGACTTTTCTTTTTTAATCAAGGAAATTTTGCACATAAGTTTGATGGAGAACATAAGAGACTTCCAGAAAAAGACCAACATTAATTTAAAATCTAACTTTTAACTGTATTTCATTCTTTTAAAACTTTGTGCTTGCCCCTTCCCTACAGTTTTCACATACAGGGCAAATGTTGGTAAACAACTCAGGTCCCAAAGGGCCCCAACAGCTAGCTATAAGATGTCAACCAGGCAGTTTCATTTCTAGAAATATAAGTAAACTCATTTATTTTAAGGCCAGAGAAATGACTATAACATAAAATAACTTTCTTTCTCTTCATACTCTATGAACAAGCATAGATACTTGTGTACACACACATATATGCACAGACATGCACATGTCTCATTCAGCCAAAGCTAACCACTCCAAAACATAATCTAAGGATGTACTCAGTAACTTGGAAGATAGCTAGTTTTACCTGGAATTTGGAGAAAATACATTCAGGTCTTAAATGCTATGGACAGAAGAAAGAGGAGGTACCATGATCAAATATTTATATCTTCTTCCTTGCATGAGCAGAATGTCACCCATAACTCCCCAGGTCTGCCTCCCATAATATGACAAAATGAGAACTCTTCACAGGAAAGCCCTCATAGCATTCCTCAGCTTCACACTGATTTTTGTTTTATTGAAGTAGAATTTGCATGTATTAAAATGCACAAAGCTTAAGTGCACAAAGCTTAACTCGATGAATTCTACTTCTGAATTCACATACCCATATAGCCACCATTCACATTAAGATATTGAACATTTCTTTCATCTCAGATATTCTCCACATGCTAATCCCAGACAATACAACCCCTCAAAGAGGTCCTTACTTGAAGATTTTAAGATTTATTTTTATACCAGAAGTATAGAAATAAAGATTTCTCAAAACCTATAAGGCATTTGCTTTCCTTATCTCCAGAATGGATTACTGTCCCACTACTACTAACAATTCATGTATTCATTCAACAAATATTCATTAAGCACTCATAATGTGGCATCCACTATTTCAGTTGCTTGGGATAGATTAGTGTGCAAAATAGATAAAGATCCTTGTCCTGTGACCTTATATAGTCTAGTGGGGGTAGATAGCAATCAACAATAAACGTTAGTAAATTTCAGAGTATGTTAGAAGATGTAAGTGTTATAACAACAAAAAAAGGTAGAACAGGTAAGAGAGAGAAGTCCCGGGAGGTTATGAGAACACTGTGGGGAATGAGCTACAATACTAAATAAGGAGATCAGAGTAAGCTTCCCTGGGGAGATGAAGCAAAGACTTGAGACTGTGAGGCAGCTGGCTCTGTGAATATCTCAGAGATCATTTCAAGTGGAAGACAGCCCATGCAGAAGCTCTGAGGTGGGAGTGGAGGAGACAGGCATAGCTAGTGTGGCCATATCACAATGAATGACAAGGACTTCGGCAGAAGATAAAAGTTAGAGCAAAGGCTGGCTCAAATCGTGTTGGTAAGGTTTTTATTATAAATGACACAGGGACTCATTTTGAGTTTCGGGAGAGGAAGGGTCTGACCTAATTTATGTTTAAAAGCTTCACTCTGGCCGTTGTCTCCTTGGCTCTCCCCGGGCAACCCACCTCAGCCACTTGGGCTGTCAGTTTAGGACATTTATATTTGCTTCTCCCAGATATCCCTTTACTCAGAGCTTTGCTCAAATGTTAAATTAGCCAAGAACTTTCCTCTCTGTTCTATTGAAAGTAGCCTCATGCCTTCTTTCTTTTCCAGTCTACCTACCCAGCTTTATTTTCCCTTCACACTCATCATCTGATATATTTATTTATTTATTATGTTACCACCATTAGAAAGTGAGCTCTGTGACAACAACTGAGTATAGTAGGTGACCAGTAAACATGTGTTGACTGAATAAATTAATTTATAAGAACATTTAATAATAATATACCCCCGAAATCAGATTCAACCATTAATTTAGTCATTAAGCACTTTTTGAGCATTTGGGTAGGGGGCAACAATACCACCGGCAAAATAAGAATATTGGAAAACCGAAGAGAAACTTGAACATATGTAGGTAGAGAAGAGAGGTGATTCAAGGACTGATAACCATTTAAAAATATTTCTGAAAATACACTGACACTGTGGTTTGGACCATATTTCTGTCAAAAAGAAGGGAATTGAACATGGCACATATCTGTCAGTTAAAGAAAAATACAAATGCCAAAGAAAGTAGAGGCTTAATACATACCTGTTGACTAAAGGAATTAAGAAGATAAGTAGCATAGCAATTTTTCAAGAAAATTTACCTGTGACATTTTGATGGTCCATACAAGACTCAGAGTGATTGTAAATCTATTATTTTCCCCTAATGATAAATATAATCATTGGTATTTTTGGTTCTCAAGAGAAGAAAAGACCTGTCCTCTCTCTCTCTCTCTCTCTCTCTCTCTCTCTCTCTCTCTCTCTCCACACACACACACACACACACACACACACACACACACACACACACACACACAATAAATCTTTTAACCCAAAAACAATAAATTTTATTTGTAAGTTTATCTCTGACCACTCTCTTGAAAATGTTTCAGATATAGAAGAAGCTGTTTTTAAAGATTTATTTTATTTATTTTGCAGATCATGAAAGGAATGAAATGATGTTCTCACATTGAGGTTGGAGAAGAGGTTGTTGTGTTTTATTTGTGCTTCATTTAATTTGTGTTTTACACTGAGCAGTGTGGGATGGTGGAAGGGAACAGGGACCAAATATTGAGAATCAAGCTTGTAACCTTGGAATCAGGAAATCTAGGGCCTTGACAAAGAAGAAAATCCATATTCCTTGCCTGAATTCTCACTTACCTCTCTGACTTCATTTCTCATTCTTTGCCTTTTGGTCCTTTTGCTCTAATCACACCATTCCTCTAATAGTTACTAGTTGGTTAGTTACTAGTTATATATTTCTTCATGTACTTTTAACATTTGATATCATCTGAGACTTTAAGTCTTGCCAATTGATGGATGTAAAATGTTCTTTTTGGAACATTAATTTACATGTTTCTAATAACTAGTAATGCTAAGCTTCTTTTCTTGTGTTTGCTAACCATTCAAGTTTCCTATTATACAACCAAATTTCCTATCAGCTATGTAGCTGCAAATATCTTTTCCAAGAATGTAACTTTCTTCTCTTTATTTCTGCTGGTTTTTGTTATGCAGAATTTTAACACGTTTGTCATTTTCTTTAGAGTAAGCACTTTTTTACTGCTTAAGAAATTCTTCCTTACCTCCAAGGTCATAATGATATTCTCCAAAATTCTATAGTGAATGTTATACTTTTTGCAATGAGGTCTTTAATCCTTGACCTTTGTATATGGTGTGAGGCCGGGATTCTAATTTAATACTTTATCTTTCTATAATAGAAGATTGGTTTCTTGTCTTTCCTTTTATTCAACATAAAAACAAACCAACCAAACAAATATACATACGTATAAAACTTCTGCCCTAATGGAACTTATAGTTTTGGGGAGAAGAGAAACAATAAACAAGTAAACAAATTATAAATAGTAAAAGTGAATATGTACATAGGAACTTGCTTACATGAGGCACTAAGCTCTTTATGCCTGTTTAACCTATCTAATAATCAGAGTTTCTCCATGAGGTAAGAGCAAGCAATATCATTCTCTATGTGAAAAAAAAAAAAAACACACAGTATAAAATAATTCAGTAACTTTCTCACAGTTGCTCAGACCAAGGGAGACCTGGAATTTTAATCCAGTCAGCTCAACTGCAGGAGCTGTACTTCTAAACCTGACATCAGGCTGCCTCTCATCTGCAACACAGTAAAAGCTATCACTGAAGGTCATGTGGGGGTTGGGTGAGGAGCTTACCTAAGCTGGGGTCAGAGAAAGGATCTTTCAGAAAGGGACATTTAGTCTAAAACATGAAGAATCAAAAGAAAGCAGCTTCTACCTGACCCAGGAGGGTAGGTAATTCTGCTTATCTTGGTCTCAATCAGGTCAGAGAACACAGAGGAATGAAGGCATTTTTCTACCCTTAAGGGTGAACTGAATAATGACAGGACATATTTTTCAATGGTTACAAAACAGAAACACCCTGCCTGCCTCCCAGCAATAAAAGCAAAACCCAACTGTTTACTCGGCTTGCATCTGCATTCCATGCCATGTACTGCAAGTAACACATGTGTGCCGCCCGTGACACACGTGCACCACCCATACAGGAGACTGGACCCTGAACACAACGGCTTCTCTCTCAGTTGAGAAAGTCTTTCATTAGGAAACAGCATGGTGTGCTCTCTTTCGACAGGTTCTCCTTCTGCCCCTCTCTTCCCTCTGTACTGCTGGCAAGACAGAGAAGCCTTTGTGAAACCCACGATGGGAGCTCACAAATTACACAGACCCGTCTGAACCAAGTCTGAACATATTAGTCAAGGCCCTTGAAAAACATTATCTTCTTCCCCGCAAGACACTCCATTCACAGTTTTACCAGGCTCTCACATTATAAATCAAATGAGCATACTGTTCTTAAATTGCTCAGGAGATGAGAAGTAGTAGAATAGATCTCCCCATGGACCAACGGGAATACTGAAACTTTCAGAACAATCCCTGAAGTGTTGGGCTGGTTTAGCCCCCTTGTCAGCAAAGCTTGCAATGCATACTCAGAAGCTTGACTTGTTTCTTCTATTTGAGCCATACAAAACTACTCATTTCTTCTTACAAAATCCCCTCTACACTCACTGGTTTTTTCTTACCATGTTCATCTTAGTTCACAAATCATAGTTTCTGGCCTGTTTATATTAAGAAATATAACCAAATATGTGCCTGAAGATTTTATTGCCCACCTATAAGGCATTCTATGAGTTGAGTACAATGAAATGTCTACACTGTCGCTGGGTCCTGGAAAGATGGGGATAAAGACAGGATCATGACTGCAATCAGATAGTCATAAACTGGGCTGAACAAAGGAATCCCCACTCCCCACTTGGCCACATAGTTTGGTGTCCGAAGCACTAGTGTCACTGTGCTGCTCTATTACAGCAGTGAATGTTTCAGAATGACAACACAGCACTCACTGAAGCAATGCTGAGCCTCATGGTCTGTGTGCTACCTCGTGGTTTATGTACAGTTCAGTAGGGCACACTGTGACCCAACTAGACATGTACTCTTGAAGTATCACTTTAAAACAGTCCTTTTTGAAAATAATTTGATATAATCTTTTGGTCTTCAAAACTTCTAAAGTGTTATTTGATTGCCAGTGTGCTAGGCAAGGGAAAAAGGGGAGGACAAAGAGAAGAGGAATGGGAAGAGAGTAATATAGGAGAGGGGAGGAGAAAGAATGGGAAAGCAATGAAAAGGGAGAAGAGAAAAAAGAAAAGGAGAAGGCAAAGGAGGAGAAAGAATGAGAGGGGAAGAAAGACTGGCAGTAAAAAAATGGGTTTGATTTCACTGGTATACAGTTGTCTTTAAGCTTTCACAAAACATGAAGTTCTAGGGAGTTGATAGGCTTCACAGAAATATTCGAGAGATCCACATTTCAAAGCACTGCTCCTGTCATTAATAATCTGTCCTTAAAGAAACATCTGTAACATCCATTCGATGCCAGTGCAAACTAGAAATAAATGTGTTGACTGTTGCAGTCTGTCTTCAGGGTACCAAGGGGCATGTGGCAGGGCAAATATTTTTTGGACCATGCTACACTGGGCAGCTTTTTTAGTTCTCAATTGTCTGATGGTTTCTGATGATGTAGAGAAGATTTGTAGTTATACTCCGAGAAGCCTGTGTTGGGGGAACTATCTCAACTTTCTTCCCGGCAGAGGTGGACGGATATTATTCAGGCCTGGTGAGTCTCTTGTTATACTCAGTTGGTAGTATAAAATAATACCCTCCAGACATTGACTGGGGAGTATGATGTTAAGCTGACATGTGCCCAAGAATTACTCAAAAGTTGAAAAGAAAGAAATAGGATCCAAAACTGTTTGAAGGATCAGTGTCAGGTGGTTCTTCTAGGTGTTCTCAACTATCCTCCTGGCTCAGGAAGGTCAAAAAGAGCCAGATACACAGACTCCATTTTATTGGTTCCTTGAAGAATTGCTTTTATGAATTATGCTTTGGGGTTTCTAAGAGCTTAAATAAAGAGTTGTTATTAGAAATATCCTTATAAAACTCCAATATCCAAGGAAAGGATGTTGCTGAGGACAACATTATGTCATGTTTGTGGGGACCCCAGAAAGAATGACCTGTCTTGCTTTAGTGACAAGACTAATGACAGCTTCTCTTAGTGATATGTTTTGTCATTTTCCATCTTAAAACCATTGTTGATTGTATAAATGACAAGGTTAGGGTCATAGTTCAATCCAACCAAAACAGGTTTAGATTAATATGGAACATATTTTTTTAAGCCTCATTTCTTCTTTAATTTTATTCTTTTTCTGGTCCATCTTTCTTTTTTCACCCAAATTATATCTGACACCATACTTTATATTATACATGTTGTTATACTCAGCTAACTCATTTCTCAAATTAAGGGAAATATAAATTAACAAATGACTTCTTAAGGTCTAAAAGCTTGATTGAACTTTAAGTTCTACATATTAGAAACACTGCAAGTTGTATCACTTCTTACTGAGGCTGTATCTTTCCAAATCTTAAGTAAAAAGGTGGAGATATGTAGGAAAAATATCTTACTCTATACCTCCAGTTCCTATCTTTATTTTCTTGACCTTCAGGATATGATTATTTGGAATTTCTGGTTGTACTCCTTGTCTGAATCACTCAGGTTACATTCTGAAGATTCCTACATTCTGAAGATTCCTTATAAAAGGAAGGCAAGAGGATGAGAGTCAGAGGAAGAAAACTGATCATGGAAATAGGGATAAGCACCAAAGGTCTAAAGATGCTGGACCACTAGATTTGAGGAGGGAGCACAGAGCCACAGAGCCAAGAAATGCAGTTGGTTTCTAGAAGCTGGAAAAAGCAAGAAAACTAGAGCCTCCAGAAGAAACAGGCCTGCCAACACAGGTCTCCATTTTAGCCCAGTGAGACCTCTGACCTTCAGAACTCGAAGAATAAATTTGTGTGTTTTCAAGCGAGAAAATGTGTGATAATTCATTGAAAGAGCAATAAGCTACTACAACACTCCTTGAGAGTTCTAGATCACCTCCATGTCACAACTGCACTTGTATGTTTTCTCTTTTTCTCTCTTATTTTCTCTTGTCCCACAGACTTTGGTATCGCTCATTTTTTAGCCTTGAGTTTGCTCATGGAGAGTGGACTGGGTTGTACCATCCTGCCCAGGATCGTTCAACTTTGAATTTCATGTCTCCATTTTGGCATTGACTTATAGCTCCTTTTTCACATTAGTAGTCTGTCCACAAAGGACATTGTCTTTCACTGTTCATCTCTTTAACTAAATGGTGCCCACCTTCCAAGGGCTGACCACTCCCCACACCTACATAGTGCTCACTGTGCAGTCCCTCTTCCTTCAATGCCTTAGGACTTGGTGCCATCCAATAGAACTTTATATAATGATAGCAATGTTCTATCCCCACACTCAGTATGGTTGCCACTAGTTGAGCTCTTGAAATGTCACTAGTGTTACTCAATAATCAAATAATTGATTTTATTTTATTTTAATCAATTTAAATTTATTTTAAGTGGACACATGTGGCTAGTAGTTACCACAGTAGATAGTACAGCTAGGTTTTCACTAAATGCATATTGATGATGATTAATGGAAACAGTCACTAGACACCCATAATCCTTAGTTCAAATCAGCAATTTTTTTTAAATGCTGCTTTAGAAGAAGGGCAGTCACAATGAAGAGTATCTGAAAACCAAAGACATTTATCCATGAAATAGACTTCAATTACATGAAAGTATTAGTACTTAAACGATATCCCCAAAACTATTAAATCTCTGTGTATGGTGCCATTCCCTTCAAGAACTCAAAAGAAAACGTCCTTAATTAAAAGTGTGACCTTTTTTTGTGTGACTTTATGGACTTTTAATGTCTGGAGTATAAATAAAACACATTTGTAGTTAGGTTTGAAAGCTGTCCTTATTTGGTTCAGTTCCCAGGTTACACTGCCGCTCAGTTACCTAGGAATCCAGGTCTGCTGCTGAATGAAAAAGAATGACTGATATGCATTTCCGCTGATAGCTGTGTCCCCACGCTGTTCTTTGTGATTTATCTTCCATGAAATGTCTGTGGATGTAAAAGCCCATGTAAAAGGGGGTAAGTAGAAGATTTGTAACTCCAGGCACTTCTTGGCAGCATTAACTGGAGGAAATACAGAACAAGGCTTGCGAGGGGATCACTCCGCCTAGTCTTTGGGCCAAACAGCGTTAGGTGAGCCGAGTGACACCACATAGAAGCTGACATGGTTTCCAGAATGAAAATCAGATGATTCAGTGGAGAATGCTGCCCTAGCTTCCTGCTACTCTCTTGGCTTCTGCTGATAGATTCTGTAGGATTTGAACCAAAACCTTAAACAGAAAGATACCTCAATCAAAATACTAAACTTGTAAAGCTTGCATTTGACGTCTCTTACCTTTGTGTGAGCATCTATATAGTTAGGTTTTCAAATGGAAGAGTAAAGTCACAAGAACCACGGGGATAGCCTGTCAAGCAGGAATGATGCTGATTCAACCCAGAAACAAGATCCAGTATCCCAGTGAGGTATTTGTCTTTCCTGGAGAAGCTCCCTTATTTGAACATTGGACATTTTTTAACTGGTTATAGAATTCATTAATGCCAAATTTGCTTTCACTTAAAAGATAAGAATAAAGCAAGAAATAACTTTAAAATATAAGAAAATGTACCCTAAATATAAATCCCTAGAATGTATGGTAAATTTGTTCAGATAACAAAACCCATCCAATTGTATGATGAAAATTTCTCAAGCTTACTGCATCCTGGATTTTACAGCCTCAGAAGTGCTTCTTAAGAGAATTCAAAATGTGATGCAGCTTTTATACAAATCAATTAATTGCATGTCAAATATTGGGGGTTTGTGGAATATTCCAAACAAGAATTTAATGTGTGAGAATTACTTCTGTAATTTCCTCCTTAAAAGTATACAGAGCTGAAAGAAACATCCTCTTTCTATTTCTTTCTTGAGTGCATTTTCTTTCCCTTTGTGTTCACCATTTTCCTTTCCAGAATTTGACAACGTCTGTCACTGTATGTGCTCTCATTGGGGATGGGAGACGCTGCCACTAAACATTTGATGTGGCTCAGATGGAAGTTTGGTCACTTTATGATTTCAGGGATCATAAGGTGAATTAAGACTCCGAGTTCCAAACCCTGCAACAAAAATGCTGTATTTAAAATAGGAATACATGTATTCCATAAGCTGATGATACAATAAACTTTTTTGTTTATTTCCTTAGTGTGTAATCATTTGTTTTATCAAACTTGAAACGTATACCAAAAAGTCTTTCATTCTTTATCTTTTCAGCTAGCACCACCTTACTCAAAATTTCTCAGTGCTTACAAAAATAAATAAATAAATAAATAAATAAATAAATAAATAAATAAATAAATAAATAAAAAAGAAATGTACCTAACATAAGACAAGAAAAATCAGGCACTTCAAATCTGAAAAGTTACAGGTCTGGTGGGTGCTATGTTGGACTTGGACATTCCATTTTAGTTTGGTGAGCAGTGAATGCAGAATATTGAGTTCCCTAGGGATATTTGAAAAGCAGTACTGCCTACCCTTTCCTCCATTTGAAACACATGGTCGTGGGACTTTAAGCAAATGAGAAAAAAAGAAGTCTAGCAAAGAAAAAAGAGATGCCTAATTGAGAAAGAGACCAGCAGTCTGTTGCAGGCAGGAAGGAAAAAAAATAAAATGTTTATATTTTTTAAGAAATGATTTATTGTGCAAATTATGCTCATTTGCTATTTAAGAACAGCCAGGAAAATGAAGTTATTGGTACATTAGAATTTTCCTCTCTGCTGTCATTTCAATTTAATTATTGCTCAGACATCTGTAATGGAAAGAACTAGAGGCTTAGGCAGGGTTTCCAATGTGGATCCTTCTAAATCTGTCTTTGGATAGATGAAGGAACTGGGGCAAGTGACCGAGGACCTCAGGGAGGTTTGTTTCTTTACTGGAAACGAAGAGTCCCAATTGCTGCATTATAGTGCGGAGGAGAAGATTTAATAAAGTTATGAATGTTAGCTGAGTCCAAATTTAATTGTCATATTTTTAAAACTTAACAGCAAGAGTCCCCATACCTATATAACTTTGAAGTCTGGAGTTGAACTGTTTCATCTTGGAGTTCAGAATTTTATGTTGAGGCAAACTAATTTGGATTAGCGGAGAAAGAAAATAGTCTTATGTCACATCAAAGCATTGATTGGTCTCAAAGCACTGACTTATCTTCCATCAAGACAAAAGGCAGAATGAAAAGCAGGAGGAGGGCTTTGAGACACCATTTTCTATGAGTTTGAGATCTTTCTAATGACCCTGGAAAGGCAGCAAGGCCAGCAAAGCCTTCTCCAAACATAGAATTTATTTAGATCAACTTGGAATTGAAAAATAGCTGCCAGTCAGAATTTTGAGGAGAGGGAGGAGCAGGAGTGTCCCCAAATCAGATGGGATGAAACTACAGGATTGTATGGTTAACAATTAGGTTTGCTTATTTGTCATCTGGATTCTCATTTTCTCAATAACCATGAAATAAGTGGGCACCAACCAAAGACTCAATACGAACATTATGTTAATCCTGACTGGGCTCAGCAGAAGTCTGTATTTAGAGCCTTTTAATAAAATTAGAGTTTTTGTTTTTGTTTTTATAAATAAACTTTCTTCCAAGGGGACATTTATAGACATGGGGTCATTGAAACTACCTTTTCTTTCTCTGATTCTTTATTCTACAATTATTTGGACTTCCAGAACTGGGTAGAAGTAGAGAAACCTTTTTCAGTGCATACAAAAGTATGGGTTGGCTTGGAAAACCTTCTGGTCAAGTTGACACTGTCCCAATGGCCCTGTGTTCAGCCTATGGCATTGAGGACTTTATTAAAATCGCTTACAGTTTTATTTTGAGAAGAGCAACAGACCCTCTTTAACCAAAGGGAATAAAAAGAGCTCCACTTGTGTATTTTTTCCAGTTCTGAAAATAGATTTTTTTAGCAGGAGCCATATCAGGCTAGAACTTTTACATTGGTCAAACTTTGTGGCTCCTTCCCCTCCAACAGAATTTCCCAGTGGGCTGGGTTTCCTCATTAATCACACATTGCCCATATTGTGTTTCCTGGTTCAGATGTTCATACGGCCATTCTAAGACTGAGGTACTGGAGTCATTATTAATCACCAGACATGCCACTCTCAGCGTTGGAGTTGCTTTGAGGATGACATCTTGTATTTACCTGTAGTTATGCTTTCTCCCTGGAGAAATCTCAGGTTAGACATGGAGGGAAAAGCCAGTTCCTGCTTGATGTTTAAAGGCTCAGTCATTATGAGGGATCCTGTAAAACCCTCACCCCCTGCTGTTACATGGGTGTTTGGTAACCATAAAACCTGCCATCTCTACCACTATATATTAACTGGCTCCCGATTTAAGGCAATCTACAAGGATTGTAATTTACTTCTCACCTGTCTCCCTACCTATTTCCCACACAATTATCCCTGGAGACTACTGACCCTCGTTATCATTCAGCCATGAACCTTATCATGTAATGAGAGCAGCTAGCAAAGGAGACACACAGGGATTGCTGGCTGTGGTTGTCAGGCACTGTGGAGAATTTCAATCACACTATTTGCTTTCATACCAAATATTGCCTCAACTTTGAGGTGTGAGAGCTGTAAATTAACATCTGAAACAACACAGCTACATTATTGCTGCTGCATTTTTAGCCCGGGACCCGGTTCCTGTGACTTCTGTGTCTTTTGTCTAGGAGCTGCTATTTGTTGAACTGGACCTTCCTTTGGGAAGCAAATGTGGGTATCCTCTGAATTACCTTGTGGAAGGAACAAGCTGAGATGGCAACTATATTTTTTAATTTCCCAGAAGCAGACACCATAGCAAGGATTTGAGTGCAAGTCATTTATTTGGGAGGTGACTCCAGGAATCAGCAGGAGGGGATTGGGAAGGGAGACAAGAAAGGGAAGACAGGCAATAAAGCATGTGTGATCAGGCTAGTTTTTACTGTAGGTACTGGAGCTTGACCTTCCTGAGGGAGCACTGGGAACCAGAGGGAGCCATATACCACCTGATGGGCAAGAGAGTTGGGGTATTTATCCACCAGCTGCCCTCAGTCATGAGCTAAGGGATGTTTCCAGCAGCCATTAATTCTCCAGCACCTCTGCTTGCAGTGTCTGTAGGTAGAGTGGGCTCTAGAGGCCAGACACAGCCCCTTGGCAAAAAAAATTGCAGGTACTGGCAGGTGGAAGTCAGGCCTGTGTATAAAATGGTAAGGCTTGGGGAAGAAGAGAGGATAGAGCAAAATACCTGCTCTACTAACTGCACAACCCAGGGACCAGAACAAATGACTGAGAAAGCTGAAATCTCTATTGAATCTCATAGCTATAAGGGACCTATGAGAGGCTCTCAGCCCTTCTGATTCCATGTAGAAATACTTTCTATGACAGTCATCCAGCCTCTACCTGAACACTCCAAATGATAGAGGGCTCATACATCAAAGCTGCTCATTCTGTGGATAAACAGTTCTAGTTGATATTCTTTCTGATACTTTCTAAATTTTCATGTTTTATTTAAATTACTACATTTATTGAAAATCATTCAGTCTAAATTTATTGAAAATCTCTGGAGTGTTAAGTGCAGTGTGAGGACCTGAGATTCATGGATAACACTGACCCTTATAGTTTTACAGTTCTATGCCTAAAAGAGAGATGGACAAGCAGATTTTATTTTTATATGGTATTTTCGTAAGTGCTCCATTGCACCAAATCTATGCTGCAGAAAAGGGAGTAAATTTACAGAGGTAGAGAGGATGAGGCAGTTAGAAGAGGCTTCACAGAGGAGGTAAGAGTGACAGGTGGGAGAAGGTGGGCGAAATATATTCAGAATGAGCTCAACTGTGTTAATAGCCACATCAGACTCAGTTGTCCATACTCCAAAAAGCATACATGCCAATAACAATTCCCACAATGAAGGCTTCACTAGTATTTTAACCAGACTTCTACTGATAATGAGATTAAGACTGACTTATTCTCTACTTTAAAAAGCATAGAACCTTTAAAGGAAAATATCAGTATTCTTCTTTCTATTCAATTCTCTACCACTGTCAATTTCTTATTCACAGGCTGCAAATGAGCTAATTCTACATGTAAGTTTCATCTTCCTCTGCAGAAAAGTATTAGATGCAAACATATGGATACCTAAAAATGACCACCATTCATACCACTTGTAAATAGATTTTATAAAAAGTAGTTGAAACACACAATGCAGTATACAGATGATGTATTATGTAACCGTACACTTTAAACTTACATAATCTTGTTAACCAATGTTACCTCAATAAATTAAATTTTTTTTTAAAAAAAAAGTAGTTTAAATCAACCACCCATTTGTTTGGATAGCCTGTGATTGAAGAGTGCTAATCACTGTCATTTACTGCATGTGACCCCCTAGGGACTGTGAAAAAGAAGAGCAGTGGGAAGAGATAAATCTTGAAAATGTGTTAGCCAAATATGGATGTGATTGAAGTTTACATTTGCATTTATGTATACATGCAAATGTATATGCATGTAGTATTTGTTATATTTGATCCTGAAGAATGAACAAAATGGATTGGTATACTGCTCCCTAAAGTAAGTTTAGATTGAACAATTTTGTGTCATTTTAGAAAGAAAGCAGAAGGAAGCCAAGATCCTATTATATAGAGTAAATCTCACAAACCAGCTGTTCCATCTGCCAAATTCAGCTTGTAGATGTGTTTTGCTTGGCTCACACAGTGTTCACCCATATAGAATTTTAAAGGTGCATTAGTTACTGTCCTTTAAAAATAAGAATAGTTTATGTCAAAATTCAGGTTTCCAAATTCTCTTGGAATACCAAAAGTTCTGCAATGCTGAGCCTACATTTCATAGGATAAGAAACATCCAGCTAAAATGAGCAGCTGTTCTCTTCTTTGGACAAGGCGTATGCTTTATAGCCAGTCACGCTCTGCCCTTCCCATCACTGGGGAAGGTCGATCATCATGTATCATTTCAGTCCTGGTTTCTTTCTTTTTCATTACCTGCCTGGCCCCTGAAAACCTTTGAGATTACCAAAAAAGAATAAACTAAGGTATGAGGAACTTAGTTTAAGTACCTAAGACTGGGTCACTTACTCTTTAGTTACTTAGATACTTAGTTAACTTAGTTAGGTACTTAATTAAGTACTTATTTAGTTAACTTACTTAAGACTTGTTTTATAGGTTAACATTTCCAAGGTCACTGGACAACAGAAAGATGCTCCAGGAGAAAATGCATTCCATGGTAAAAAGGGTTTGGAAAACGTTCCCCTTTTGAAATTCTCAGTGTGCAGTAAAGCAACAAATTATCTGGTAGTCACATGACATATAAACTTGCATGTCTCTGGTTAGAAAATAGGGGACCACTGGGAGGTTTTAAACAGTAGAGGGACTTAATCAAAGCTATGCATTGGTGAGGTAAATTTGCTGAGTGCAATTTCCCAAAAAATAAAGGTCAATAAGTTAAAGGACCACAATCCTTATCCTCCATGATCTTCCTCTCAGTCTGTATATTAAACATCTGGTTCTCTTCTCTGTAAGTGGATAATAATATCTTCATATTCTGATATGTAGGAGGATTAAATGAGATAATGCATGTGGTAAGTAAATTTTAGCAATTCTTCCATCTTCTCCTTGCTATTTGTAGATTCATAAATTTCTATACACATGTATATGGAAACATGAAAAATTCCCACTTTCTATGTAATTAGATGTATTATGTAGGAGATTCTTCTTCACCTTTCTCACCTAGTTCACAATTGATTTCCTCTAGAATACATTTGTAGAGCTCCCTAGGCTAAAATAGTAATTTCTCTATTTGAAGTTATATGTTTTTGTCTTCTCTAGGAAAGAAGAAATAGAAAGAAAGGAAAGAAAAATGCAAAAATAGAAAGAAAGAAGGAAGGATAAGTAAAGTAGTGAAAGTAAGGCAGCATGACAACTCAGGGGCAGTCACAAACAATAGAAGCTTCTTGGCAAATAGGAGAAGAGAGAGTTGGCTCAGTCATTTCCCAGAAATGAGAATTGCTAGGTCAAACCACAAAATGAGAAATTTATAGCCAAGAATTCAGCCAAAAGAGCCAGCAGTTTCCCATGAATCCAAAGATTGTCTACAACAGTTAAGTTCAAACTGTTTTTCTGCTTTCAACTTGATTTTCTATCTATGCTATGGCAGAAGGTTCACCAATGTGCCCTCTGTAAGTGATCTGATCTTACACCCTTGAAGTCAACTGATGCGCAGACATGACACCTGGGCTGTGGAGCTTATAATCTAGAGGAGAAAACAGACAAACAATTTTGCAGTTAAACAAAATGCCAGCAAAACGACAATTTTGGTTAATTCTCAGAAGGAAAGGTATGTGGTGCTTTGAGAATGTGTAGCAAGGAAACTGGCCTCATCCTGGAGATAGATAAGTCATTCCTGAGAACATGAAGTCTGGATGATGACTAGGAGTTGACCAAGCAAAAGAAGAATAGGAGTAGAATTTCAATGGCAATCATGGCAATCACCTATGAATGTTCAAGAACCTAAAAAAAAAAAAAAAAAATGCAGCATAGCTAGCATAGCTAAAGTCAATTAAAGAAGACCCAAACTGAAGCACAGAGAGAAAAAGAATGGAAAGAATGGAAGAGAGCATAAGAGATAAGGGAACCCAATCAAATGTTCCAGCATAACTGCAACTTGAGCTGCAGAAAGACAGGAGGGATTGAGACTGGGTAAAAATAATATTTGAAAAAGCTATCTCCAGTAATATTCCAAACTGGATGAAAGATCTCAACCCAGAGATTCCAAAAGCTTAGTAAATCCCCAAAATGATAACTGGATAAATAAATTGTGATGCACCCATACAATGGAATTCTATTTAGCAATAAAAAGAAATAAACTTCTTATACAGTAATATGGAAGAATATCAAAAGCATTATGATAAGTGTAAGAAACTAGTCACAAAAGGACACATACTATATAATTCCATTTATATAACATTGGAAAAAGGTCAAACTATAAACTCTGGGGATAGAAATCAGGTCAGTAGTCACCAAGGCCTGGGGTAGATAAGAAATTGACTAGAAAAGGGTATGAAGAAACATTTTGGGATGATGGTCTTTCAAATTTTAACAAATCATGATAAAAATGAGCTACAAAACAGGATCACCAGTAGGATAAAGATTTTGTGATATTAATAATAGAAAAGTCTAGAAAAAAACATTTATAACCAAATCATCAAGAGTTAGCCACTGCTTTATTTTTGTCTGCTTCTAATTTTGTTATTTATATTTTTTAACTGCTAAATTTTATATAATGAGTACACGATTATTATAGTTAAAGATTATTTTAAAAGAACTAATTATTAATACTAATTATAAAACAGTAAGCCATTTCCTAATAAGTTTATAATTTCTCATTTTAAATGTTCTTCTCTGAGTGTTTTTATTATCTTTAAAATTCTATATTATTAATTCACACACAAAGACAAACTATACCATGTACTTAAAAATCTCTGTGACTCCAGTGATCACCACCTGGGGGTTTGCAGAATACTTAGCTATATTATTCACTTAACCTCCAAATAAAGTGAATTTCCAACATGACGTTTGCACTACTGACTTACATCTATTTGCAAGATTTTCCAAGTAGAAGGTACAAAGGGAAATGTCAGGATAACATGCAATATATCAGTCTGTTTACCAGGTCTCATTATCTGAGCCTCACCCCACAATCTAAATGACCCAATTAGAGCAGTAAATGCTGCCACCCCATCTTGTGACCCTGTGGCTCAGCAAGTCCACAGTATGACAGGCTAAGGACTAAGAAAATAACTTTCTTGAATGTTACTTAACATAGTCACCTGTTGATTTATGAACACCCACACTCACGCCACCTTGTCTCACCCTTTTAATCATATCGATTTGCTACATCTCAGCAAAGGGAAAGAAAAAAAAAGAACTGAAACCACTAATTATCCACAAATAGGTCAAATCACAAAGCTCCACATCTGTTAAATCTGAATGGATTAAGTTTGTAAACCATTAACACCTCATTTTCCTCTGTTTTATAATGGATTTTAATTATGTAAGAAATAAATAAAATTATTCTCCCTTTAAAATGTTAACTATTTACTCAAAAGGAACTTTCAACTACCTTCCCCAATTTCAGTCCCCCTCGTCTTCCTATAGATAGTTTGAGGTTTGGGATTTAGACAGAATAGAAAACATAAAATTGCATCTAGTAGGCTTTTCTTTCTAATTTCCCATTCCCTCCCTCTCAATCTCTCTCTCTTTCCCCTTTTTCCTCCCTCATTCCTTCCCTCTCTCTCTTTTTTCCTCTCCCTTTACATAAATGGTTTCCTACTGCAGTTATCATTCTGCAACTTGTTTCTTTTCTTTGTTTGAGCTCTATCTCAGCTAGTTATTTATTTTAACTGCTGTATACAATTCCATCATATAAATATACCACATTGTACTTATTCATTCCCCAGTTGATAGACATTTAGATTATTCCAATTTTTCACCATCACAAACAAAGCTGTAATGAACACAATCCTATGTCACCATCTGTGACATATTCCTCCCATCTAGTCATGGAGTCATGGCTAAGACCATTGTCACCACATTGAAATGTCAGGAAGCTTGACCATCAAGACCCATAGTGCCTCAGTCTCAGCTTTCGAAGAATCTGGACCTCAGTGGAGCAGGGCTTTTGAATACCTTATGGCCACATCACTCTGCCAGAATCTCCCCTGGGTGAGGCAGACAAGCTAATAGAACTAAAGCCAATTCTTTTGCCATTACTGTTCCACCCCAAGTGCTGACTTGGGCTCATTTGCAGATTCAAATGCAAAATTTTATTATATCCCCTAAAACCTGAAAATCTCTCTAGAGGTGATTTAGTATTTAACATTCCCTACAATGTGCCCCTGGCTGGAGAGGGCCCCACTGACTCTTAGGCCATTCAAGGGGCTTGGAGGAGTATGCAGAGGCACTCAGGGAGTTTTTGCTGGAGATAAGAGTGATTTTCAAAAATTAATATGGCAGGAGGTCCAGTCTGACGCATTTCTTTCACACTTGCTACTTCCGCCCTGTGAATACAATCCCGGCCCTGTTCCTCAGCCCCATGGCTGTTGGAGAGTCATGAAGTCATCACAGCTGCGACTGCAGCCTGGGCCTCACTAGCCAGGGAACAAGCTGGCCGGTGTCCCATCCCCCGCAGGCCGGAAATGTGCGCTCACTGCAACGCAAACACCTCCCAGGGAGAATGTGAAGCACAAGCAGCAGCAGAAAACCTCATACTGATGGGGCAGCCAGGAGCAACAGATTCACACCCAGTGACGGGACAGCCACTGTCTGGGAACCAGCGTCAAGCCTCTGGGAGGCCTAGGGCAGAGTCCACAGATTCAAGTCATTTCAAATTTGGAATGTGTAACGGGGATGGCCTCCAAACTGCCACCTTTGTGTCTAGCACAGCTCTACTCAGTAAAAATCCCCAGGTACACCGAGGACAAAATTGAAGAATTGGGGGGTAAAGAACTGGGGACTCATGAGCATGGTTAAGGTACAAACTGAGACCTCACAGCCATCCTCATATGAGGAGGGAGGGCTGGCTTCCTGCTCCTTCTGTGCCAGTGGAAAAAGCTACGTAAGTGCCAAGTCACAGGAGAGCGAGTCATGTCCGCAGCTTTACAATCTGTTTCATGAGCTATTCCTCCAAGCACGCCTGGCAGTGCAATTTCTCCATTAGCACCACAGCAGATGTGAATGTGAGCACCCAGGGGGGCTTCCTTCCCAGGGAGCACCAAGCCTTCAGAAGCAAGCAGGTGGTAGCCCCCAAAATTCTGAGTGAGCTTAGGAATTGAAGTAGTGCATTCTGAGATTTAAGTGTCCTCCCTTTTATCTGGGGTGGTCCCCATGCAGTGGTTTGGGGTCAGCTTTAAACCGAGACTCTCATTCTGCCCTTTGCCTGATGCTATAAGCAGGCGCTGCCTCTGCCTGATGCCCAGCTGCCTTCCCATGGAACCAGAGACACTAGGATCTGTGAGGGACAGCAAAGGGTCTCACAATCTAAGTCACCCAAAGGGCTCTTTGTCCTGGAAAGAGGTGGGCTGAGGAAAAGCAAGAATTGGGCATAGAGTAAGGAGCAGAAAGTTACACTGACCCCATCGCTGACCAGCATAGATGGGGTGTTCCTAGTGGCTGGGGCAGGGAGTGGGTAGGAATTCAGCATCTCCTGCTGATAGAAATCCTTGAAGATACTTTAGGATGCGCCTCCCACCCCCATCTCTCTTTCTCGGGTATCAACTTCCTTTCTTTTACCATCAACTCTGATTATTTCCAACCACAGCTGTTGTCATGCTATTTCAGACCTCTGAGAAGCAAGGTGAAGTTTCAAAGCTTTGTCCTTGAATCCCTGCCTTAGGTCTTTTTGAGACTAAAGATTGTTATCAAAGGGACAATGAAAAGGAGGAAGAATATTTTCATTCCCATCTCCATGGGCCTCAGCCCTGCTCCACCAGTATTCCCTTCCTTCTTCATGAATCTGGAACTTTCTGTTCCCCTTCACCCAACTTTGGTTTTGTAAAGAAGAGCAAAAGAAGAAAGAAAGATTTTCTCAAAAAAGCACTCTAAACCATCCTGTCCTGGTCTAACATAGCAGCTGAGTCTGGAGCTGGTGAGAGAGAAAAAGAGGAGGAAGAGGGGAGGGAGAGGAGGGCAGAAGGGAAAAAGGGAGGACAGAAAAGGTGTGAGATGAAGATGATGCCAAGGAAACCAACATCAGATCAACATCAGTGAGTAGAGCTGGGAAAGGTCAGACTGACTGACGATCGCTGTCCCCCACCTTCCTTCTCTCTTCCTTCACTGGGAGGGCACTGCTCCCCCTGCCAAAGGGTAGGGACAAGGGACAGGTGGGAAGGCTGCTTGGGCAACATCAAGAAGAAGAAATTAGAAAACCTGCATTATGGATGCCTTGGATTCCTGAAATTTACTTAAAACTGTAAAAAAAAAAAAACAGGCTAAGATGAGTGTGAGAGAAAGCATTGGAAGGCAGCCATCACACATCATTTTCTAGGGCATTTTCTCCCTTATCTGAATAAATTGGCATCTTCATAATTGAGTGTCTGCTTAATTATTTTTTTAAAAATAGTGAAAAACATGCAATATTATGGTCAATAAGGGTTACTTATGAAGAATCAATAAAGCATAATAAACAGTTTTGAGGTAAAATGCAACGCAATAAGGATGAAGCAGCCTCATAATATACATAACTGATAATTAAAAATTTGTAAATGCTCATTATAAAATAAATCACTCAAGTATACATATAACAAATCAGGTCTCTACATATATATTGGCTGTAATCTGGATGCTCACATAACCTATCATTTGGACAGGAAACTACGGATACCGAACCGACCATTGAGAATGCCAGTCCCACTAGCTACAGCTAAACTTGCCAGAGATTTTTTTCTGCTGGTAGATATTTTAATCTACAACAGCTAGTAGTGAACCCCATGAAAGGCAGGAATGAGAACCCAAAGGCAAGAAAGAGGTTGCATCTTTATAAATTCAGCTCTGTGGCTCAGACATGGTAAAGCACACTTTCACTCATGCACCTGGCCAGCACACCCAGGACACCAGGGACAAAAGAGCAGCAGGTGGACTTCACAGAGAAGGAAGCCCTGCCTCCAGGGAAGTTGCTTCCTGCAACTTGCCCCTCCCCTAAGAGCAAAAGTATTGTCTTTTATCCCAGAATTTCATTTTTGAGATAATGACACAAAAGTTTCCTTGGATTCCTGAAATTTACTTAAAAATGTAAGAACAGGCTAGACCATGTCTTGTGCATCATGACCACATGCTCACAATGATCGATGAACCTAAGCATGGTTAGAATCCTACTCTTGCACCAAACAGTTCTGCAATTGGCATAACACCATCTGGCCCTCAAGACAAACCTATAGCCCAAAACAGCACATATTATCTTTCCCATGACACTATGAGTTCCTTGAAGAGAGAGAATATACTCTAAACTGTACCCACTTTCTTCTGATCTGAGAATGATATACACACCTGGCAGCAACTCAAATACTCGTTCTCTTCATGTCCCCCAAAATGTTGATTTGCCCAGCTTTCATTGCATTCCTGTGAATTCTCAGGAGCTGTGGTGAATCAGGCCATGAAAGGAGGTCCATGTATGGGAAGGTGGGCAGATATGGCAGGAAAGAGATGAGAACACATCAGGGCCCTGAGCGCTGACCTTGGAGATCTGTATCCTCTAGGAGGTAGTCTTGGAGGTGCCACAGGTACCAGGACCCAGACTGAGCACCCTTCAGTCCTGTGCAAGGCCCGTCATTGACGTGCACCCTCAGAGATGCACCAAGGGGAACAAACATTTTCTGTCTGTGCCTAACATACATACACTCCCCCATCTTTGGGGGTTTGTAGAACATTACATTGGGTTTTTCAGAAAATAGCATTTAGAAATGCAAGAATTTTTATCCCATCTTTTATCTTCAAGACACTGTTCCAGGGATTCCTGGGAAACTCATATGAGGGGAAAGAAAGCTGAGTTCAAAGCTCTGGCTTTGCTTTATCTCTTAAATTAGAGTTTTATATAAAATTGTATTTGAACTAAAGTTTTACCACCAAGAAAATTGAAAATTGTTTCTCTATTGTATGGACTACGATTACTGTTTAATGCCTCCTATCTACCAGATGGAATTATAAAACGTGCTCTTCTCTCAAGATGAGGTAAGCTAGGAAGGTTAGGAACATATATAAATTTAGTTCCTTACAGTCTCAGGAAGCTATGGGGGATGCCCTGCTTTAAGTTCTCACAATCTAGAGCTTTCCCCACGCACTGAGGGATGATAAGCAAATATCCAAGCCATTGTCTTTTGTTGTCTGGGAACTGACCTTTGGTCTCTGCTACATAATACTGGGTTTCATGAAGTTCCCAGGGTGCAGCCAGGGCAGCAGAAACAGTGGGACACTCTGTTTGGTGTCTTGCTCCACCAGACAGGACCCAGTCGTTTTTGCCTTATTTAGAAATAGACTTGTTTTATTATGACACGGGCCGTTTGTTAGCACAGAGACAGACAGAGAGGCTCACAATGTTTGAGTCCCTTATCTCGCATTGTTTATGTTCTTAAAATAATTTAATCAACTTCATAAACAAAAGCATTTTTAATTCATAAACAAAGAGAACCCAGAAAAATCAAATGTTCCAAAAGGCAAAAATTATAGAAAAGTCAAATCATTCCAAGATCTCTTGCTATCTGTTTGTGCCTGCAAGCCTCTTCCCTGAGAGCCAATGAGATTTCTAAGATGTGTTCATTTCTTCATTTTGTTAAGATTTTGGTAGGTCATGGAAACCTCCTGGAAGGATTAATATTTCAGCTGTCTCTGAATGCCATGTCTCTGTCTACCTTCTTAAATGACTCCCTAAAAAGTTAAAATAGAAAGAAATGCCAAATATAGGGCTTATAATTTACAAAGCAGTTTTAAATACATGGATTGACACCATTTTAAAAACAGAAAGTATTTAAAATTCTAAGACTAAAGGAAGATTTATAAAAGAGCAAAAGGAATGAAGGGATTACAAAACTGAGTTTACATTATTAGCACAAGCTAACTATGTCAATTTTAATCCTCAGTTGTATCTTATTAATATTCCTGACTTTTTATTATTATAAACTCTTTAACCCATAAATGACTAGGGATGGTCTCAAAATATTTATACTCATTATCTCTACAGTGCATTTTAACCTCTGTACTTCAATTGAGGGAATGTGCATGTAATTTATAAATACAGTTCATGAGTTATAGGCATAAATGTAAGTCAGTGGACTATAAATTAGGGACAAAAGTGATAGTTAAAGTAGTTGTATTTTACATAATTAATATTAGCTAATTTGGTTTGAGCATTAATTATGTAGTAGTACCATCTGAAAATTTTATATAGACTATCTCTTAATCCTTTATAAACCCATGAGGTAGATACAATTATTTCTTCCATTTTATACATGAGGAAACTGAGCTTTGGAATTTGTTCAATGAACATAGCTAGAGAGTGGTGGAGCTAGCCTTGAAATCCAATCTGTCTGACTGCAAAGGTTCATCATTAACACCCATGCTCTCCTAGGAGATGGTGAAGAGTTATCAGGGAGAGCTGATGGGTTTTATTATTATCACAGCAACAGTTACTAAAAAAAAAACAGATGGTTTACCATTGTTTTTGACATGTCTCAGATTTTGCATGATAAACTCCCCTCACCCATATTAGTCATGGTTTGATCAGATAAGCAGAAATCACTAGGAGGTAATAAATATATTATGTGCGTATGTGTCTTTATTACAAGATTTTTTACCTTACAAAATGTGAGAGCTGACCAGGCAGTCTTCATAAGGCTGCTGTCCACAGGGCAGGCATAGAGAAGCAAAGACAAGCTGGAACCCACAAGGACAGACTGAAATACATGTCAATTCTTGCTGCCTCTGACTTTGATGAGGTTGGTGTCCTGCAGGATATGCTTGTGCCCTTCATCACAGAGCTGGCCCAGGAGTCAGAGAAGCTAAAGGAGGATGCAGGGGAAGGATGCAAGCCTAGCTGCTGCCCCACCAACAGGATGAGCCTGCAGATCAGTAGAAACGTGTGAGTTACATCATAGCTGCTTCACTTCCACTCTCCAAATCTCCTGTAAGAGTCTCTTTTGTAGACTACCCTAACCTGAAATATACAGGGGAAAGAATTGGGCAAGTCTAGGCAAGCTGACACTTTAAAAAGCCACTACATACTCCACACTGTTTTTTGCCTTAAAGTATCTGCAGTGTTCTGTGGAAAAGAACATAATAAAAGACAATGGAGGAAACTCAGCTCTGCCACACAGTGAGCACACTGCCGTGTCAACAGACCCTAGAGCATCTCCTGTGTGCAGGCACTGTGCACCGAAGGTACAAAGATTGATAGGGCCTAGTTCCTGCCTTCAGGAGGCTAAACATCTAGGAGTAGGAGGGAAAAGAGACTCATAAATAGGTAATATTAATACAAGTATTATAATAAGTATTATAATAAGTGCACTTGGGGTGCAATAGGAGCTCACAAAAGTGGCTAACCCTACCTAAACTGAGATTTCGAGTGAGCCTCCTGGAGGATGTGGTATCTAAACAGTCTTAAATGATGAAGTAGGATTTGGCTAAGTGAAAAAGGATAAGAAGAGATTTTAAGGTGTTTGGGGGAGAGAATAACCATTAAGATCTATGGCAGAGGGGGGATGGAGAGATTTATAAGCAATACTTGTGGGAGGCTAAGAGTGAATGGAAAAGATGTTGGAGAAGTAAGTTTTGGAAAACTCTGAAAAATCTATGTATGGTATTATAGAGAGCTTGGATTTCATCTCTTAGTAATTGGGGAGAAGTAAAAGAGTTAAAGACAAGAAAATGATGTGGTCATTGAGGCAGATAGTTTCTACAATAATCACCTCGATGGCTTCCCTCCCTGGACATGTGTACTCTCATCACATTAAATGGATCTAAGTCCCCTCCTTTCGAAACCTGAGCTGGCCTAAGAGAGTGCTTGACTAAGAAAAGATAACAGAAGGAGCATCCCAAGGAGAGGTCTTTAGGAGTCTTAGAGCATCTGTATAGGCTCTTAGAACACTCACTCCTGGAACATGACACTGCCTCTTGGGAGCAAACACATGCCATCAGAAGCCCAAACCACAAAGAGATGCCTCATGTAGTTGTTCCAGTCAATCACCCCAGCTGAGTTTCCAGTGAAAAACCATTATGTGTGTTGCATCATGAATGTCCAGCCAGGTCACCTAGTCCAGCCAGGTCAAGCCTTTAGGTGACTCTGGTCCCAGCCACATCTGAATGCAATTGCGTAGAAGACCCCAGATGAGACTCATCCCCATCAACTCTCTGTTAGCGATGTGAGAGGAAAAATAGAGACGTGTCCCAGAAACAAAGGTTGGGAGTTTTAAGAAAGAGAACCTAGAGGCAGGGAAGGCAAGGATGTTCTCACTGAAGTTGGCAATATTCAAGTTGCTGAGAACCTTGACAGAGAATTTTTCATAATGTGGTGGGAGGTTAGCAAAGCTGAAGTGGGATTATGAGGACTCATAGATTATTCTTTTAAGAAACTTGGCTGGAAAGGAGAAGGTTGGTGTTGGTAGCCAGAGGAGAGCAGCAGGGTAAAAGAAGTTTTCGTTTGGTTATTGTTGTTGTTGCTGTTATTGTGTTTGTGCTTTGTTATTGTTTGCTAAAGAGAGAGAGAGAGATGAGTATAAGAGAAAAGAACCTAGAAATGAAGAAACACAGAAAGGGCTTCAAGTAAAGGCCCTTGACTGAGAATATAAGTCCTGCAGGTGGAAACCTAAAGCATTGGCAGAGAGATAAGTGTCTGAGACAAAGCTGCCCCAGGGATGGGTCGCTTTCCTTGACCGGCAGACTTGAGGGGCCATAATTTAGAAGCAAGGTGTTAGAAGAGGCATGATAATGTGATATTTGATAACTCAAGACTTTGCATAATATGAGGTGGTTATACAAGCATTTTCTTCTCTGGGTTTAAATGCTGCCTCTGAGCTTTTATGGTTGTCCTCAGGAGATAAATGTGGAGACTGATCCAACAGATAACCATGGTTTGTGAAAGTAACCTAGTTTATAGAGTTTTGCAAGCCTTTAACTCACCCAGGTTGCAGATTTGCCTCAGGTAGTAAGTACACAGTGGGGCAGACAAAAACAACACAGCCAAGGCTTTGAAAATAATATCGAAATTTGAACCACAGCTCACAATGTGAACCAGGGCTTGCATTCTGAACCTGAACAGGTTGACCGTTGAAATAAAAAGTAGGAACCAGAGTCACATAACCTAATACTCAAAATGTCTAGAACATGATCTAAAATCTCAACATGCTGAGAACCATAAAAATCTCAACTTGAATTAAGAAAGGCAATTAACAAGACATCAGCATTGAGATGACAGAGATATTAGCATTATCCGATGAGAATTCTAAAGTAGCTATTACACAAATGTTTTAATTTTAAAGCTATTTGGAATGCACGAAACAATTAAAAAATAAAGTCCTAGAAAATAAATAGAACCAAATAGAAATATTTTTTTCCAAATAGAAATTCTAAAACTGAAAAATACAATAACTCCCCCCCAAAATTAAAAATCACTGGATGGACTCAATAGCAGAAATTCCTAGGAAAAAAAAAACAACCCAGCGGAACAATGGGCAAAAGATATCCATTTATAGCAAAGGAAATTCAAATATATAAAAAGATGTTCAAAGTTATAATTTAAAAAGTTAAAATTAAAATGACACTGAGATATTAGTTTTCATCTGTCAGAGTGGCCAAACCTCAAAGTGTCAATATACAATGTTAGCAATCATTTGAAAAATTCTCATAGATTGCTTGCTTACGGGTATCTAGAACAATTTGAACATATTGCTATACAATCCACATGCCATTTGGTTCTGTAATTCAACTTTTGGAAGTTTATTGCATAGAAAGCTTGTAAGTGGATGAAATGAGCAAAGAAAGCTTGTAAGTGGATGAAACGACGTATTTACAATGCTATTCCTGGCTACATTGTTGGTAATCATGAGACTACAAACAATTGAATGTTTATCGTTATAGGCTACTGGTTAAATTCATTCTTATACATTCATACTGGAAAATTTAAAGCTGAAAAAAGGAAAAAGAAATGGAACCCCATCTATAACTTACTATCACTGAGTAGGTCAAAGGAGAAACAATAATCTATATTTGCTTGTGTTTGTGATGCATAAAGAAAGCCTAAAAGGACAGATAGCAAGAAGTGGCTGCCTATAGGGAATAGAAGGGACTGGGCGGGTAGGAGGGTGCCTTGATTTTATGCCTATTAATATGTTCTGGTTTTTGAATCATGTGAATGTATTGCCTATCAAAAAACAAAAACAAAAAACAAAAAAAAACAAACAGCAACAAAAACCTAAGCTAAAAACAATAAAATACAAATACAAAGAACAGAAAAGGTTCATAATGTGCAATCCCAGGGGTGTGTCACAGCGGTTCCTTTACATCTGAATGAAGTAAATTTATCCAGCGTTTCTATTAATGTGGCTTCAGTCTTAGCATGTTAGTCACATGCCTTTTATGGCCCCCATAAGGAAGCGGAGACCTGAATCACCAGGGATACTGGTTAGGATAAAAGTATTTTGGTTAGGAATACATTTTTTCCTCAGCCTGGGCTGCAGAGGTTTTTAGCTTGCTTACTTCCCCTTCCTAGCCCACCACCCCACCCCCCACTGCTTTCTCCTCATCACAAAGGGATGGTCCTTTTTTATGTTTTGGAAAGATCTCCTTTTTGGAAATACCATGAAGCCCATGATGTCCATTCCCGCAGCTCCCGGCTCTCTAAATCTATATTTATGATTTCCTATAGAAACCGGGCAGAGCAAGTGAGTTCTTCCTCTTCCCTCCTATCTTCCAGGCACCAAAAGCAAAACCTCACAACAGCAGACCTCTGAGCACCTGACACATGAAAGGCTTTCTTTCCTGGCTCAGGAGTCGTGTTTTGTTTTTGATCAGGGCCACTGCATCCCCATTGAAGGGCGGTGCTTGAAGATGGGAGTCTCTCCTCAGACTTCCCCTAACCCTTAATAAATGACCACAAACACCATCACTTTCCATAAGAGGATCAAGTTGCTTTCTTGAAATCACAGGAGTCATTTTTATTCCTGTTAGATCTGAGCTGGCTTTCTCACGGGGGCACATGTGGGCCCAGGCACAGCTGCTCCCGTCTGTAACTTGGGCTGACACACACAGACAGCTGTCAGGAGAGCATGCCTCCTTCTCCTCTTTGTTAGTTTGAGCTCTTGGTTTAGTGCAACTGTGGAATCCAGGTGATATTTCCTAATTGGCAAACAAAAACCATAGAAATAAGGCAAAAAAGACTAGCTCATGCAGCGTCCCGCTCCAGTCATTTAAAACAAAATCAATCTCACTTCTCCCCTTTTCCCTCAGTGTTCTGAAATAATATTTGAAGTTCTGTTTGCTCTCTTTGGAGAAGTGCCAATGACTTCGAGGCATGTAGTAAAGTTATATATCAAGACACAATTACACTCAGGACTTTGAAAAGTGATTCTCACTTAGGGATAATATACAATATGAATTTAATAATCTGCTGTACTACTTCTTTCTTTTCTCAAGGAAATGAGTGGAAAACTTACAGTAGCAAAAGGAATCTCTCCTCCATGGATGGGATAAATTAATAGCTTTTTTCAAATTTGGGTAAACTATTATTGATAACATTGAAAGGAACAAAATGCAAGCGTTCTTAAACTTTCTACTTATGCCATTGACTATAGTAAATTTCTTTAAGAAATCTCTCTTCACCATTTGTTAACTGAAAAAATACCAAAAGAAATTCTTCTTACTACATTGAAGTTAATGGGTGAAATGTAGTTTGACAAAGTACCACAAAAAATTCACTTGTCTGTTTCTCCTTTCTGGCCGCAATTATGTAACTAATTATCAAGTTCAACACACCCTCCCTTTTACAATCTAGTCAAGTTATTCTCATATTCTTTTCAAAAATTAAATTAAACTGTAATTATATTGATACATTTTTATAAAATATTCATAAAATACCAAAAAACCCACAATCTTGTTTGACCCACTGCTCTGTAAACAACATGTGGCATATGTCCTTCTGGACTTTTTTATACCAATATATACACATTCAAATATTTATATACAAATACAGATCTTTAGATTATATACAACTATAAATATAGAAATACATAATTTAGTTTTATGATTGTCTTTTGCATAGATGAAGTCATATTGTACTCATTGTTCCACAACTTGATTTTTAACTTAATATCTCAATGATGTTTTCATAATCAAAACATGTAACTTTACCTCATTCTTCAGAACTACTGTTAAGTATTCCATTGTATCTATATATCATATTTTATTAAATTCTTCCCCTATTACAGATGATGCTTCAATGGGCATCTTTATCCAAAGCTCCTGGTGCACATGAGTATTTCTCTATAGTCATTCATAGGTGTAGAATCATTAGGTCAAATGGTCTGCAGGTTTTTATTTTTAAAGATACTGCTAAATAGTAACAGCTAAATACTACAAGTCAGGTTCTATATTAACTCAAATAATCCTCTTAATCTATGATATAGGTACTATCATTACCCCTACTTAAAGATGAAAAATGTGAGGCACAGAGAAGTCGAGTAATTTGTCCAAAGTCACACAGCAAGTAATAGTGAAACCAGAATTCAAACCCAGGCATCTTGCTACAAAATCTATGCTCTTAGTACAATAGTAGGCTGCCTCTCTCTATCATATAGATATATTATGTACATAAACTATATTCAAAAATAGAAGTTAAAAGGGATGATATAAAGTAGTTAATATTTTATTTTTATTAATAGTCAAAAGCTTTTCATTCAATAAAACTATTATTAATAGTAATGTTTTAATGAGAATTAAGTGATTTAATATGTTTTTTTTTAATTTGATTCTATACTTTATGATAAAACCATTCAAAACTCAGTTTATTATCTGTCACAACTGAAAATGGTACCCCACAAAGGTAGACTCAAAGGGAAGAAGTACATGCTTGGCTATACTGACTAAATTATGATATTCATTTTTAAATGCATCCACCAATTAATCAAAGTCTTTTCCTAAAGTTTAACTCATAATTGTTCATTTTTTGTACATCAATATGTTTTCCTTATAAAGTAACTAGAAGGTATTGCAGTTTTTATATTTTTAACAAATCAGTTCAAAAGTCTGGTAGCTTCTCTCCAAGATGGCCACTACCAGTTTCTTCTCTCCTTGTAAAAGCAAGCCATTTTCCTATCGAGAGGAGGAGTCGTTCTAGTCTCTTAAATCTTGGCTGGTTTATGACTGCTTTACTTATAAAATATGGTAAAAAATAAAGCTGCTGCCTGATTTCTAAGACGTGGTCATAAGAAGCCGTTTGGCCTTTGTCTGTTTCTCTGAGAACACGGGCTCTGGGGAAAGCCAGCTACCACATATCAAGTCTGACTTCCCAGAGATTGCCATGCTGTGAGGAAGCCCAAACAATCCATGGAGAGAAAAAGACAGAGATGCCTGGTGGGCCCTCAAATGTTCCAGCCAATTCAGCCCATATACCAGATATGAAAAGGAAGAAATCTTCAGGTGACTTCAGCCTCACTCACCATGTGACTGCAGCTGTGTGAAAGGCCCCCAGGTGAAAGCCATTTAGTTGTGTCTGCCTTCAGTGAATAACTGTGAGAGATAATAATAAATTATTTTAAGCCACTTAGTTGTGGAGTGATTTGTTATGCAGGACTCTAGAGCAGAATCTTACTGAAACAACACATTTGGAAAACTTTTCAACAGGTGAGGAAATTTTATTCCTACTTTTTTCTTCAAGTGTGCAAATACAGCAATTTTTATGGGCATACTCAAAAGTTTTTAGAGTCATAGTGAGAAATATTTTCAAACATCCATTCACCAGATGTTCTTTCTTTTACAAAAGTTATTGTTTAAAAAGCATTTCTAACTACTTATTATTTAAAATGTCATTTTTCCTAGAAGGAGCATATTAAGTATAATTCCCCCCCCCAAAATAAAAAAAAATCTGCTAAATGGCATACTATTAATCATGGCCGTTGTCATAGAAAAAGTCCATTTATTTTTTACTTTTTACTGTGAAATAGTTTTGATAACAGTACAAAGAACTCTTGTATAATCTTTATGTAAATTCCCCAACTGCTATCATTTTATGTCTGCTTTATCAGACTCTCTAATGAACTATCTGACAGTAAGTTGCATTTATGATGCTCTTTTACATCTAAATACATCAGTATGTACATATTCCCTAGGAACTAGAACATTCTTTTACAAATTATAGTGCAATGATCAAAACCAGAAACTTAAATTTCATCAATTATTTCAATAATGTCATTTTTTAGCAAAATAAATAAAATAAAATAATTTCATCCAGAATCACATACTGCAGTTACTTGACATGACTGCTTTGTCCCCTTTAATCTGAAGTGGTTCATTAGTCTTCCCTTCTCCCCCAAGAACGTGATATATTTGAAAAGTTCTAATAATTTAGATTTGTTTCCTCATAATTAGAATCAGGTTATGCTTTTTTTTTTTTTTTTTTTTGCCCAGAAGTGATTCCATGTCCTTTTTGATGTGTCTTGTCCAGAGGTACACTACATCCAACAACAGCGGAATACATGCTTTCCAAGTGCATATATGACATTTACCACATTATAACATATTTGAGGCCATAAAACAAGTCTTAGGAATGTTAAAGTGATTCAAGTGAAACCAGTATATTCTCTGATGAAAATGAAATGAAATTAGAAATCATAAACTGAAAGAAAAATGAAAAATTTTTTTCAAATGTTTGAAAACTAAATAATACATTACAAAATAACTCATGAATCAAAGAAGAAATCAAAGGGAAAATTAAAAAATATTTTTAACCTATGAAAATGAAAACACAACTTACCAAAATTTACCTTATGTGGCTAGAGCAATACATAGACTTACAGTCTATTTATAAAAGAAAAAAGCCCTCAAATAATGACTTCAACTTTCATTTTAGAAATATAAAAAAAGAGCACAAGAGATTTAAAGTAAAAAACAGAAAGGATATAAAATTAGACAAAATTATTACAAGAAAAAAATTATAATAAAAAACTGTGAACCATTACACCTTATGAACAGGGATGCAAATAATAATATTTAAAAACAGACAATGCACTATGTCCAAATGAGGCTTGTTTTGGAATGCAATTTAGTGTAGCAATTAAGAAACAATATGATTCACAATATTAATACACTAAAAAAGACAAACCATATAATCATCTCAACGGATGCAGGAAAATTATTTGACAAAATTCAGCATTCATTCATTACAAAAACTCTCAGCAAATTAGGAATAAAAACAATCATTCTCAACTTGATAAAGAACATCTATAAAACATCTATAGCTAATATCATATTTAATTATAAAAGACTAAATATTTTTCTTCTCAAATTAGGAGCAAATGTATCTACTCTCAATACTTCTGTTCAATTTTGTAGTATGGAGGGCTTATTAGTTCCAGATTGGAAAGGAAGAAGTAAAACTGTCATAGTCAGCCATGTAGAATTGCTGATAGACTATTTTAAAAAGCTACATGAAAAAATAAATGCATTTAGCAAGTTGACAAGACACAAGATCAATTTAATAAATCATTTGTATTTCTATATACTAAGAACAATCTGAAATTGAAAAAATTTAAAATTATTTACAATAGCATCAAAAATATCAAAATACTTTCATCAAAAAGCATAAAAATCAGAATTTTATTTGTAGAAATTGACAAGTTGATTGCAAAAATAATATAAAAATGCAAAGGACCTAAAATAGCTAAAACAACTTTGAAAAAGAGGAATAAAGTTGAAGGACTTACACTACCTGACTTCAAAACACATTATAAAGCTACAATGATCAAAATATTATGTTAGTGTTGTTGAGATATACAAGTAGAATAATGAACAGAATAAATAATCTGGAAACAGATCCACATATATATGGACAACTGATGTTTTTTCAAAATGCAGAGATAATTCAGGATAAAGGTATTAATCTTTTAAATAGTGCTAGAGCAATTGGTTACCATGTATATAAAAATAAACTTTGATTTATATTTTGTACCATATACAAAAATTAACTCAGAATGGATTACAGATCTAAATATAAAAATTAAAATTATAAAAGTTCTAGAAGAAATCATTGGAGAAAAATCTTTGTAACTTCAGGTCAGACAAATATTTCTTAGATATAACTTTGAAAGCATATTCTATAAAAGAAAATATAATCACTACTATTACACTCTCTCTCTCAGATGTTTTCATAATAAAAGGGATGTTTAAAGGGGACAAGGACCTAGAAGAGGAGATTAATGAAAGAAGTGACAATGTGGGAAATGACATCTATAATAAGAGATTTTACCAGCCATGCTTCAGATGAACAGATGAAGGAGACATGGACAGCGCGGGGAGGGAAAGACACTTTAGAAACGGCTTTAGGTAAATTTTTCAGCAAGGACATTGTGAGGATTGGTTTTGAATAAGCTACCTTCATCAAAAACAAAACAGCAATATGTTCCTTAATGAAAACTGAATGTGCATTATAAAACTACCTTAATGCTTCTCCTATATCATCTCATTTAATTCTTACAATAACCTTATGAGGTTGACATTTTAATTTACATTTGACAGATACAGGAAATGAAGCTCAAAGAAGAAAGAGATTTGCTCAAGTAGAACTAAGTGAAATGAACTCAATATCCTTCACTCTTAAACATTTCACTTCTAGGATGTGGCCATGCCCGTACTATATTGATAGTCAATGAGCAATAAAATGATATGCCTCCATTTGATTTTTAAAAAGTTAAAAACAATCTTCTCTCCTACAAAAACACACAGTAATGACCAGAGTTTCTGAAACATATTATTTGATACTAGTACCAAACTAAAGAAACTGGCCCTCCCGGCTTACAAAAATGCATAAAAAGTCCAAAAACTAAAGGTTTTAGACTCTATTTAAATAAGCAAGTAAATCTTGTGGCAATATCATCCATGTGACTTGGTCTTAAATAAATATGAGTTTATTATTTAAGAATAAATAATGAGTTGCAAATTATTTTTACAAGTATAAATCATTCACAACCACCCTGTGTTGTAAATGGCCAACTCAGCCTTTCCAAAAATCTTGATCCAAGAGCTTTATGTTACTAGAGATTAAATTCCTTCAGTAGTAGGCCAAGGATCAAAACATATTGTGTTTTTATTTGAATAGTCTGAGAATACTGAATTTGTTTTTTTCTTATCATTAACATTCATCTCTCCAGATCATCCACTTCTCTTTGAACTTAGGAAACAGGAATTTGATAGCATATAGTATTTAAATCAATTAAAACAAGAACCCAGACAGAACCAAGTAATTCTGGGAGTTAACTATAATAACTCTTTTATCTCAATAAAGCTCAGTTTAATAGTTTATTTGGAAAAGGACCAGCATCAACATTAACTTTCCAGGGTGCATAAATGTGTTTTCATACATTTACTAATACTATGTTCTGCTTTCCAGAGACCAGTAATGAACCAAAAGCATACAAGCACTTGCTAACAAAAGAATAAAAAAATTGCTTCATTTTAAAAATTAGAAATTTGAACCAGCTTTGCAAAAAGCTCTCTAAATCTTCTATTTGATTCATCACAAGCTGCACATAGTAGGTAATCAATACATTTGTTGACTTATAATATGTTATGGTTATAAATGATTGCTGTTGTGTATTAACCAAATAAAACAATCTCTCCAGAGAAGGAATGATGTTGCCAATTATCACTAATAAAGCCAGAAAGGAGTTCATAAAATTTAATTTGATTTGATTTTGATTTGGCCTGATTTGGTTTGGTCTGCAAAGTGCAAAAAAGCAAACAAACAAAAATAATAATTATCAGTTATATTTCAACCCAGAATTAATCACAAGTAATGTTTAGCATATTTATCTCTAATGTTTTTTAATTTAGATACATTACTTTAAAAATTGTATGAGTTATAGGATTATAAATTTTTCACTAAAGAAATAATTAGATCCTTTCTAATAAATCTGCATGTCTTTGGACCTCTATCCCTGACTTGGTCCCTTCACATTCACACACATGATTTATTTTGCTCCCTTCCTTTAATAGAGATTTTTTTTGGATTTCTGCTTCTATTTTTTCTTCCCTTTCCTCCTTTGCCTTATTCACTGCCTACACTCTTTCAAGTCCCTTCAGTGTTATAGTGTAATGAGCCAGTGCAGTTTTTTAACAAGTAAGGGCTTCCTATGAATCAGGAGGACCATGCTGCTATGGATGGGGGAGTATTAACATGTATCCTTACGGTCCATGGGAAGAAAATTTTCCCTGTCTTAGAGCTTCACAGATTTATGATTTATGATTTATAACTGCTATTTTGGATGAGTTCAAAGAGTATGTATTCCAGCAATCTAAATAAAAACAAAGCACATATACTCAAGAGGCCAGCATGGCACACACACACACAAAAACAAAAGGTGACTTTATTCCTTAGACTAAAAGAAAATTGTTTCACTACCCTGAATCTGTGACTTTGATAGCTCCACACCAATAGTTCATTTCCGCTTTTAAATGTCTTTGATATTGCAGAGTTCTTTATTATGAGATAAAATAAAATAATATATGTGAATGTATCTTGTGAAATAAAAAGATCTGTACAAGGTGCATGGTTATTATTATTAATATATACTGTAAGTCTCTTTTCTCACCAGTATCAGAATCGTTTCTATCTTCTTGTTTCTACTGCACCATTTTTAAAAACTTTTAAAAAATGTTTGCAAAGAGAAGAAAAACAGTAGCAACCAAGACTAAAAATGCTGAAACAAATAACAGGGAGAATATCTTCAAAGAGCCACCAACCCTTTCTTCACATAAAGCCCTTCTAACTAAACATTGACTGCCAAGTCAAATAATTTATTCTTGACTTTTGTTAAAATAGTTTATAAACCTTATAGTTTACAAAGACTCATAGCAAACCTGTATGTAGAAGAATAAAAATGATGAGATTAGTGATAGAATTATGAATTAGGATAATAACATCTTACTTGCTCCTGTCCCTGAGGGCATAGTTCTTGGGAAGGAAGCCCTATCTGATCAATGGCAGTTGAATAAATATATTTAGCTATCATAAGTCCAGATATTTATGTATTAGTAAGTGATAATTTTAATGTTCGATCATTTCAAAATATTATAAACTCATATTTACATATCCTCCTAGTCCAAAGCCTGGCACAATAAGTATTTATTTAATACATTTAGATTAAATTAATATGAGTCATGTCAGAGTACTACAATCGAATTGCCATTCCCAACTAATTATTATCTTTTATCTTCATGAATTTTTTTTTAATGCTTGTAATGATGTACAATGTAGAAATACTTAGGCTTGAGACATAAACTCAGAGAAATTGTTATTTATTGGCAGATTTAGGAATTCCAGTTGTCTTCTGGTTGGTTTGTGCTTAAAAAGAAAATCTAACTCAGTGTGTACAAAAAATTTCAGGCAAGAGTAGCTTGGAGTTAAAATTCATCAATTAACCCAAAACCATTTTTGTCTAGAGATAATTTCTATAATTTTTTTTCAAACAAAAAAATAATTACATGGAAAGAAGCCTTGGGGAATAGAGTGTCATCTTGGTGTAGAGTTGAAATTCTATCTCATCTGCATCACTGCTTGAAGAAGAAAATAAAAGTCAGACATCAAGGGAATGCTTTTTAAAAAGTAACTTGGTTATATATACCATTTGATATCAAAATTATAGCATGGAGTAGAGTGTATGAAGAGCCTATTAGTATACATTTACCTACACATCACTCCAGGTGATTGTTAGGTATACCGGCTCATACTCTTGAGTATAATTGGTTGTCTTTTTTATTGTCAACCTCAAAGTGGACACACTGGAGAACGTGGTTGAGAAGATGGAATGAGGGAACTTCAGAAGTGTATCTTTTCAGTAGCTGGGAATGTATATGCACATTGAAAATATTGGCAGTGTATTTTTTATCTTCCAGTAAATAAAATTTCTTGTGACCCATCTGCCACTGAGGATAATTTATAAAACTATAGGGAAGGAGAGGTAGGTATTCCCAAAATAAAGAGATTATTGTACCGCTTCCATTCACAAAATTGATTATTCTGGGTTCATAGGAAGAAAATATTCTTAAAAGCCAGGCTTTTTTTTTTCTTAAGAATAAGTTTATTTCCTAAATTCCTCCTTATATGTCTTTATCTCTCTCCTTTAATAAATATCCCCATTATAAATCAGTTCTGGTCTACTCAGAAAACACAGTGGACATAAGTAGACAAGGAGAAGGATATGAAGAAAGGAAGTCCCAACTCAAGAGAATAAAAAAGGGCCTCTTCACTAGATAAGATAAATAGGAAAGGATGAAAGAGATAGAGGGAAGGAGGTAAATCTAGAGTTAGAATGTGGCCTGGGTCCCTGACAGCCTGAGGCTTCAGCCAAAGGGAAAGGGTGAGACAATAGAAACTCCAATGGAAACCTCAGACAACTGAAGGGGAATTTGAGAATATCCAGACTAGCTTTCCACTTTCTGTGGAAACCAAAAATGGCACAAGCACAGTACAATAGCAAGAGCGTACAAGATTTCTAAACAAATGAGCCTGAAATATCATAGCTGAAGGTGTGAGGGCTCCAGTGGTTTCTACAAGTGTTGTAGCTGGTGCGCAAAAGATGAATGAGAAGAAAGCTTGCTATGGAGAACTATCACACAGTGGACAAAGAGACCATTGGGACTCAAGGATGCTGTGCCCACACTTAGGACTACATTGTATACTTGAGAAGACCTTGTCAAATCTACGAAACACAAAAGAGCCAAACTGAACTTAATCAACTTAGGAGAGATGGACAAGTTTTCAAAAATAATCATTCATGGCAACTTACTCATGAGGAGAGAAGGGACTACAACTTATTCTATCTATGCATGCTTCAGCTGCCAATGCCAGTGCCCAGTAGGACCAGATGGCACTATTTTCTCTTCGTCTGGCCCCAGTGCATTAGAAACTTTCGAAGACCAAGCAGATAGCATTCAACTTCTGGTTCTTCTAGCTCTTATTGCCAAGAGGCAATACACAGAGCCTCTAGTTTGAGAGTTCAGAGAAAGGAGGGAAAAGAAAGGAGCTGTCCTAATAGAGACTTTAACCTCGAATTGAACTCAAATTAAACCAGAAGAGATTGGGTTACTTTCAATTTGGCAAGTTTACATTATCTGGAACACTCCAGAGAAAGATGAGTTCAGTAATGAAAAAATAAAAGAAGTTATAATGTTTTGCATATAGAAGACTTACAGCAAAAATTTCAACCCAGTTGTTCTGCTTTTAAAGGTTATCTCCCTTCTTTGCTCTGAGAAATCTTCTGGCCCTTTTCTTTGCAGAGGCAACTAGGGCCTTGTCTCACAGATTCTCCTTCAAGATTTCTGTGGATATCTCAACATAACCAGTTTTAGTTTTTCCACCTTGTTCTCTAACCTTTGGTGCTGGCACGCTTGCTAACCCTTCAGGCTGACCAAACCTGACCACCCCCATCCCTATCCCCCATCTAGTAGTTCAAGTTATAACTCAAACTTTTTTCCCACTTCTAGGAAGGTTTGTTCTCCCACAACTACTACTCACTATATCTAATCAGAGTCTATGTTATACATTCATATTCCAAGTTCTTAATAAAAGTGTATGTATGTGATTATGTGTTCACATGTTTTGACACATAGGAAAAGTATTTCTTACAAGCTGGACACACACACACACACACACACACACACACTTTTCTCTTTATTCACACTAGGCATTAAAGTGGGCCTACTTCAAAGTGTGTTTAGACAATTCACATACGCATTACGTCTAAACTAAGATCTTTTAAAGGCCTAACAGTAAGCTAGTTCGATTATCATTATGATTGATAATATGTGGGTCATGTTGGTACTTAGGCATACATAGCTTACGTGATTATTGTTTTTCTGCTGAAATCATTGCTATACATTTGCATGACACCAATAATAAGTTAATAAGTAATTTATGATCAAGATTTCTTTTGCTATGTTTCAACAGAATCCTGGGGCTAATTTTACCATTATGTACATATGATATCCCTTCTTCAAAATATAAGAACATGAGGGATTTTTATTGTCCTTTTAGTACAACAAAGTAAGAAATACTACGGAAAAAAATGGCCTTTAGAACCGTGGTTGATTTATATCTCAGGAATGTGTGCAAAGAACTAGGAGGATAGGTTTCCTCAAATAGCTGCTAAACCCAGCAGGCTCCAGCCAGCAACCTTTTAGCAACTGGATCCCAAAACTTTTACCTGCATACATCTTATGTCTCCTGCTGTTTCACCAGCTCTGGGTACAAATGAAGTCACATTAACAGGAGGAGTCTGTATTTCACCCAACCAGTCCTCTGCTTCTCACTCTAATTTTCCATAAAAAGTTCCCCTACATATTTCTGACATAATCCAGGGTGGGTCATATGAGCTTACTAACAAGCCTGGACAGATATTTCTTGACATCCCCCAAGCACTGCTGTCACTTACAGCACAAAACATGAACCCTAGCAAACTCACTGCCCCTCAGAATGGAATTGGCTTCCTTGTGAGGACAGCAAGCACATGCACAGACTCCACTCAGGCTCTGACACCTTTTCTGTATCTCACAATCGGGATTGGAAGATGTACCCAGAGCAAAATGACTTCCTATTTCACTGGGTATACATTTACTTTTTAGGGAGACACAAAGTAATGAAAGTAATGTCATAAACAGATTTCAATCATAATCACTTTTTTAGTTTGTACTTAGTGTGAGCTTTTCCTTAGGATCTACATGGGAGTCCAAAAGACTGGACCGGGGGCAGAAATGAGTGACAGAAAACATTGGACCAGAACAGCCCTCAACTGAGGCTGGGTCACCATCGAGACAGATAGACTTCCGGCAGCCTTATCACATTAGTTCACCTGGAGGCCCTGACAAGTAAAATTCCCACCTCAGCTTAAGCTGAGCATCCATTACTCACTGTTAATGGAGACATATAGGTTCTATCTAAAGATAATCTACATATATAAAATTAAGTCCAAACTGGAAATTTAAAAAATAAACAGCAGAAGTATTTCAATCAATGAGATACCATCTGACACTCATTGGGATGGTTAATATTAAAAAGCAAAGCAAAGCAAAGCAAAGCAAAGCAAAGCAAAGCAAAGAAAAGAAAAGAAAAGAAAAGAAAAGAAAAGAAAAAGAAAAAAGAGAGAAGAAAAGAAAAGGAGAAGAAAAGGAAAAGGAAAGAAAAGGAAAAGAACAGAAAAGAAAAAAAAAGGAAGTAATAAGTGTTAAAGAAGATGTGGAGAAATTGAATCCCTTGTACACTATTGATGGGAGGTAAAACGGTGCAGGCACTATGGAAAACAGCATGGTAGTTATGGTGGTTCCTCAAAAATATAAACAGGGAATTATCATATAATGTAGCAATTCCAGGTCTGGTTACGTATCCAGAGGAGTTGAAAGCAGGAACTCCAGCAGAGTTTGTACACTCATGTTCATAGGAGCTTTGTTCACAAGAGCTAAAAAGTGAAAGCAATCTAAGTGACCACTGACGGATAAATAGATAAATAAAATGTCTAAACATTCCATACAACAAAATATTATTCAGCCTTAAAAAGGAAGGAAATTCTGACACTTTGCTACAACATATATGAAACTTGAGGACATTATTCTAAGTGAAATAAGCCAGTCACAAAAAGACAAATACTGTGATATTCCTCATCTAAGAGGCACCTAGAGTCTTCAAATTCATAGAGATAGAAAGTAGAGACAGCCAAGGGCTAGCAGGTGGAAGGAGTGGGGAACAGGGCTTGTTGGTTCATGGGTACAGAGTTTCAGTTTTGCAAGATAAAAAGAGTTCTGTGGATGGATGACAGAGAAGTAGCACAACGATGTGAATATACTTAATACCACTGGACTGTATACTTAAAAATGGTAAGATGGTAAATTTTATGGTAAATGCACTTTACCACAAATTGTTTTCATTAAAAAAATGTTTTGAGAGTTTAACTTCTAGTCATTGCTGAACCAACCGTTCCTCTAAGAATAACTTTAAAAGTTGATTGAAAAATTACATATATAAACTTTTTAAAATCATAAATAATATATGTTTTTATGCTTCAATAACAAAGTTGTTTTTAAAAGTCTTTTTTTTTTTATTGACAATGTTGTAACATGTAGACAAACATACACTCAAACACAAAGGCAAAGTGAAGGGCTAAAGCAGATTTTCTTGTCAAAAGTGAAAGCACATCCTTAGCAGACAAAGCCACCCCCTGACAGAGGCAGGATATATTTGAATCTGGAAGTTTTGGGGAACTAACAATACCCAAGCACCTCCTCTGCCCCAGACACTATGCTGGAGGCTTTGTGCATATTTTGGTAGAAAATCATAGATTCTTAAAGTTAGAACTTATTGATGATTAGTTCAATCATCTAGCTAATACACAAATACCTTACATGTTTGCAAATTAATGTTTTAATCTAAGTAATATATGTGTATGGCTTCTAGGGTCATTACCTCGCAAAAAGAAAGAAATCTAGCAATCCCTGCCTCATGTTTTCTAGCCTCGGTTTCAGCTTTTTTAGAGATAACCACTTCCATTTGTTTATTTATTTAGGCATTCATTCATTTATTTATTTACTTACTTATTTTTAATAGTTTCACATATGCAGTACATTGGTTAGACATTTATATAGTTTATAAAATGATCCTCCTGATTTCTCTATCTTCCCTCTGGCTCTACACATAGCCATTACCTTACTGCTGACTGCATTCCCTATGCTGTGCTCCCCATCCCCATGACCCTTTATCAACTACTAATTTTTACTTCTTTAAGCCTTCAACTATTTTTAATGTTTCTTCTGGTATTTATGTCCATATCAAAATAACCTGCTGAAATACTGCTATTTCTTGATTTCGATTGCCTTTAAATATTCATTGTTTTTATGCTATTGAAGTTGAGGACTTAATTCTACCCACCTTCCCACATATATGTTCCACCTTTCCTCCCAATAGAGCTATGTTACTTTTTCAAAAAATAAATGGATGTTCGTTGCTTATAGTATCATGGCTATGTAATTATTATTTATAATGAGCCATATAATGTACTAAAAGTACATTCTCTTCTACAGAATTTTGCTTTTTCTGGCATTAATTTTTTAAACATTTTTTTTTAGATTTCCGAGAACCCATCCCCAGTCTCTTACACATATATTTTACATATCAGACCTGATATCAGTTGTATTTAGATGTCTGACCGCTTCCTATACAAATTTTCAACCAAGTTTCTCAACCTTCCGTGATCCCCTCATTTTGAGACATTTCCATTGCTCTGATTCCTGAGGCTTTTCTGAGGTTCCATAACTGTAGGAAGGACAACTTCACAAGAATTCCTTGATGTAGAAAGCACACAGCACAGCTACCCATGACTTCAAGGGACCCCAGGTGTACTCTGTGGGGTGGTTGCTTAAAAGGAAGTTGGGCAGTCTCTAAAGCTACCTCTATCAGCATTTCCACGATTTTTGCTGGGCTCTGCCTATCTCCCTTTGCTCACCCTCTCTGGCTGCCTTTCCCATTCTCTATATCCCTGATAATCTTTTTTTATGGGTGTGTGTCAAGGTGACACAGATGTAGTGGCCACTAAAACTTTTTCTTTGCTTTGAGTCACTCAGAGTCAATTCTCCTTTTTCAGTTCATTTTCCTGGGACACTTCTTTCCTGGGACAGTCATTGTTGACCAAGATAGCTAAGGCTTCACTGTGCAAACAGGCAGGGATAACAGAAAATCTAGGGAGTGGTGGGAGGAATTATAAATTTTCTTATGCAGAGCCATGCTGACTTCCTTCCTTTCTACTTGCTCCATTCCAGGTTGACATTAATTTTAACTATTATTTCTCTTCACTGTTCCTCACTTTCCAGAAGTTTGTATTCAAAGATGGATTGTGGATTCCTTCTCATCTTACATGCATGATTAACATGAAGAACTAGGGTTCTTGGGCATCCTTGCCAATGTCATCATAGAACAACAACCAACATCTCACCAATCTATGAAGGATCTCCAGCTCAATGCAATCAATCCAGCCTCTCACCCTGATTTGATGTTCCTCCATAATTCTGTATTTCTTACTTCTACCCTTTTCTATTTCCCAAGTGGCTTGAAAATATATAAAAGCCAGTTGTTCTCTGCTCAGTTTTCACTCTGTAACTTCCAGATGTAATCTCCAGATGTTTGCTTATCACCATCAGGCACTGTTTTTTACCATAAAGCAAATTGCCTTAAATTTTTGAAACTCTAGTTTCTGCGTTAATCAACTTTTAAGGCAAAAATCTAATGACATATCAAATCTAACATTTCCCTGAATCAAAAACACCCCTCTCCTCCCCTCCTTCTCCCCTCCTTCTGTTGTTAGCTTGAAGGTGCTTTTTTCATTATATACTGCAAGGAATCAGCTTGGACAAACTGAACAGTTCTCGTTATTAGATTTTTTTAAACGTGATGATTATGTGAATTTATTAGTAATTTACTTCTACTTAGATTAGTGTAATATAGTTTTATGTCTTTTTTTAATACTTTAGGTAATTTTTCAAAATGTGACAGAAACAGAAAATTATACAATAAACTGCATGTACTCATTCAAAAGTTAACTCATAGCCAATCCCATTTCATCTACACCCTCACTCGCTTCCTGACCCCAGGGTTATTTTGAAGAAAATCTTAGACATTATGTAACTTTAACTCTACATCATAGCTCTAAAATATAAAGATTGGTTTCCTTATTTAAACTTTATAATATCATTCAAAATGATATTATAATATATACTAATTTAATGTAATTATATTTTTAATACTATTATCACAAAATTAGTAATTTTTGACTTATCAAATATGTCTTTAGTGTTCAAATTTTCCTAATTGTCCCATAAATGTTTTTTGTTTTATAATTTATTGTTTGAATCAGAATTGTAATTAGGGCAATACATGGTAATGGGTTGATAATGCCTTTTAAGTTCTCTTATAATCTATAATTTACCCCGTATCTCTTTGATCACCCTTTACAGTTCATCTCTTGACACAATCACATCATTTATAACAGAGTTTCCCAGCCAGTTTTTGCTAATCCCACCCCATTCTGTTGATGAACATATTTATCTGTTCTGTTTCCCGTTAAGTTGGTAGTTAAATCCTGAGGCTTGTGCAATTTAGGTTTGTATCCTGATTGGACCTCACAATGATATCTCTGTGGAAATGTTCTCAGTAGCACTTTAATTTCCAGGAATTAGAGAGTCGGGTGTGTACATATCTTGGAAGGGATATATATTTTTCTCTCCCACTTAACTGACATTCATAAGTTTTTTGGACTTGCTGTTTCTGTATGTTTTGGACTAAAATTTTGGATATTTTTTCTTTCTAGAGAACATTAAGGAGACATTAAAATTATGAGCTCATTTCAGTGAAATCAGAATTTCTAAATCCAAGACCCTCTGTTCAAGTAAGTAACATCCCAGCAATACGCAGTTTCTCCATCTGGTTTCCAGCAACCACAATCAGTGCACAAAGATTGTGGCTCTTCAGAATACATCTCCAAGAAGGAAGTATTTAGCTGTGTTTTTTCTGAAAGCTAATATGATCTATTTATCCTTCTATTTCCCGTAAACATTTATGTAATTTAGTCCACAGGGATGTAGTTTGACTAAAATAATTGTGAAATTTCAGTGCAATTCATCTCCCCACTGTTTGAGTATAGAGCCCTACGTACCCCCCAGAACCTGGCCAAGATGATTGACTACACCCCAGCCAGTGGCCTCAAGGAGCTTCTGGCCTTGAACAAGCAAACACCCAACTAACTACAGTGCAAAATGTGCCAGAATAAAGATCACATGAGAAAAATGAATGAAGTCCAATGAAGGTTTTTAAGAAGAAAAGATCACCACAGGGGACAAAGCCTTCATAGACAAGGTAGGATTCGGGAAGAACCATCCAGAATAGATAGAATTCTGACAAAAGGTGATATCAGGGACTCTAATCAAGGTAGAGGGTCTAGCAGGACAAAGGCAGAGGCAGGAAACAGTTGCTGCATTTAGGCTGACCCCCAGGAAGTGTCTAGCATGGTTCCAAGTTTGGTTGCCATGAGGATCACCTAAGAGTTTTGAAAAATACAGAGGCCTGGGTCCTTCCTTAGACCAACTGACTCAGAGTCTCTGGGGATGGAATCTAAGTTTCTGGTGTGTTTTGATATCTGCCCCAGGTGATTTTAAGGGGACAAATAGGGAGCTGAGCTGGTATAAACTAAAAGGCTGTGTGGTCCTGTTGTGGATGATTACAATGGGCATGCTTGGCCAGGACACTCCCATTTGTAGCTGGCCAGGGAGGAGGTCATCCCATAGCATCATAGAATAACAGAGCTGCAAGAAACTCTTAGAGATCATCTAGCTCAATCTTTCTCTTTTGATTACGTGTCTTTATTACACAAGTGATACAAGAATGGGGTCTTGAGGTGAATGATCTAAACAATGAAAATAAATACAGAATAAAAACCAAAAAGGCCCCTGTCACCATTCTTCTATTCCCCCAAAGGTTAACATTGAAAATCACTCTCTTTATATATTTATTTTCTTCTGTGTGGGTAAAAATTTTAGTTCACATGCTAGAGTGAGAAAAATATCACATTTATTTTCTATCCCTAAACAGATACAATCTGTTCTAAACCTTATTCCACTAGGCTGGTGAAAATTTTACTCCATTAGATATTGGAGTTCCCTCTTACTCACTTTCACCATCAGGACTAATTTTAAAAGTTTTATGCCTTCCAGAACATTCTAGGAGGACTCTCTATCTTTATTTCATGCTGATTTATCTTGATAGACTCATTGCCCCAGTCTGTATCTCCCTTGAGGTCCAGCAACACCCTGAAATTTCTGGGACAAAAATGGACGTAAGAGTTCTATACAACAGCTCTCAGTGCCACCATTCTTAGGATTTCATCCCCACTCAACCTCTGAGCATCCTAATCCAGCTCCCAGCTGGATGCTGCCAAGAAGTATAATCCAGATATTGTCCCCTCACAGATACTCCTTAAGAGCCCATTCTTTTAGACTGGCTGGCTAAAAGTCAACTCTTTCTCCAGGTTTCAGTGTTTTTTGCTGCTTAAACTTGAAATTCTTCCTTCCAGCCCCACCCCTTTGTGTCAATCCAGTGAAATTCCACTCATTGCATCTAGGCTTTCACTCTAAGTGCCTGGAGGATGTTGTTTCTTGGGTTAGCATTTCAAGCCTCCCGCAGTTCCCACATGGCATCAATGCTGAGTTGGAAGCCAGAAATTTTGCCATGGGATCAGCTATGGCATGGCAAACTGGCCCCTTGGCAGAAGCTGGAAGCAGGCCATGGGACCAGGTGGAAGGTGTGGCAGAGAGACAAAGAGATCCAGTGATAGCCTAGATGAGATACAACTAGTTCCTGAATCCACATGGCTATGAACAAATCAACTGAGACTGCAAATAATAAATTCATGTTCTATAGACTTCAATATCAGGATAACCAACAAACAGGTGGACAGAAAGACTGGGGCAGAAGACATTATATCAACACAACTTTTGAAACTTCTGCCCCTCTAATATCTCACCATGAAGGCCTGATAATCTTCCTCATACATTCAAAGTCATATTGCAGAGAAGCAAGGAAAATGGATAGAACTCTGGAACACTAACATTTCTACCAAGAGCCATTGGGCAAAACAGTGATGGACTGTTTAAATTATTGCATTGGTATAGACTATAGTTACTGGATTAGGATATGTTTTTTAAAATGCATTTTTTCATGTTGTACAGTGAATAACACTTAGAGATAGGCCAGTTTACATTTTAGAAAAAAGAAACATTCCCTCTGGACATCTGAATTTTAATATGAGTACTTTGGTGACACTGCTTCATTTCATGAAGAAATAGTATATTTTAATGTAGTTTTAGTTATTTGTATTTCTTCTCCCAGCAATTTCCTGTTCATACATTTGTTTATGTGCCTATTGAGTGTTGACTTTTTCTTCTTTATTTGGAGAACTTCTTTACATATGTTGAATCCAGCATGTGACAAATATTTATTAAAGTCCTAATGTGTTCAGAGCACTTGACTAGGAAATAAAGATACAAAGGTAAGAAAACCAGATATGGTCACCAAGGAGCTTATAGTCTAAACATTATTTGGACTACTACACCAATCCATGTATAATGGTATAATCATATACTGTAGAAGTCGTGAGGAAGAAGACTACATGGCACTGGGAATGCTGGTTCTGACAGGAAGGCTTCCCTGAGAAGTGACATTTGAGTTGAGGTATAAAGAAGGAACAGGCTTTAACTAGGGAAGGAGAGATGAAGAAGAGTGTTCTTGGCAATAAGAACTGCTTATGCAAAGGTCCTGAGCAGCAGGGAGAACTTAAAGAATAGAATAAGGCCCAGCATGATGGGAGCATAGACTTGGAGACAGGTGATGAGGCAATGGAGAGTTGCCTAAGACAATGTTGGAAAGAGATAAGCAGGGGCCAGATCATGAAAGGCTTTGAGTATATCACAAAAGCACTTGCCATTGTCTGCATTGCATCTGCATATCGTGAACAAGTCCCACCAGACACAGTGTCTCTCTTCTCTCCCAATGACCCATATTCTCAATTAAACTTCTCAGAGGAGAAGCGCTGCCAAGGGAGAAAGCCTTTTATAAATGGAAGCCTTTGCTGTTCCTTTCCAGAACCTGGACAGCCTATCACACTCCACTCATCTGCCAGTCACATCAGAGTTGAAAATACACTTTTATTCTTTTGAGGACCTGGGAGTCTAGCCAGTGCTATTGACCTTAAACAAAATATGTTGCCTCAGTCCTGCTTGGAAAACACCCATACTCTTTCCCCTATCTTCTCTTCTCTTTTCACTCTTTCTCTATGTTTTTCCTTTTTTGAAAATGTACTTTCAGGAAAAGAACTGAATATCTTCCTCATTGAAAACTGGATATTGGTATGATGTGAAACACCTAAAGAAAGAAAGGTAAACTTTCAGTGAAAGAAATGCCACATCTATAGGGAAATAATGTGGTAGCCTCTGTCATCAATCTGGGTTTGGCTATTTTGAGAAATGAAGGGAGGGCCTTCACTCATGACCCTAAAATCTCCTCCTCCTACACAGGTGTGTGGTGTGTGTGTGTGTGTGTGTGTGTGTGTGTAACATTAGCTAATTGATTTCAAAATCAGTTACATTCATCATCAGGTCATAGTAATCTTGTTACAAGATTTTTTGTTACTCAGCAATATCTGTTTTCAAGCACATGGGAAGATTGCTTTTTTCTACCTCTTTGAAGTTATGTATGGCAGTGTGTGTTGCTTTGGTCAATGAAGTATGCATGGAAAAGACATATGATAATTAGTGTGACTGACTCTCTAGACTATCCTTTCCCTGTTGCTACAATCCTGGAGGCATGTGCTGATATGGAAGTGCTATAAGATTGAAGAAGTCTGAATTGTTCAACTACGTACTCATGCAGGATTTTACATAAGGAGAAGTAAACTTTGATTGTGTTAACCTACTGAGATTTCAGGGTTGTCTGTTACTGCAGCATTGCTTAGTTTATCTTACTAATACATACATATTCTTATTTAAGAACACAGAAACAGCACTGTGCGGGTATAAATTGAGGTGTGTGTGTGTGTGTGTGTGTGTGTGTGTGTGTGTGTGTGCACGTGCATGAGAGAGAGAAAGAGAGACAGAGAAACAGACAGAGACAGATAAAGAGAATTAATTTATGGTAAGGATTTGATTATAGAACAAGAGACAAGTTTTTAACAGCTTGATTTTTGCCAATTGAGACTTATAGCTATAGATTGCGCAAATGGCTATGTAAGTACATTTAAACAAATACGTGGTTTACATAAGTATTTATCTATGCACAGTATAAAACATATTCTCATATGTTGGTTTGTGCTCTGGTATATGGATATATTATGGTGACTCAAATTTGTCTTCTACAATCCACAAATAATATATACATATAAAAACTTGAGCTAGGAAGTCAATTAAAACTCAAGGCAATACTGCATCTTTCAGACACATTCTAGATTACCTATTGAATCATGGGTAATGTAGACTCTACATTCATACCAACAGAATAAGCAAAGGCCAGAGCCAGCCTTACTTTTTTTTTATATTTCCTTAGTTTTCTTGATGGCAGTCTAATCCTTCATGTTGTTCCAACATGGAGTGATTTTTAAAGGAGAATTTAATTTAATATAAGTCTAAATATCCTTTGGAATGCTAGAAACCAGCATTACTGAAGCAACCCTAATGAAAAACACAAGTTTCATGTACCAATTTGTGGTCAGAGGAAACATTCCAACCCTGCTCTCTCGTGGCTGCTAGTACTCCAACGTGCTCCTTTTCCCAGTCCTTCGCTATTCTAGTTAAAGACGTCAGAGGCTGTGGCCCACATGGCATGCTAAACAGGCCCTTGCTTACAGCAGGCTCCTAGATCAAGTGCAAAGACTCTGAACTCGTAAACACACTACCGCCACCAGCGCCATCACCACCACCATCATCATCACCAAATGGAAGTCTCAGAGGATTTCTTATCAATGTCCCTGCAGATAAAAGTGCACTTATTTTAAAACATCTAAGTGTATATTAGACACAAAGAACACAGCACCTTCCAGAAGAAAACTCGCACAATTGGGCTGAGGCTGATTCGCTCACATGTTTTATCACCGGTGTGGAATGCCAGTAACAAGGGCGACCATTTGTTTGTGAATTCACGGAAGACTGGACTTTCACACTGGACAGGGACTTCCTAATGAATAGCAATGGGGAGACTTGCTGTGTATTAGCATATTTTATCTGCCCTTGTTTTGAAATTAAACGAAGTTGTAGTTGAAAAAGGAAGGCACATATTGCCACTGGGCTGGCTTTTTAGAAAAGTGGCATTTGGAATGAGGTTTAACTATGTGGGCAAATTCTAAAGTTAACTGTTAGGATCCTCAGGCTTGCACAAGACATTTTCCCCTCCTCGTGTGATAACAGAATTTCCTAGTCACTGTTATTCTTTCCTAAAAGCTACTAGTTCTTGGATACAATGCCTTTCTGTTTTGACTGGAGTTACTTAAATATAAATCAGGAGAATTCTGAGCTGTAGCTAAAGATAATCTGCAAAGCTCAATTAAGTATTATTCATGTGTATTTATTGAACATATATATGTGCCCAAAGCTATTCTAAGCACCTTGGGGGCAGAGTAGAGACGGGAGAATATATGAATAATTGCAAGCGCTTCTGAAGGAACACTTATTAAGGTTCTCTAGCTACCTGGAAGGAAAAGAAAATAGATAGCTAGAGAGCTAGATATAGATATGGAAAGATGAATAAGACAAGGTAAAAATTAGTAGTATGCCATTAAGATCAATGAGTATTCTAGATGTTCTAAAAAAAAATGGTGGACATAAACTGGAATATTCAGGGAGGATTTCAAGAGGAGGGGTGAATATTCATTTAAATTTGAAAGTGATTATATAAGGGGTAGGCATCCTGGAACTGGGGGGCACTAGGTTATTAAGCACAGTAATTAAGAGTTTAGGCTCTGTATTATCAAAGTATAATTTTCAAAGTTAAAAGCATGGTTCTCATAAAAATAAATAGTATGCACCTTTCAAAGATCCACTTAGCTCGTTAATGAAGGAATTAGTAGTATAATAAAGCTGACTCAACAGAACAAAGGATAAATCAAAGTATATGTTATTAATGAGAGTCAGAATACTGAAATAAAGCTACTAAATTAAAAACAAAACTAGTTAATGTTCTACAGGACAACAAAGCTGTAACTTTTAGAGCTCTCTTTTCTACTGGACAAAAATCATTGCATGTCTACTGCATAAAAATTGATTGTAACTTGACAATCTTCACTAAGTTAAAAGAACTTCACAGAGTCTAGGTCCTCAGCAATAGTTAATTTAAGTCAAACAAAGGTATATTTCCCTGAAGAATCAGGTACTTCCCACTGAGGCCTTTTAGATGATGCTCCAGTGTGGCGTTGAAAGGACATGATATTGAAAGGATCTCCAAGTTTGGGGTTTTTCCTTAACAGGACTCTAGCAGAAGAGAGTTCTCATTTTGTTCTGCCACTTGCCAGCTAAATGATGTGGCAATGTAACTTAACTTCTTGGTTCCTCGATTTTTTTAATCTATAAAATGTGGACATAATAATTTTATGCACATAGAGTTTTGATAGAGATCAAATGAGATAATTACATTGTAAGTGTTTTGCATAAGACCTAGCACACAGTAAGGGTCCAAAATATGTTTCCAACCACAAGTAGAGAAGGATCATGAGCAAAAACCCAGAGACAAGAGTGCATGTTTGGAGCCACTAGATAGACCAGCTTGGATGAAGCGTTGTTTTGCTTTGAGAAATAGAGAAAGATAAATTGAATAAATAGTTTTTAACAAGACTAGAACAGATTTTTAAAAAACAAAGAAGAAAGACAGAAAAGCACACATTTTTAGGCATTTAGATTTTATACTGAGCTGCATAGTAACATAGCGAATGCAGAATGCTGGGGAAATTATCCCAACCCTTTTATGACAACCTGAACAGAGAGAGTGTGTGATTAAAGAGTTAGGAAGTGGTAAAAGTTTGAGGAGACAGAGAAGGAGGAACCACACATCACATATAACTACCAGATTTTGAAACTTAAAGGTTGTAGAAATGGTGTTTCCTTTGGTATAAGTAAACAATTTAATTAAAGAATATATTTTAAAGTTTTGCATCTAATGTCTGTATTTGAGAATAAGAAAGATGTAAGTAGAAATATTCAAGTAGACAGTGGGAGACTGGTTGAGAAATCAGTGGTGGAGGTGAAGATTTACAGGTCATCCACACAAACATGACAGCTAAAGCTGTAAAAATCAATGGACTATACCTAGCATTAGAAAGAAATGAGCAGAGGGACAAGAATCATATGTGTCCTTTCTTCCTCTTTTTCCAAAAGGCAGCTGTTTTCTGAAAGATAAAAACAGAACAGGTCACTCAAGAGAGAGGAGGGACAAAGCTTTGTGACACTTCGGAATGCAAAGCAGAGGAAGAACTTGGGTAAAAGAAGGTCAACTCTTTTGAATTGTTCCTGTGGCTCATGAAGCAGAATGGAGCCAAAGCACACTGGCTTTTGTTGATTTCACCATTAAATCGAAGAAACTTCGAGAATGGTGATACATTGTTTTAAATTTACTCTATGGTATAAATAACAAATAACAGAGTATTTCCTAATGGAACTGTTTACTAGGGATATGGAAACATTAAAACGAGGGAGTTAGGGATTAAGGTAATGAGATTAGAATAGGCAGTACCTTAAATTTGGCTTGCTCCCAGAGCAGCCCTGAGACAAGAATAGGAGTGCAAGCAATTTATTTGGAAGGTGCTATTAGAAAAAATGAGGAGAGGAAGGGAAGAAAGCCAGTAGAGGTGCATTAATGGGCAAGATCATGCTGTGGGCAACCCGGGCTCCCAAGGCTAAGTCCTGCTAGGAAGGTATGAGGAACTACGAAGAAAAGGTTTGGGAGTTTTAACTCCTTGGTACGTACTTCTGTGTACTTCTGGTCTACCTGTGCTTGCAGTCAGAGAAAGCCATGGGAAGAGAGAGCAGGGCCAGCACTAAACAACCTTTGGCCTGAGAACAGCAAGTACTGATCAGATACATATGGGTGGGGCAGCTGCAGCCCTCTAAGAGAAAAGGCTGTGGTGCCAGTCTGCCTGAGTGTGATTTGGGCTGGATTTGTTGCTTTTGAGAACAGCTCTGGGTGGTAGCATTGAAAGGTCCATGACGATTCTAGTTTCACTTGCTTCAAGTTTCCTAAGTGGGGCCAGGAAAACCTAAAAAAACCAAGCTATCCACTGGGAGTCTAATATAACTATTACCAACCATGTTGTGGTCACTAACTGTGTGCAGGACATTGTAAAATGTGCTTTTTTATATGGTGCAGGACAGGGTTTCTGTTCCTTGACCACAATCTTCTCTGTCTTCCTCATCCTCCTTGGGTAGAGGGTGAGGACAGATCTTTGTTACCCTGGTGTGAAGTAGCACAGGTTATTTGGTATAATAACTCTTGTAAGTTCTTCTACAAAGAAATTAATTTTAGAAGATACTGTAATCTAAATACTCCAAAGACCTAAGAATCTACAGTTACTTTCTCGAGATAGAGCCAGGAATTAATGGTTGTCATTATTTTGAGAACATTGCTATGTTACCGTCAGGCAACCATCAACACACACTGAATCCAGAAGATGATGCACCGCATTGCATTTCTTCTCCCACCATGTAGGTCCAAGATCCTTTATTCTAAAGTCTCCTTTCCTCTCTCTCCCATCTCTCAGCTTTCTACCTCTTCATCTCCACTTTGTAATTCTGGCCCTATTCTGACAGAATTTTGCAAAGTTGGCTATATTTCCTCTCCTGACTATACACCAGAACCTCTCAGATAGCTCTCTCCTTATGACCACAGATCCCGGGCATTAACTAGCCAAAGTGAATGGCAGCATCCTTCATTAGGATCTTTAAAACTTGCCCACACCTTTATAGATAGTCTCTCCTCAGATCACTCAGTTAGAGATAACTTCTGTTTCCTGCAAGACCCTGACTGATATTTGAATATTTGAATATGGTCAATTTACATATTTGAATATGGTCAATTCAGTGATAGAAACCCTGCCTTATGCTTCTCTCTGAGATACACCACAACTGTTAGTGGAGCTTAAAACTCTGAGGTTCAGAGTGGACCCCAGAAGAGAGTGGCTGTGCCTAGAGAAAACGCATTTTCAGAGAGGACACTGTAACTTCATTCTTTTGCCCAGCAAATACTGAGAGTCTACTTACCATGCTCCAGACACTGCTTTAGGTGCTGGGAATATAATGTGAGCAGGACAGGGTTTCTGCCTCACAAAGTTAATTCTAAGGGAGCCAGTATAGATGCAAGCGCACATACACACGCAAATAAAAAAGGCAAGTTGAAATAATGATAAATAACATTTTTTAAATTACCAAATATTGAACAGTACTATTTTGAGTTGGATGGCTAACAAATGCTTAATATTTAAGCTGATGGGGCATCTTCCTTAACTGAGACATCCTGTCTTGAGGCCTCCTAAAATAATGAGAGTAATTTTGAGGAATGCTGCTGCTATGCATGAACAGGAAAGAACAATGAGCCATTGAAATTTGGATATTAATGTTAAAAGGACTTATAACCCAGCACCCAAAGGCTCTCTTCACCCTCATGTGATGTTCAAAAACTGATTAATCAAATAGTTGCTACATTCTTTTTATAACTCTGGTCAAAATGGTGTGAATAAGCTATTACTTGAGTTCTGTAAACAGAATGGAAATGCCTTTTGGCTGAGGTTTTTTTTCTAACGGAATGGTGAGGGTGAGCACTAATGTGCTAATAAACCACTCTTTGCTAGAAAGGCTTTTTGTCAATGAGCTCTGAGAGATGCAGAATGCAGTCACAGGAAGTCTCAAGATGGGGTAGACTTTACGGGAATTGGAACCAAATCCAAACATTTAGTGGTTCAGCCATTTAAACTTCTACTTAAACATTTGGACCTGTATCCATCTCTGGTCCAGCCTGGAGCCACTGTGACTTTCACATGAAATCCACTGCAAGCTACTAATCATTGTCTTCACAAAAACCACACTACAGGCAGTAGCTGAATTCCAAAAATGTTTTCTGCTCTCAAGGAATAATACTGAAGGGAGAAAATTTATAGATAGCGAGTATTCCTACCCACGAGTGTTTCTCCAAACACCCATTTCCAAGAGTCTCTTTTTTCTCTTAACCCCATAGCTACCCACTCCTCTCGTCCTCGGCCATTTTACTTCTTCTCCTAATAGTACCTTGGTTGTAACCATGTGCGAGATTGATTTCTAGAACAAGCTGGCTCAGGGTTGTCAGAGATCATCTCAGATAACTGATAACTTACAGATGAAACCTTTTGTTGCGACCCTTGTCAAAGTGTTAAAATACTTACATGTACACGTGCCTGGTGTGCTTGATTTTTCTAAGGAACGTGCCACTTACCAATATAATGATGAAAACTTGATAGCATAAGGAATTTTTACATAAATAATGTGTGAAAGGAAGTGGTTCTCAGATTTTTTTGGTTTCAGCACATCTTCACATTCTTTTTTGGGGGGTGTTTTTTTTAATTTATTTAATTAAATTAGTTTCAAGTATACATCTTCACATTCTTAAACTTAGGAAGACTCCCAAAACACTTTTGTTTGTATGGATAATAATATCTATTGATGATTCTTATGTTAAAAATTAAAACTAATCATTTTTATCTTAGTTTGCTTAAAAATAACAATCAAAACATTATATGTTAATAAAAATTATGTTTTTATGAATAATCAGTACTTTTTCCAAAAAAGAAAAAGTGAGAAGAGTAGCATTGTTGTATAGTTCTTCAAATCTCTTTAATATCTGGCTTAATCAAAGACAGCTGGAGTTTTATTTCTGTTTTTATATTTGACCTGTTGTTATATCATGTGTTATGTTGCTGTTGGAAAACTCCACTGTATATTTGTGAAAGAACAAGAGGAAAGAAGAAAATAATACTTGACCATATTGATAAAAATGATTTTGACCCAGCAGATCTTCTGAAAGGGTCTCAGAGTCTCTTTGAGCTCACAGATGACACATGGAGAACTGCTGTTGTAAGAGAAAGGTGCTATTATTTTTTTCCAGTTGATAAGGAAGCAGCAACAAAGGAAGAAACGTGGTGGGTAGGAACATTAGGAAGAACTCTGCTAGCCCCAAGACCCTGCAGTGAGATTTGAGGAGTGGCAGGAAACAAAGGATTTTACCAGATTTCACAGTTTCACCCTTTGGAATTACAAAGACAGATTTCAAATATTGAAGCTGGGTAGGAATTTAGAGATCACTTGGAAAACCTTTCATTCTAAAATACATGTGGACTCAATGACTAGTTATCAGGAGGTCCAGTCAGCACCTGAGGTGTAACCTGAGCATGGGATGATGGGGCGCCAAAAGTAAAAGGAGGAATGGACGGTGTTCCCCATCCCCACAAGACTTCCCCTTTTTTTATTGCTGAATTGTTCTCTCCAACAGCTTTGGGCTCCATCCAGTGAATATATGTTCTGCTAGCCACTTAACAAACTCAAGCTGTGGTTTAGGGCTGATAAATAATTATGTTAATTAACAGGTTGGAGAAAAAATATGATGCTATTCCTGTGGAATGCTCTGAGAAGCTGGAAACACTTAACTGCAAAAACTACATGTGGTGAAATAACCAATAATTTGCTTAAAAAACCCACATCTGGTTTGCTGGCTCAAAGCAGGGGTTAATAGTCATCTGAGGGCAGCAAGTGGTAGAGTGGGGTCCCGGGATAAGCAGCCAAGCCTTCACGGCAGGAAATATGCTTGTTCTTGTAGCAAAAGCATTTATATTGGCTTCTGACCAGGATGAAACGTAAAAGGAATTATTTAGTTTACCTCTTTCTTCTTCTTATAACATATGGTTCAAGAATGTCTTTGTCATATTTGTACACTTGCAGATGGGAAAGAGTTAGAGAATAGTCATGAGAATAATCTTTAAAAATTATTTGCTTCAAAATTGCAAAATGATGCAGCAAATACATCAGAGCAGTAAAGAATAGAAAACTGAGTTTGAATCATATATGCTTAATGATCTATTATAATAGACACACTGATTTGATAAATATTCATAGAGCATCTTCCTTTCACAAGGCACAGATATAAGTGTTATAATTAATATACAGGTAAATAATCTGTGGTCACAGATCTCAAAAAAAATAATTGGGTAGAAAGACTAAGACAAATATACAATATGTGCATAGTACAAATCCCAGTATGATATATGTTATTAAGGAAAAAGAAGTAAAATGAGGTAAGAGGAAGAAAACTTCTTGTAAGATTGGAGGAGTCCACAAACATCTCCTGTTAACAGCGGTATTTCAGCTAAGGAATTAAATATGACTAGAACTCCACCAGGTGAAAATAAAGGCAGAACAGACTTTAGATGGAGCACACCAGCCCACCCACAGCATTTTTAGGTGGAGATAGAAAAGCAGGGGACAGTGAGTAAACCCATTTAGCTAGGATTATGAGTAAATGTAAAGAGTTCGAGGAGGTTAAGCAGAAAGAAAATCATAATTGGAGGTGCCCATTAGAATATTGATCTGGCAAAGCACTGTGTATGATAAATTGAAACCAAACAAATCTGAGGACCAAGATGGGGCTCAGAAGATAGTCTCATGATGGTCCAGGAAATCATTACAAAGGCACTGCAGGTTGACCATTATATTCTTGATAATAATGTAACATGATGACTGATAGCATATGAGGGCCAAGGTAGGGGAAGCAGTTGAAAATATTTTCCTAAGCTCCATCTGGAGAGACTAAGAGAGTGGGCTTGAATTTCTGAGTCAGGTAGACATGTCCAACAAGTATTTGAAAATTAAGACATAGAGTCCAAAACCATGAATGAAGAGGGTACATTCAGGGATCAAGAGGATGAAGAGCAGCCATTAAAAGGAAATGAGGAAAGAATGAGAAGCTGTCTCCTTGGGTCCACTGTGATATTGTTCTAATCTCCTCAACACACAGCCAGAGATCTCTGAGATATGCAGATCTAACCATGGCAGCTGACCACCATAAACACACTAAAGACACTCCAAAGGCTTTCCATTGCTTTTAGGATAATGTCAAATCTCAACGTGGCCCACAAGGTCATGCAAATTCTGGTACTCACCTACCTTGCAAGCACTGCCTTCTCCCTCTCTCTGTGTTTCAGCCATGTGGGCTTCTTTCCATTCCTGGGGGCTGCTAGATAGCCTCTTGCCACAGGGACTTTGCTTATGAAAAAATTTTCTTTCATGTATTTGCCTCATAGCCTTCTACACATCATTCACAATTCAGTGGCCACTCCTTAGGGGAGCTATTTACACTTCTCTGATTGAGTGGATCAAATCTTTCCATTATATCCTCTCAGAGCACCCAATGCTTTTTTTTTTCTTTCCAAAACTTATCATAGTTACAATTATATATCTTTCTGTAAAATCGTTTGATGTGTACTGACTCCATCCCAAGAAGCTATAAGTTCCCGAAGACAGGGTCACTGTTGCATCTTTTATTCCCAACACAGTTTCTAGTCCTTAGCACACTTTAAATGTAGTCATCAAGTAAATAAATGTTAAACTATGATATAAAAATGCTCTCACTTGCATTATCTCATTTGATCTTCATAATATACCTATGAGCTAGATATCATAACCCAAGTGCTACAAACAGATAAACTTGAAATTTCTACACATCTGGCTCAGCACCATATAGAAGTTAGTGGCAGCATTGTCACCCTTACTCTTTCTACTACATCACAAATCTCTACCCCCGAACAGAATTCAGGTCACAGATGTCAAAAAGGGAGACGGCTTCCACGTGAAGCAGAGACAAGGACAAGTACCAAATGCCATGGGAGGCGGGAGGTGGTTAAAGGAGAATAGGGACAAAGAAACTCTACTGATTTGGGATGTCATGGGTGGCCTTTTAGAAAGAAGTATTGGAAGAGCAATTGGAACAGAAATGAGACTGTGGGTTTTTAAAGCATGGTGAATTAAGGAAAGCTTTTGGAGAAAGGCAAGGAATTACAAGATGATTAGAAAAAGTCATGCAGGTTTTCCAGATGAAGGCTTAAAAAAAAATGTTTAGGAACTGAGAAGACTATATGCAAATTAGGGTAGAATCCTCCCCAGAATGAGTAAAATAGACAAAACAGAAACACACTTTATAAACAAGGAAACCGGAACCCCATACCAAGACAATTTATGAGAAATGAAAATGGCAAAAATGTATTTTAAAAATTACTTTTACTAGTAATCAAAGCGAGAAAAACTAGAATTAGCTGTATCATTTTACTTATTAAACGGGGAACATTTTTAAAATAATGAAGCTTGATGTAGACAGCTAGATAAGCCTTATGGAGCATAAGGACCACTGCCCAGAGAATTTGCTGGCATTTGTGGTGGTGAATGAACATGATAGGGGTTCCAAAGGAGGAAAAAATATCAATTCTTTCCTTTATTTGGCAGATTCTTCTGAGGAAGTCACTGTCAAAACCCATCTGCTGTACAAAATGCCATTACAGAACATGGGACAAGAATGAGTCACATGCTCTCTGGGTGGCAAAAAGCCTCTTAGTTTTAAAAGCAAGAGAAACATATAAATGTATGATGTCTGTACAAATAGTAGTTCCAGATGATAGATATTGCCATTAAAATAAAATAAACCAGTGAAAACTTCTAATTAAAAAAAAATTAAAGAGCATGATTATAAATCACTGATGGAACCTTCTGATATTCTAATAAAAATATCTATAAAGACATATCCAATGAAAGAGGAAAACATTTTACATCAAAACTGATATTGGTGACTGACCTATTGTTAGAATTAGAAAAGATTTCCAGTACTTCAAGAACAGTGGACTAGTGTGTGACTTAGGTTTGGCCACCTGAAACAGACTACCCCTGTTACCAGAAAGGGAAGCCCAAGACAGCTCTTTGGCTAAAAGACGAGAGCTTCAAACAACCTGAAAATTTTCCTTCTATTGCAAGATTATACACACGCGCGCGCACGGCTTCTTCACCTTCTCATTCAATTAGTCTCTGCCTTTCTCATGCAATTCTTGTCCCCAAAGAGCCTAGCAGAAAGGCGGCTGTGACACAGTACATTCCAGGAGCTGCAGACCTACCAAATAAAATGCTATAGAAATAAGGCTGAGTTGCAGGACATACTGAAGAAGTGAGTTTGGTTGTGTATTCGGCATTTTTACTTGTCAGAAGAGCAGGCAGAGAAGGGAGAAGAAGACCCCTCCTGAGTCAAATAGAATTTACTGGGTGGAACCTAAGCCAGGAGCTATAGGTGGAAGAATATTTGGACAGAGATGCAAAATACCACAAAGCAAAGGATCTAGAAATTTCTTCTAAAAAAGCAAACTTATCTATGTCCAATAAATGTAGAGAATAGAACATGGTACCATTTTTTGCTTATAAAATTGGCAATAATTTTTAATAAAATATTTAAAAGTAATGAGATTTTTAGAACAGAGAGGACAACCAGAAATGGAGGCAGAAGGGACATGTACATCTAGCACACACACTAGCCCAGTGACAACATTACTCAAAATTGAAGGATGTCAGAAACAACTTTCTTTTCCCCTTGAACATTTTAAAATGCCGAGGATCTGGCAGGTAAACTCGCACTTGACAGATACCTAACAAATCAGTCATGGAACAGTTTTATTAAGAGAAATTTTATAGGAAAATGATCTCATTCCAAATGGTGCTTGTGGATCCAAACTCTGAAGTAAGGGAAAACTATCATAACAGAAAGACTTTATGGTGTCATAAATTAACCAGTGACACCTACACTAAAAAAAAAAAAATGAAATGAAAAGAACTCTGAAGTCTGACTCAGAGACTTCTGGCCCAAGTTGGAGGTGTCCTTGGACAAGTCATTTACCTCATCTTTAAAATGGGGATTAGAAGATTTCCCAGCTCCTCTCACTGGATTATTATAAATAACAAAAGGGAAAATGCATGAGAACCAGTGATTGGCAAATGTTAGGTCATCACTGCCTTATTATATTAATGAGAGAAGGGCAAGGGAGTCAGGATCTGTGAACCTCTGTACAAATGTCATAGTATTTCATGGCACTATACTTTCTCCTAACAATATCACTAAATAGTGCATCCCTAAAATGAAGAACTTGAAAGACAATGTTTTTACAGATGAGATTATTTTCTAAAAAATTTGGCTAAAATCTGTTTGTTCTTTTTTTTCAGAATGCTCAAAATATTTTTCACATTTTAAATTGGAATTTGACACATACTTTCCAAAGATAAGATTGAAACGTGGAAATATCCATAAAATGTTAAAATCAGCATATTTGGAGACATATTTAAACAGTGTTATGGGGAAGGGGAACTTCATTTTCCTCAAATGTTTACAGTCACGGAGGTGTGTGCTTACACATAGTGTGTACATGTGTGCATACATGTGCATGCTCACTGGTGCACATATATAATGCAGTGAAGAAGAGAGAGAATTCAATGAGCTATAAGGGGAAGTAGTGGCAGTGGTACCCACGTTTACATCCCGTCTTGCTGACCCCTAAAGGATCAGGCCAAGTTTTGTAGAAGTGGTAGATCATGAGTGATTGGTTAAAGATGCTTACATTTATTGATGAGTGGGGGAGAATATTCAAGGCAACAAGTACTTGGGTCAAGTTCCACAAAATAAAAACTTTCTGTAGAGAAGAAAATAATATGTACAAAATATATGTCATGTTTGTAACAGAAAAAAATAACAGATCTACCAAGAGGAAACTAGTTAAAGTTCATCCTAGAATCTAGAGAATTGTATCTGGTTATTTCAACATATGATGAGGGTCTGTATTCAGATACTGAAAAATATGCATGAGCTAGCACAGAGTGAAAAAAAAGATTATATATAGCCAATATATAGCATGATCTAATTTGTAACTATAATCTGTTAACATATTACATATTAATGTGTGTATTGCACAGAAAAAGCCTAAGAGCGTGTACCCTAAAATGTTAACACTTGTTTCCTCAAAGTGATCCAAATGGACATTTTTAACTTTTATTTTGTTGTAATTGATGGAATTTTTAACAGTATGAATATACTATTTTAACAACTATATCAAAATAAAACTTTTTCACTTTGAGAAAAGTGATAAAGCATATTGTCCACCAAAAAATGCTTAGACTTCAATTTTACAAAGTGATTAAGAATAATAAGGGAGTATTAGGAATAAGAATAAACTAAATATTAGCCTCAACCCTTCCCAACAAGAGTCAGGTAGTATGTTATATCCTTACCTCTTACTCCAAACTTTGACTTTGAAAAGCTGTAGAGCTTAAGAAGAAAACAAGAAACCAGCCCAGTTGCTGAAAAAGATAGCTTCAGACCACTAATGTTAAAATTTCTAAATCCTAAACTGGAACCATCCAATTAATTCACGTTCTTCTCTGTGTGAGTTTCTTGCCTATTTGTTATAATATCAGTACAGATGGTTTTGAAAGCCACAGATAAAGATAAAGCTTGAGTGGAAAGCCAAGTAATTATTTCTGCAGAATTAAAATTATTGTGGATGAGGATATTGAGCCAACTAAAGTTGATTTAAAGGAGATTTAAATCAGGATCTCTAGTAGGAAGAACTAGTTTGACAAATCTAATACACTAGGTAAACAAAGATTTCATGTCAGAATAGAATTAACTATGATGTTCGGTGAATAGAATGAAACGTTTTCCTTCTTCTAATCCTTCCTTTAAGATAGGTAGCAACCACAGGGACCTATTATGGAATTAAAATTAATTCATTTTTTTTAGTATGTGTATGTAGCTAAAATTCCTCTAAAATCCCCCTAGGCAGTCAGGCAATTACTGACAAAAAAAAATTTAGCAAAATAAAGAAAAAAATGTTATGAATTCCAAAAATTGTTCTCTCCCATACCATAGTCCCCCTTTATACCTAGAATTACACCATCCATGAAGAGGCTTCATTGGAAACCATGGGTGGTTAGAGCTAATGTTGATTTGCAGCATGAAAGGTATGCAGCTAGAAGGATGCAAAAAAAAAAAAAAGCCTTTATTTGCTCTCTAGGCAAAAATGGGAGATGAGAAAATGGAGATCTGGTATGTAATGCTTCTTGGTGAAAAACTTCATTTACTTTTCCCATCAGTCCAACCAAAAAATTAGTTTTGTCCTGATGGACTTTAAAGAAATCTGAATATTTTTACTCTTTGTTTCTAATAATGCTGTTTAATTTTTAAGAGAGCATGTGTTTTAAAGGAAACTGGATATTTGTAGACACCCAAGGCCCTTAGTTGTGTAATTTGGAGGAACTGAGAGAGACAGAGGCAGTTTATTCCATTTGCATTCATAATTTCCCAGTACAATGTTAGGAACACTGATGATTTAGAGAAGGTGACTATAAATTTTGGAAACTAATAAGTCTCTCTGTTTATTGTCTCCTGGTAGCTCCAGTCCTATTTCTTTTATACTTAAGCTCTGTTCTTTTTTACCTTTTGGAAATGTATCTTATGAGACAGCCCAGATTGATGGAGCCAGCAAAACCTGTGGTTTTGTCAATGCTTTTCACAATGAAGATGTTTCTCTCTGAGGTCCTCTATGTTTAGGCTTCACATTTAGGAACCCCTGGGTCTTTGAAGCTGTTCCTTACACCTTACACATCCACTGGGAGATATATAGAGTGTTGACAAGATGCCTGTGATGGAGACTGCCTCTTCCAAGAGCCTGTGCTCATGCTGGCCAGCCTACATCCCACGGTACTCTACTGGACTAGATTCAGTAGTGTCCCTCCAAAAATAATGACCACCTCGATCCTCAGAATGCAACCTTATTTAGAAATAGGATCTTTACAGTGGTAACTAGTTAAGATGAGTTCAAATTGATTGAGGTGGGCCTTACTTCATCAATGACTGGTATCCTGATCTGAAGGCCATGTGGAGATGCAGACACACAGGGAAGAATGCCTTATGAAGACAGAGGCAGACATTGGAGTGATGTGTCTACTAGCCAAGGAACGGCAATGATTGCTGACAGATACCAGAAGCTAGAAGAAATGGATAGAAAGAATTCTTCCTCAAAACTTCGAGACCTAACCCTGTCAACACTTTGATTTCAGATTTGTAGTCTTCAGAGCTGTGAGAGAATAAATGTCTGCTGTTTTAAAGCCCCTCAATTTGTGATACTTTGTTACAGTAGCCCTAAGAAACTAATACCTGAATAGATTGGAGAGAAAGTTTTTAAGAAATTCATAGGTATAAGATAGACACTTTCAAAGATAGCTACCTAAAGTTTTAAAATTGGATAAGAAGATATTTTTAAGCCTTCACTTAACATGCAAGATTGTTTCCATTTGGAGATGACAGTCTGGAGAAATGAATAGGTTCCCTGGTTCTTCTACTAAGGTCAGATAATTTTATATTCTTTCTAAAATAGAAACTTAAGATAAAGGGGATCATCAGGAGATAACTACTCTATTCCCTGGTTAGACAAGATGGCCCCAAAGATAATTAAGATCTTTGGAAAAGAACATTTCTTCTGGACACACAATCCTTAGGATAAAAAGTGTTTGTGAATTTCAATAAATAGAATTTTGTTACAAAAACTATTGAAAGAAAGATGCAAAACATTCCACAAAATCCAAAAATTGCTATGGCATTATTTCCTAGAAATTTACTGTGTTGTAAAGTACACCACAAGTCAAGAAGCCAAAAATAGCCATGGACCCTCTAGAAGTATTCCATGTAACCTTCAAATTCTATTTCTTAAAATTAAAATACAGTTTATCTCTATAAGGAACCACATTACTTCTATTCAGGTGCAATGCTGAATCTAGTGATAAATTAGCTCACATTTTTTTCAACAATTTTTTTTTTAATCTTTAGGTGTAACATAGCCATCTACCATCATTGATATACTCATTCATTCTTCAAAGATGTGCTGTAACAGATACTATGTTATATACTGCTAGGGATATGATAATGAATAAGACCTAGATCTTAGTCTCCCTTCACCTCTAGGATTTTTAAATGTAGTCAGAAGAACATAATTTTTAATAACTATAATAAAAGATAGAAAGTAAAATATGTCAGAAATTTCAATAACAAATGAATTGCTTTGAGAGTTCAGATAAATGTGGTAGCTGTGAGCTAAGAAGTTACCTCACATTTTTAGCAAAGCAACTGACAGTTCACATATAAAACCACATATACATATTCACAGATGTCAACACACTGATGTCTGAATAGCAAGATAATCATTGACTGCTTATGCCCACCTGTATTCCCAAGTACATTGAATATCCTGAAAAATCTCATGCTTTAAGACACACATAAATTCTAAATAAAATAGAACAAACATACTTTCTAAAATGCATGTTATTATATGCCTAAACTAAAAAAGGAACCAAGAGTGAAGATTAAGATAAAAACACAAGTGATAAGTGGGAACAGGTATTTTGGCTGCCCTGAAGACACAACAAGGTAAGATTTTAGTTTAATGTCTTCCAGGACCAAGAATCAAGGACTTAGATCTGCATGAGTCAGTAAGTTAGAACTGAGACACTAGCATATTGTTACTGGGACTTTCAAAGAACCACACTCTCAGAAGAAAGAGCAAAACACACACACACATACACACACACACGAAATAGTGAGCAAACCAGAAAGGCAGAGGATAAGAAAACATCTGTCTCCTACATTCTCACTTGGGAGAAAAAAATTCTTTGTGAGAATTTTTAAGTTCAGACCTGAACTTTTGCAAGTTTGAGATCCATTTTTACACCACCAGCATGGTCTAGAAAACTCTAAACCAAAAAATTAACTTGAAAAAGAGACATCCTAGATGCCAACCAGGAAACTCTCAATTCAGACCACATAAAGGATTCCCACAAAATATGAATTCAAAATTCAAACGTAAGAGGAAATAAAGGCAGAATAGACAAAAATCACATAATCAAAAACATAAGATTCAGACCTTTCAAATTTTCAGATTATGGAATAATTAGAAACCAACTAGAAAATGTTTAAAATGATTAATGTGAAATGATAAAATAATTATGAGAAAACAACTAGCTGAAATATAATTATCCAATCCAACTTGAAATAGAATCAAATAGAACTTATTGAAAGTCTCTGACATTGAAAACTCAGGGGACGGCAGATGAATGAATAAATAAAATGTACTACATCCATGCAATGAAATACTATTCAGTGATAAAAAATAACAATCTACTGATATATATTATAACTTAAATGAACCTCAAAAATGCTATGCTAAGTAAAAGAAACAAAACACAAAAGATCGCATACTGTATGATTCCATTTATAGGAGATGTCTATAAAAGGCAAATCTAAAGAGACAGAAATACATAGTTACTTCCTAGGGCTGAAGATGAGAATAAGGATTAACTATAAATGGTCATGAGCCATTTTATGGAAAGATAGAAATATTATAAAACTGGATTATGGTGATGATTGCACAACTGGATAAATTTGCAAAAAGTGAATGAACTGTAAATTTAAAATGCTTTAATATACATGTGTAAACTATATGCATGTATGTAAATCATGTATGTAAATTATATTTCAATAAAGTTGTCTTTTAAAATTCACTAGGAAAGTTAAACAGCAGATTAGACACTGTCAGAATTGAAATACGGATCCGATGAAATTGCACAGAATGCAGAACAGAGAGAGAGAGATGTATGAGAAGGTCCAATATATATCAAATATAAGTTTCAGAAAGAGAAATAATGAGGAAAAAAGGGAAAAGAGAGGGAAAAATTATTTCAAAAAAATGAAGGTTGAGAATTTTCTAGAACTGATGAAAAACGTGAATCGCAAGCTAAGCAAATAAAAAGAAATCCACATATAGGTATGTTGTACAGAGTTATAAAACCACTGGCACAGAGAAGTTCATAAAATCAATAGGAGAAAATATTTGTTTTAAAAGCAAAGGAGAAGCAATTTTGGTCAAGAAAGATGTTACAAAAGATATAGGATTTTGGTAAACACACGATAGAATATACAGATGTCAAATTCTAATGTACACCTGAAAATTATATAATTGTACTAACCAATGTTACCCTAATAAACTTAATTTTTTTCAAGTTAAAAAAAAATAAAAAAGAAGGAAATAGGATTTAACTGGATCCTGGAAAGAAAGCTAAGGTTTAAGTAAATGTATTTAAAGAAGGGAAGACATTCTAATTACGGGTGTGGCAAGGAAATCATAAACAAAGATGCAAAGGCCCACAAGTATAATGGTAAGGCTTCAGGTATGTGAAAAGGATAGTCAAAGAATAAACATATGAAACTCATAGGAGACAAGGTTAGGGAGGCATAGCCAACCTAGATTAGAGTGAATAATGAAAGGCCCTCTAAAGAGTTAGATTTATTAATCCACTGCAATTAAAAATGTTCCCTGAATGACTTATAATATATACTCTTTTTTTGCTAAGTAGACCCTTGTTTCACAATAACTAGAGAAATTCTATGACTCTGAAACTGAAAAGTTAGACTGCATTTTTCGTTGGGACCCTTTAGAGTCCTGAAATTCAAGTTAAAACCGAACCTGGGAAACAGAGGAAGTTCCAGGTAGCTGCTGGGACATACCTGTGCTCATCAAGCAGATGATGGGAACTGCCTCAGCCTCCCCTGGATATATATTTTTTAATTCCCATTAATTTAACAAGCCTGGGGAAAGGGTGAGTCATAAAGGTGGAAAAATATTTTGGCTGTAGCTTTGGCGAAAGGCGAAATGCATTTACTTTGCAATGAGTCATCATCACCTCAGGCAGCTTAAAAGAAAAAAACCTTAACCACCATGGTTACAGATCTCTCGTAGTATATCTGACGGAGTGGCAGGATTTGGTAACTTCTTGTTTGGTATAGGTACAGCCTGGTGCAAGTTTACTTGCTCCAGAAGGAGACCTCAAAGGACTCGTTTTCAACAGGCAACCTGTCAGGCTGGATTTCACCTCCCAAACCTCAGCGGGAGACACAGCTGCAACCCACCTGCTTCCATGGGGCCAGTTTCACTCCATTGTGAAGAAAGTACTAGAAGTTAGTGCCAATGGAGGCCTTAATATAGACATACTTTAAAAATTAGGCATAGCCAATTAAAGTCTAAGAAAGTTACATTGGTAATAAAATTACATGAAATTACTTCTCTGAACTGTGACGGCCTGATTATTCGAAGTAAACCGTAACAACTCATTAGTAGGTTTAAAAACGAACAGAACTAACCATTCTTCCACTACATCGTTTTTAAAAAATTATCACAAATCCTTTACTTCATTAAAAAAATAAAAACTATCTGAATATCACGTTTGGGCATGTATTATTGTCAAATGTTTAAGAAGAAACTAATTGCCTTGGATTAAACATTGGATGTTGAAGTTCTCTCTCAAACTGTATCAGTAAATAAAAGCTTTTTTACTTACATCATCATTAGAAAGTAGCCACAGGCTTCCTATAGGCAAGGGAGGCGGCAGAAAGTACTGTCCAGACCTGGATTTGAATCTGAAACTAGACACTTGATAGTATGTGACACTGGCCAAACTATTTAGCCTCTCTGAATCTCAACCTTCTCGTAAGTAATTTGAGGGGATAACATCTATTGCAGAGAGGGTCTGAAGAAAGACATAATGAGATGACAAATGTACCATTCCTTGGTACTCAATAATGCCAGTTCCCCTTCCTCTCCCCTTCCTAAAGCCTATTCCTCAAGGCACAGCAGCTGGCCTGTTGAGCTTGTACAAGTCCATGAAAGGAATAGGTAGTAGTTGGATAGGCAAAGGAGAAATGAGAGGGTGTTCTTGACAGCAGAAAAAATATGAGCTATTTTGAGGGGTGATGAGGGAACAGTAAGGAAGGCATGTGGCTAAAGGAACTAATTGTCCAGCTGTGATGGAGAGTCAAGTGTGACTAAAGAAAGGAGCTCCTTGGGTATTACACTGACGCATTTGGAATTTATTCACTAAAGAGTAATGAGTCTGTGAAGTTTTCAAAGCTGGGAAAAATTACTCTGGCACTACTAATGACTTGATTCTGACCACCTCACACTCTTTTGCCACAAGTCAAGTGGGGCCTCTTCACAAGAACTAAGAATGCGTCAATACTTCTTAGAATTGCCTTCTCACTTCCTGAATTGGAGATACTGGCACATCACAACAATGCTATTTCACAGATGAAGAGAGTAAGCCCCACAGAGGCCCGATGACTGGCCATAGGTTAGCATCGAAGACCTGTAATCCATGTTTTCTGACTCTCAAATTTTTGCTTTCCCAACTCCATCTCACTGATGCTATAAAAATTCTATGAAAATGCATCAAAAATTATCAAAAGGGAAAAAGGAAAACCTCAGGAAACACATGCAGCTTGTGACATATGCACATCACAGGATGCACTGAAATTTTAAAATTCACTATGTCTCTATTATTCAATTCTCTGCCTTAAAACTTCAGAGATATCTCCTAAACTATTAATGTTTGGGATCTAATCCTTGGAAATAACTCTAAAGCGATGTCAGTAGATTTGATTCAATACTACAAGCATACTTGTGTTCATAGAAGTGCAGCATTTTAGAAAAAAGATCTCTCCCCTTAGAGAACCAGCTTTGACTATTAGGGTGCTAAGGCATGACTGGAAAACAATGTCAGGGTGCTAAAAGCCTACATGGAAATTCATAGCCCTGCAAATGAGAACTTTGGCATCTGTCTGACTTGGATAGTTATGTACTTGGCTAGTGTTCAGATGCCCAAAAAATATAGTCAATGTGCCCAAAGTAGTCATCCCAAAAGGTTAGCCTGCAAAGAGTGCTTAAAGAACTGTCTATAAGGGCCTGGGTTTTGCGCATCACTCACCTCTGACCCAAAGAGAACACTGACAGTGAACCCTTCCTGGGATCATTCTTTGTCTGCCATCAAAGGATCCTTTAGAACACATTCTTTTCCCACCCACCCTGACCCTGTAGACCTCAGTACTTCTCAGCTTACATTGTACAGAAGCAAAGCCAAGAAATGAAGACCTCTCCATCCCTAAGTAATTTGGCATTGAATTTCCATATCATCCTGAGGAATTTAGGATTAGCTAGAGTTGCCAAATGAAAGACCTACTGTATCACATAGATGTGCTATTGATGAGAAATGGCTGGTGCTCGCGCGCGTGCGCGCACGCGCGCGCACACACACGCACACACATATGGCTATATAGATAGGAGAATAGCCCCTTTCAGTCTTCAGAGCTGTAAAATAAAACTGTTAAGAAAGTATGTATCTTACAGCATACAGTGTACTCCAATCAGCATTGGAGGTGAGTGCCATCGATTATAAGGGTATTCTGAAAAAAAGGCCACGTATTATTTACATTTTTAAATTTTCTTCCATTTCCTGCCTAACTATAAGAAGCATGTTCCTGAGTCAATATGGTAGTAGGAAGAAAAATAACAAAAGAGATAAAATTTCTGAAGAGAAAATTGAATGAATGTGACAATAATGTAGGTTTACCTTAAACATATTTTGAAACAAGACAGATAAAAAAAATAACAAAAGTGATTTTTACACAAGTTTTGACTTGCTCAGTGGTTTTCCAATTCTGGATTGTTTTCAGGTGTTTCTCATGAAATCAATTAAAGACTGCTTTACAACTAAATCCGCTATGATGCCACGCTGTGCGTAGAGTATGACCTAAGAAGGATCTCTCAAAAAGGAGGTATTTGTCCCATAAACACCCGAGCAAAGAGTGTGTGTTGTTACTCTCTACTTGCCGTTTCTTCTCCCGGTTGTATTATTAGCCTTTCTCTCCTATGTTCAATACCTGGGCTGCCCTGAAAGCGGCTTGCCCTCGCTGGTTTCTGCTCGGGTTCAGCCAGTAGGGGGCACTATCAAGAGAGCGGAGAAAGAGAAGAGAGAGGTCAGAATGTTTCCTGTTTCCTCCCTGTGTGTTGCCGCATCTCTGGCATTACCTGTGTCTCTCCGTGACTACGGTTCCAACTCCCAATGGGCTCAAATAGCACGACTGTATTTTCTCCACATCCCTCCAGTCCTGAGGGAGGTGGTAATGACTTCCTGCTGTTACAAGTCTCTAGATTTCTCAACATCTCTTCTTTATGCTCTTAATCTTACTTCTCCGCAAGTAGTAGCTTCATTAAATCTCCTTCCTTGAACCATTAGGGTAAACTTTATTTCCTGCTGGGCCCATGGCTGATATAATGTTTAATTGCGTTCCCTGAAAGGCCATGTTGGACTCATCAGCAGGAGTGATGACAGTTGTAGAAATTGTCCCAGCATTTCCTTTCATATAGTAGCACCGTTGGGTGACCTTCATTTTATTACCTTTATTCTATGTACTCAGTTATTTAGAGAAAAAGGGGGACTTTTTTCCCCCTAAAAGTCTCTAAAAAAGGAGGACTTTAGAAGACTTCTAGTGCAATTCTGTCTTTTGTAGTTTAGGAAACAGGAACCGTTACGGTCTCCCAATTAATAATGTTAATGAGGACCAACATTATTTAGGTGCTTATTAAATAACCAGTACTGTTTTGGGGGACTTTACATTGTTTCATGTAGTGTTCTCAGTCTATGGCAATGAGATTTTAGTTCTCAGTTTATAAGCCAAGATCAGTGGAGCGAAATGCCCAGGATCACACATCTCAGGCCAGACGCTAAGGGATGTCTGTCTGTCCCCTGGGCCATTGTGATCTCCCTGTATCAGCTGTCACCTGACTTAGCACTTCAAAGGACCCATGCGCAGGCAACTGTTGTAAGAGACTAGACGATATACAAACCATTACGAGCCACCATGCTGTCTTGGTGAACAGTAGGCATTTTACAACTAAGTAATGCCTCACCAGAATTTTGGGCAATTTGGTTCTAACCTGCCCCAGGAGAAGCAGAAGTGATGGATGTGGGGTTCGTATATGCACTGTCTGGACCTCTTTGAACTCCAATGTCAGTGAGAGAATTTCTTTCACTTTAAGATTTGTCCAATCCCACTCTGAAATATTTGATTTCAGTCTCTCTGCAGTGGAGGCTGAGAAGCTACATTTTAATAACCACCCAGTGATTTTAAGGCACAGTCTAGAACCACACATCGAGAAGCAGAACTTGAGACCGCCGGCTGCATGAAGGCAGAGAATATCTGCCGCCATCATCATCATGTTCTAATGCATATCAAGTTCTCTGATTCATGGTTTTGAATGAATGAAGAATATGCAAAAGCAAGTCAACATCTGAACTCCCTTTTCCACAAGGCCTTAATCACATGTGCTGAAATAACGTGCTCTTTCAACATGGAAGTGCTCCTGATTATTAAAAGCATGCTGTGCACTCCGCTCTCAGGCATGGGGGCTGGCCTGTGGTCCATTCACTGAGCACAGGGCTGATTTTGAGTGGCACAAGTGGTTATTTGGCAAAATACCATTCTTTTTTTTCATAAGAGTAAATAAGCCCTTAACACAATGCTTTCAAACTAAAAATGCTTACTTCATAACTTTATCCCTCATCCATGTATTCACCAATATTTATTAAATTTATTTAGTAATTGTATACTAGGGTGAGACACTTCATGAGCTATCAAGTGAACAAAATAAAACAAAGCCCCTGTGCTTATGGAGTTCACACATCACAGGTAGAGATAGATATTAGCCACATGCTCACACAAAGCAACATGATATTACAACAGTGAAGTGCAAAAGATAACAGTGTCATGAGAAAGTATGGGGGCATGAGGGCTGGTCTAGTGAGTGGAAGGCCCAGAAAGGCTCCCCTGAGATAGAGATGACAAAGTTTCTCAAGGCATAAAAGATGAGAAGAGAGATGAAATGTAAAAGTTGGAAGAGCGTCACAGAGGGACCAGAGAAAGCTAGTGATGCTGAGGATGTGTGAGGATGTGTGCTAAAGAAAACTAAGCGGTGAGCTCATCTTGGATCATCAAACACATTACTTGAAAAACACTCAAGGGCTTTGATCAGAGCTAATTGTGATTATGAAGGGCAACGTACAAAGTGCTTTCAGGAAAGACATGGGATGCTGAATATTATCGTAGTGGGGTTTGTTTGCTCCTGTTAATGTCTTGATGGCATCACACAATGATAGACTAATCATTCCTTTCAAAGAGCCAAGCTGGACAAAATATCGAATGACCACCATGTGATTATCTTGCTGAATTGGCAAAATTGCTTTACTTATTCTAAACAATTTCATAAATCACAAAAAGCTGTGACAAATAGGCACAAGAGAAACATTAAGTACTTTGATAATATTCTCTGCATTATTAAAAGACACCAAGAAAGCATTAAAAACCACAAAAAAAGGAAGTTTTTATATTTTGATTTTAAAATTGTTAATTTCATGTACATTGATAGAACTATAAATAAGTTTATATCTTTATTATATTGGGCATATAGAATAATTTTACAATTCTATGATAATATATATCTCTGTTGTTTATGCACAAATATATTTTGTTTTGAATGAAGAGCAATATAATATTGGCATCTATTAGCTGAAACTATTTTAACCTCTAGAAATTAACAATATTTTTGATATTCAGAAATTTCTATTTAGCATATAAAATTTCAAAAGCATACAGAAACATTCCTATAGATATTTCAAAGTGAAATATTGCACAAGATTCAGATTCCACAAATCCTACTTTCACAATAATCCATCATCACTAAAAGTATTAAAAGGACTAAATGAAATATAATCATTTTGGCAATGCTTTTCTTAGTTTTTGTTCAAGTCAAATGTCTTTAGCTAAATCCTAGGTGCAATGAGCAACTTTCATTAAATCTTAAAAGTTGTGACACGTGACACAGTGGAGTAAAAGGACTCTTTTAATTGCCTTTCCAGTTTGCAAATTATTTTCAAATGCATTGCTTTATGAAACTGGATATTGGTGCCCATGATTTTGAGCCATTCATTTTATTTACACTGATAGCATGTCATGTATGACATTTCAAGCTCTATTCCAGAACCCATTTCCTTGTGCATGCATATGCAAGGTGTAGAGAAGGATTCAGAATGAGATGGAAAGCACATTTCTCCCAGTCACACAGGCTATAAACTGCAGCCTGTTAAAAGTCTGTCATGCTCCAGGGTACAATTTGAGTTATTCATTATTTTTCATTTCTAAAACAAACCTGTTACTTGAAAAAAGTATCAAAGCTAATTACAACATTATTGTGATAGAAATAACTTATTTACAAATCCAATTTCATAGATGGGTCCTTTGTTGTGAGATGAGTTTGTATGCAAAAATCTGCACTCTGCAGTGCACTTGCCCTTCTGGTTCTGGCCCAGCTGACATCTCCCAGAAGGTATCTCCAGGGTCATCTGACCTGCAACAACCTCCAGGCCTCACTCTTCCTCAGCTCATCTTAATTCTAATAGTTTCTTCTCTGTTTGTTATCTAAAACTCTAAGACGCAGAAGGGTACCGGTCAACTTGTTTTCCACAGGCCTTTTTCTCTGTGAATGTTCATGCTATGATTAGGCTTTGCCAAGCACAAATGTCATCCTGATCTGTTGGAAGATTTCTCCCAAAGCTCATCGAATGCCTCAAGGCTCCGGCAAGCAGAAAGGAGACCATCTTTACCTGATCACAGCCATGGCTCTGCTAAGGGGTGGATAACACACTCAGAAGTTGCATTTGCCATGCAGAGAATTGGCAACTTGTCACTTGTGAGAAGGCCATCTTGCCTCCCATCCTCAATATTGGACAATACATGCAATTTCAGAGGATGTGTCAGTTTCAAAATGCTTCTTCCAGCCCAAATTCAGAAGAAATGCCACAAACATCTTCCCAAAGCCCATGTTCCATACTCAGGGACACTCCCTCTCTTGACAATGACATCACAACCTCAATGACACTCCCTCTGCCTCCATTTCTCATTTCACTTGTCTGCCAGGATACACAATATGGAATAGGAGATCTGTCACTGAGGGCACATACCTGTGGTCACATAAACACATAAACACTTTCACTAGCAGCCACGTTCTTCAGCGCTGGCCACGAGAAGAGTCAGCCAACAGCCAGACAGGAGAGACTGCTGAATGCTGGCTACTGCACAGCACCACCGTCCACCCTGGCAGGAAATGGGTTCCAGATGTGTCCTCAGCTAAGACTCTAATGGAGTCAGACTGTCATAAATGGGCCTGGGTCTCCCTCCAGCCTTATTCAGTCTTCCTGGAAAATGCTGAGAAAGGGTAGGGAGAAAAGGTGGGGGAAATGTAAGACTACTCTGAATTGCTAGTCACAGTACCAGCACAAAGATGACAATGTGTTTTGAGTTTCCAGTTTCTGTTTTCGTTTTGTTTTTGGAGATAATGTTGTACGTGTGTGTGCACACTTGCATGTGTGCGCACAAGGGGAAGGAGAACAAAGGAAATGGGGGAAGGGAAGAGATCCTGTTTCAGTTCCAAAAAGGTTTTGTGTATTTTAGACAAACTCTAATAATATTGCAATCCCATGTCAACCCCATGTCAAAAAATGCAACCCCAATCCCATGTCAAAAAATGTAAAAGAAAGATCAATATGCTATCTTCATTTTATCTTTATTATATGTAGATGCTTCTGAAATGTGAAAACAGGGCTTCTAGCTTAACTTTGTTACAGATTTTTATTAATAAGTATTCAACTCAAATAGCTTTTATTCTAAATTTCCACATTTTACAGATGTGTAAACTGAGAATCTCTGTACTTTGATGGCTTTTTTTTTATTATTTATAGGGATAATGGCTTGAATGTAGAATTTAAGCAGTATAAGGTCATGACAGCCTGAGAAAAATAAACAATTAATAATCTCTGACGTTCTCCATAAATAGATCATTTTAACTGGGAGAGGAGGGGGCCTGAACTTAAACTGCCCTGTTCAGAATTGATCATTCTCCAGAATCATCACAAGATAAGCAGGCAGTTCTAGATCAGTCCTTTTGAAGAGCAGCAGCTGAAGAGTGCCTAGGCCCTGAAAGAGGTTACACTGATAATTTTCAATCTATTTGGAGCAACTGTGTACCTGATGAATGTAAGAGTCACTGCCAAGGTCACTGAGTGAACTTGGATGAGATACTTAACCCTTCTGGTCCTGATGTTCTTTTGTAAACAGAGAGATTAGACTGCAGTCTATGGTTTGGAACCATAGAGTTTCAGAGTTTAATTTTTAAAAGACTTGTATGTTTTAAATAAGATTAAAATTAAAATTCATTATACAGTTTGTAGGATTTGAGGCTCTCACCATACTTTATAATCTTAAAGATATCAACACCTTTTATAGGATCAGACTCTTTATCCTATAACTACTAGTCTTGCAATACCTAGTCAGGTGCAAGGGATACTCAAAAGAAAAAGATCCTTTTGTCCTGAAAGAGTAACATGTACCTAATGAAATAGAAAGCAAGAACATTTCCACAAGGTTTGTTCCATCTTCTGTCTGTCAGTGCTGTCTTGCTGAGAGAATCCCTTATGATTTCATCTAAACAAACATCACTATTCCCCTTATCAAAAAAAGGAGAGTTGCTTATAGTTTCCAGTTGTTTATTTCATTCTAGACATAAAGTTTCTCCACTAGGGCTGAAGCTAATTTCCAGTTTGCTTGGCACAGATGTAAACCAAAAGATTCTTCCATGTGCTGGCTTCAGTCTTTAAATTTAGAGAAGAATTTCATCATTGCTTTAAAACTATGACTCAATTAATCTAAACAGTGAAAATTAAATCATGTAAAAAATTCAACCATTGGTCAAATACATGATGATCTCTTTTTAAAAGCAAGCATTTTAATTACATAATAAAATATAAATTATTTCTGACTATCAGAAATGGAAATAATATAGATACATGTCACCCTAAAACATGACCTCCAGCCCAGTTCTTTACTACATGTAATGCCTGCCATAAATTTAGTGTGTATCCATCCAACCCTTTTTCTATTTACACATGAAATTATACATATAAATACTTTCATTTCAAGTCTGTATTTTTTGCATAAATAAAATAATTCTTTACTTTTGTGAATGTTTTTAATTGACTAGATGTCTTTAGATATTTCCATAAGTATAAACATGGATTTCTTGAATTTAAAAAAATTGTCGCATAATATTCCATAGAATAGATTATGAAATTATTACACTTATTAGAAGTTCAAGGTTCCCTTTTTTGGGCAAGTATTCCATAAAATACCACAGCAGTTTTGTACATGCCTCCTGCACACATATGGCTATCTTTCTTTTGAGTAGACACCAAGATGCATTGATGCATTGATGCATTTCCATAATTAATATTCTACAGGTGCTTTTTAAAGTGTGATTTCCTTTCTCTTTCCTTTCTCTTGTCTCAGTCCCCTCTCTTTCTACTCATATTTACTCCTTTTAGTCCCTTGCCCTGCCCCTCTCCAATTCAGCAATATGGGAAGCAATAAAGACATGAGATTGAAAGATAAAAAAAGGGAAAAAATATAACAGGCAAATACTACCAACTAAAAGAAAGTTTTTATAAATATGTTATTATCAGAAAACATAGACTTTAAAGCATTATTAGAAATAATGAGGGTTACTACATAATAACTGATTTAATTTAAGATGGTGTGTAAACTTATATGTACCCAATAAGAGAGTCTTATAATATACAGAGTAAAATTTTACTAGATTTAAAGGAAAGTTGTCTTTTTTTCTTTCCTTTGTAGCATACAGCTGATTATCATAGCAGTATGAGGATGAAATTTATGATACATGAGAAGAAAAGTGAGTGACTAAAATATATTTTAGTATTAGAATAAACCATTTTTTCTGAGAGACAGTATCAAAGAGATCAGCAAAGATCATTTTGTTTATGGATAAGTAAAGGAAATCAAGGTAGATTTAGAGAAAAGACACTTGAAATAAGTAAGAAACTAAACTTTCAAGGAAAATTCCTGAAAAAAAGTTTTTGCTAGGTTTGGCAGTTTATGTGTATTTTGCATTTTAATTACAAAGTGCTGAGTTTCAACACTTGGTTAGGGAATCATTCGTAATTGGGACCTTCCTAACCACAGTCAGCAAACCTTCCTTCACCTTCAGGAGGTTTGGGAAATGAAAACAGAGCCTATCTGCCAGTGAGCTGTGGTCCTCATCAAATAAAGCAGCCCACGATTGGCACAGTGGTGCACTTCTGCTTAGAGATGGCCTCAGTTACCAGATGCTTAGACTGAAATATCTCTCGAGCTGGTTGGAAAGTGGGTAAATTCATAGTACAGAATCTGGCTTGTGTGAAAACCCTTAACTTGGAGCCAATCTGCATGTGGCTTGTGGGAAAAAGAGAGGTTTAATTTCCATTTCTTTCTACCCCACATCATAAGCACAAAACTCGCTTTTGAACATTCAGCTCATGGCGCTAGTACCTTTCTGAAATATGGAGATAACGATGTATACACTCCTAAAAATTACTCTGCATTAAGATTTCTCCAAGGGGAGAGGGGAGCACATGCATCTGAAATAAGAATCATAAGGAGTTTTTTTGCAAACGCTTTTACTAAAAAACATTAATCATGTAAAAAAAGTATAGTTTTCGAAATAAAATAGTTTTACTATCAACACTCTACCCACAAAATAAAGGTGCCAATAACTCCTTATTAGGTTGTTTCTCATACTACTATTACCAAATATATGACAATTAAAAGAAAAGCTAAAAAAAAAAAAACTGGAGAAAAAAAAGGAATAAGCAAATGTGCAAAAAACACCAGACCAGAAGTTGAAGAATTTCACATTAAAGAGCTTTTACATGACCTTAGAAAGATTTAGTCTTAAAAATTTGGGGTATAGTCCCACAGATTTTTATTAAGGATCATCCTTCTAAAGTATTCTAAAAGTTTCTTTCAACACTTTAAAATCAAGATGAACAAAACAAACCTCATCATCATAAAACCTCTTGCTTCCTTATTTCTGTTAAATAAACTTTACAGATATATATAGCAGGCATGCCTCTCTGTCCTCACCCATGTGCTCAGGTGGTTATCAAGGCTATTCATCTACCTCCAGATGTCACTGACAGCTGTTTTCTACCCCTGGTAAGACCCTGGACATCTCACCCAGACTATTGCAAATGCATTAGCATTGGTGTTCTCCAATCCCTCTGTTCTACGTGCTCTTTTCAGAATAATCCTCCTAAGAAACATATCATATCTGGCCATCCAATAAAATAACATAAATAGTTCTCAATTTCTAAACATTTCAAGTTATTCCCTCTGCTTAAAATGCTCTTCTCACAACTCCACCCAACAAAGTCTGACACTCTGTCAAAGCTAAGGTCAGATATTATCTCCATATTAATGCCCTTCCTAAATCTCTGCTCTGAACATCACTCCACTCTGTGCTTCTCTCAATGTGCTTTGTCACATTCTGTCTTTATTGATAACACCAAACTGTGGGACACAAATATGTTTATGTACATCATCATTCTTCCCTCCAGTGCCCAAAGTAGACATCTTCAATCAATCTCAACTCTCTTTCTTGCTAAACCTAGACATGGTCTCAGAATCCATCTCAAAACCATGCTTCACAGTCAATTCATTAAAGCTGATGTATGAAAGCAAGACCTGGATCAGAGTAGATACCCAGTAAGTGGTAGTTATTATTATTATTTGCTAGGATAATACTCAGCATGTAAAAGATAAAATTGTTGAAGATAAGATTAATAGTTAAACAAACTGCTGCTAAAATATTACTTTACATTCCTTCACTTTATACTTAATGAAGAAGGCAGAAAACTTATATTCCTGTCAAACCAAAGTTTTTCTATCATACTGAATGAAATTATACTCTTCCCCAGAGTGAAATGCTGCAATTCCTCTCTCTTTAAGAACATACTGATTTGTAATAAATACTATCACTTCTCCAAATCAGAATAAGTTACAATTTTATTGACCCCAGAGAAATTTGAGGAAATTATGTCATCACTGAATCCATAGGATGGCTGATGTTTCAGCTCACCATAACAGCTGCATTCCCAGGGAAAAGCTGTGTCCTGTTTGAAGTGGACACAGGCTAGAAGTGCTGTGTTTGTGTGGATAGTTTGACTGTCTGGGTATTTTCTCAAGAGAACAGGTGAGAGAAAAATATGCAAAGCGCATGTGGAAACATCTGTTCTTGGATATCATCTGTTGACTCAGGTTTATTCTTCCAAAGCCTTAAGTACTTCTACAGTGATTGCTATTCACGTGCCGTTTCTTTATTTTTTTGTAACTTCCTCTCTGAGCTTTTTTTTTAATATTAGTTTTAAGTATAAAGTATATTGGTTAGTCATTTATATAGTTTACAAAACACGTGCTGCTTCTTGTCACCTTATAATAACAATGACAATGACAATGATGACTATGATGCTGCTGGTGATGAAGATATGATGGTACATCAAATCTACACAATCTTCTACAATTTTCAAGAAGAGGAATTGCTGGCAGAGAAAAATATATATAAACAAGGAGGAAGAGAGTAAGTCAGGGACATTCTAAAATTTAAAATTACAAAATTTCTGATAGAAGGAAGATTCTAATCCCCATTGCAAGACTGGGGCCAGGAGCTACACCCTGATCCTTTGGATTCCCATTCTAAGTTGGATGCTGAGACTCAAAAAGGAATGGAGACCCAAATCAGATACTCCCTGAGTATGAAAGATTCTAAATTCAATACCAGAAGTTTTAACATCTCAAATTTCTAGTCTCAATTTTAGACCTTTTATAACATTATTTCTTATTCCCTATGATGCCTTCAGGGACTAGGATACTTTGCCTAGCCCCAAAATCCTTAGATCACTCATTCCCTTGCAGCAATTAACTCCAGCTTTGTTCATGTTTGTGTTGTTTTACAGGACTGTTTCTTTGGGGAAGGGAGTCAAGTTTTTATAGTGATGACAGAACAATTCAATGTGGTGTCTCTTCACCCTCTTGGGGCGCCAGTTACTGGGGTGGGGCAGAAGACCACCCTTGGTGCCACGTCTGTTCCTTGTCTCTAACTCTGTGGATTTTATCACAAGGGGAACCAGTGAAGATGATCACGACCAGTGGTTGGGCTTGAAATCAGACTGAACATAAATGCCTTTATTTCTCACTGGCTTGTAACTTCAGATATTGATTTATTACAACTTCTGATCTTCAGCCCAGAAATCTAATCTTGTGACATGTTGACTAGTATATTTCCATCCTTGAAATCATCTAATTTCTTGATCATGGAGGAAAATTCTGTAGACATTTTTAATTGAAACTTTTTCTATCCCAAATTAGGGTGTCCCAGGAAAACAAATAAACAAAATTAAGATTTGGTAAAACAAGTTTTATTCAGATACATAGAACCTGGAGCAACTAGATGACAGAATTGTTCATGTAAGACCTTTATTTTGAAATAGCTAATTTTAAAAATCACATCAACATGACTAATTTATAATTGTATGTGACATATAGCAAACACAACATACTTTTGAATCACACTTTATATTAAATATAATATATCCTGAAACTGATAGTCTCTTAAAACCATGTTGCATTCTACCATTTTCTTACAGCTCATATTTAGTACCATATTATTATAAAACATATATCTCTTTTGGTACATTTTGCCTTTCTTAGAATAAAGTATTTAGAAGACTTTAGATACCAGGGTCAGATCCCAGGTACTGCATTTTTTTTTTTTTAATTGCAGTACATTCTCCTTTTTTTCCTCCAGAGAGCATACCTTCTGGACAAAAAAAGATTTTCAGGCTGAGTTCATGTCAATGCAGATTCAGCTGTGAGAGACCTGTTAGTACATATTAGTAGCTTGCTGTCTTCATTCTTCAGAGTAAATGTAAGCTATTTGCTTATTCTCTGAGTACCTTCTTATGCCAAGGAAGAATTCTCAGAAAAGACAGGGTGACAGACCTCAAAAACATTCTGCTAAGTGAAAGAATCTAGAGAGGAAAGACCACATATTGTATGATCCCACTTACATAAAATGTCCAGAACAGGCAAATCTATAAAGATGGAGAGTGTATTTGCCTAGGTCTGGGGGTGGGAACAGGGATTTACTGTAAATGGGCCCAAGGGATCCCTTTGGGGTGATGGAAACATTTTAAAACTGGATTGTGGTGATGGTTGAACAACTCCATAAATTTAGTAAAAGTAGTTGAATTATACACTTAAAGCAGATAAATTTTATAGTATGTAAAAAATAGAATGGATATCTAACAAGGTAATTATCACCTTTTCTGACGTATGAAATATACTATGTTCAGGGGGGGAAAAAGCGGTCACCCGTATCTGCACACCTGAATACAAAGAAAAAACAAATAATTTGCTCCGTTTATTTTATATTTCAGTGAAAGCTATGAACTGAATATGCAGTCATGTCATACTTCAACTGTACAATAAGTTTTTCTTAGCCTGTAGTTTATTATATTTTAAATCTATGATTTTAAGCAAAATCTGTAATCTAGGTGTTGTTAAGATTCCTAGGGAAATTCCAAGCAAATTTATTGGAATTACCCTCTTTAAACATTACTCAAAAGTTACATGCCTTTAATTTTTTATGCCATTATTGTAACCTTTTATTCTGATATAATTTCAAACTTGCAATAAAGCCTCCAGAATAGTACGAAGCATTTCAAGTGTCATTAAGCAGACTCATGAATTGCTTACATTTTCCCATTCTATTTCTCATTCTTTCTCTATATGCATTTCTTCAAACCTTTTCTTTTTCAAATAACAACATAGTGTATTGGAAAAATAAAATTATTTGCATAAGTGTAATTATTTAAATAAGTATAATTTTCCTGCCCCACTAGAGAAAATCATTATTAACAAGTTTTTGATCACTCTTTATAAAGTTTTTGAGAGAAGCCAATGAAATAATCTATGTTAAAAAGCCTTGCAAATTGTAATGTGCATATGCAAATATGAGTTACTATCAAAAACAAAACAAACACAGTCAATTCTAAGTTCTTCTTGCAATTGAACTGACAATGACCTTGTACTCTATATCACTTCTCATATGTAAATAACTTCTTTAGAAGGCATCATGGAGGCTTGGGTTGGTCAGCAGCTGAATTAACTCACACTATGTCCTTCACTGTTATATCCCCATTGCCTACCATTAAGTATTTAAAATAAGGAATGAAAAGAAATAATAAATTTGATGGTTAATATTAGGAATTTTTATACAGTAAAATGAATTAATCTTTTTATATTTTGTGTTTTTTATATCTCACTGAAGTTTACTTTTATACCCTTGGGTAATAAAGTTATTCTTCTATAATATCTTCTAATAATTTTAATGATTTGTATTTCACTTTTAAATCCTTAATTTATGTGGAATTAAGTTTTGATATGGTACGAGGTAGAGATTTATTTTTAATTTTCTTCTATATTCATATATTTTTCTGAGATCATTTTTTCAATATTTTGATTTTTCTCTATTGATATGTAATGCCAGCTCCATCAAAATAAGATTTTTATATGTGTTTGGATCTTATTATGTGTTCTCTATTTCATTCATCTAATTCTGTCCCAATATTCCATTGTCTTAGTTTCTATAGATTTATAATAATAAGTCTTGGCATATGGAAAAGTGAGTCCTCCTACCAAGTTCTTCTCCATAAGAATTATCTTGGCTATTATTGGCTATTTTCTCTTTCATATAAATTCTAAAATTGACTTTGTTGGAATTTTTATTGGAATTCTATTTTGAAAACTGAACAATTCATATATTTGTGCTAGATGCCCATAAATATAACATGTTTATCCATAAACATGGTATGATTTTTATTTTGGGTTAAATTATGTTCCCCCCAAAAGCTGTATTGAAGTCTTAACCCTCAGCACCTCAGAATGTGACCTTATTTGGAAATAGGATTGTTGCAGATGTAGTTAGTTAAGTTGAGATCATACTGAAGTAAGATGGACTCTTAATCCAATATGACTACTGTTCTGATAAGAAGAGGATGTGAAGATATAAGAAAATATGCCTTGTGAAGATGGATACAGAGAATGAAGTTAGGCAGTTGCAAACCAAGGAACCTGAAGGATTAATAGATTGTTTCTTGTAAATCTTAAGCAATTAAGGCACTTTTTCCTTTCTACAGAACTCATCTTTGGAATGCATCAAAGCTTATTGTGACCAAATAAAAAGATGTAAAAGATTAGAGTGGGGGAAAGTTAAACTTTAGTTTACCTTAGTAGAAACACAAAATCTTATAATTTTTCAAGGAAAAGTCAATTCTAAATACCAAGTTTCCACATTCAGTTAAAATTTGGAATACCAACAGATTGAAGTAGATGACTCAGTGACATATTGATATCTCTACACATTCATTCTAAGTCTTCTTGGGTAGCCACAAAATCCAAAATATATCTTAGTGGAAAATTTTTTTGGTAAAGTCAACACAGTTCTTTCCAAATGTATAGGAGATACAGAGAAGTTGATAACATGATTACTGACATCACATATTTTATAATAAAATAGAAATGTAAACCTTAGATAGCTACAATTTAGATATACTAAAATGGCATGACTCAGATAATAATCAGCAAAAATTCAGAGAAGGTAGAAACAGTGCAAGGTGAAGTAGTACGACAAGATTTTACCGAAAAAAAAAATAGGTCATAAACCAGTTTTTCTAGGTTAGAAAAGATGAAGACACATGGTGGGGAGTAAGAATATGCATGCTAGGGAGACACTAATGCTCCTTTTAATGGTTTCCTTCTCTCCAGCCTTGCACCCTCCACCATCCATATTGCACATCACAGTCACACTGGTTGTAACAGACATAGGGCATGACTCCCCATTATCCATTAGTTCCATCCCCTATTGAAGGGATTTATCTAAGCTCAAGGGTAACACCGACTGAGACACAATTCTAGAAAATAAAACTCAAGATTCTTCTTACTTTTAAAAAAAAATCAAGAATCCAAGATTTCTGTCCTGTTGGACAGAATAAGTGAGTATGTAGCTTGTTAAGAAAACTAGAGGGAAGTAGCCTTAGGACAATGATCAAACTGTGGGTAACAGATGGAACTTGGATTTCTGATGACATTCCTGAGCCACTGAATCAAACAACTCTGAACCCTGCAGATATCTTGACTTCCGGGCTATTCTGTTCTGTTCTGCTCTGTTTCAGTGTATTCTATTCTATTCTATTCTATTCTATTCTATTCTATTCTATTCTATTCTATTCTATTCTATTCTATTCTATTCTATTCTATTCCATTCCATTCCATTCCATTCCATTCCATTCCATTCCATTCCATTCCATTCCATTCTATCCTATGCTATTCATTCCATTCTATTCTACTATTTTTTCTTTTAAAAAAAGAAACCTACTGTTTGAAACCTACTAATTGATTTTATAATCCACAAATGGGTCATGACTTGGAATTTGAAAAACACTAAACCACAGCTTTCAGGTGTCCAAAAACATAAAAGAGTAAAACTATAACTAGAAGTAAAGCTTGGATCAACCCTCCTCAAAAGTATATTTTATCTAGTCTCCTTCGTCACATTAAATATTTGTATGACCATTATAAGATACTATCTTAAGCAATTTATATATCATAATTTTAAAGCTAAGGTTTTTTCCTACATTTCCAAGTAAAAACTCATGCTCCAAAAAGTTGTGCCCTTCTGACTGTGTAGACTCCCTTTCCTTGGAGCTCTGCTTCTACCCTCAGGACTCTATCTGTAGAAAACACAGACCAGTGGGACAACCCAAGCTCCTTGGCAAGCTTGATTCAGCCTTCAGAATCAAGCCCTTCCTCGTGGTGTTCCAGGGCCAATGGAAAACCAGAGAATGGAATCCAGACTTAAAGTTGCTGAGACTAAAAAGCCGCTAAAGACCTAATGCATGGAAGTTACATGTTGAAATCAGTACTTGGGTAAATAATTCATAGGATTTGTATCATGAAATCAAGGCTTATGGAAATTTAGTTTGTCAAGTAAAAATGTATGATCCTAGAAGACAGAACTATGGGGATAAGAAACAAAGGTTTTTTAAAAATGAAACTGCTAGACGATTACAATAGTGATCCAGAATTGAGAGGTGAAGACCTGGGCTAGGGCAGGAGAAACATCACAGGGGAGACTGTTACCTGGCATTCTGGGACATTAGTGTACTAAAAGACATACCGGAACACTCCTGCAGGACATGGGGAAGGCCCTCAAATCCAAGATAATTAAAAATGAGAAGAGGATTTCAGTATTTTGGCTTGAAAAAGAGAAATCCTAATGGCAAGAAAAATATCTTCAACTTTTAGATGGCTGTTAGAGATTTAATTAGCAAATATCACCAAGAGATTGGTATTCAATATTAGGAAGATATTCCTAATTATTATAGTTATTTTACAATCAAATGGTGACTACTAAAGAGACAGAGTCTTCTATCACTGAAGTTGTTCAACATTGACTGAGTTAAAGTCCAATGACAAGCAAGCAGAGAACAGAGACGGCATCTGTGTCCCACAGCTTAGCACAGATTTCAGCATGTGGTAGGCATCCAAATACACATTTCCCAGTTTTCTTTTCAACAAATTGATTCTATTAAGTCTTCAGAGGGAACGGGAGTGTGGGAGTGCAAAACACGCTAGGGACTGGGGAAGCACAGCATGTTTTTAGGCAATACATAACTGATACATGTCTTTAAAAAAATGCTTTCAAATATGTCAAGGTAATTTTCCATGGAGCGCAATGGCCAGTTCCACAACCCTATTTTAGGGTATTGCCAGATGTTATAACAAATAAGCACTAACATTTCAATGACTCAATGCAATGAAAGTTTATTCGTATAAACATAATGGGCAAAACAAGTGGTCTTGGTGAATAGGAATCCCCTATATGGAGATTCAGAGTCCCAGGCTCCTTTTGTCTTAAAGTTCTGCCTCCCTTCAAGACTCCAAAGTCATTTTCGAGGGAAAAGGCTTGAAAGGGCATGAATACAAAGATTTTATGGACCAGACTTAAATAAGGCACAAATGTGTTCTGATTCCATTGCATAGAGAACTTTCATTCACAAATAAATTCAAGAGAAGCTGGGAGCTACTGTTAATAATTTTGGTGGACTGATAGTAGTCTCCTCTGCTATATTCATGTGCACAATTCTTTCCACACATCGATAACACTCAGTCCCTCCCAGAGGTCCATCTGTTACAGCAATCATTTCAAAGAGTAAATTTTTGAAAATTTATCACCAAATCAGCTGGCTAATGAAATACTAACAAGCTTTGCAGTGAGCCCAGTAAAATATTGAGAAAACTGTGGGAGTTTATTTTTCAAGAAAGGGCACTTGACTCTGTCAGCTAGCATTCTGAAGCCAATGACTATATTTAATATCATTTTCAATTCTTTCTTTGAACTTTGAAATGTATGGTATTTCAACCAGCACCTGAGATGATACAGTCTAGTTTTTCAATCACTCTTATTGTTTAAAAAGTTCTTTAATACCTAGCCAATGTTTCCTCTTCTTGGCATCAAGCCAAAACATTTTGCTCATTCTGTCATTGGGCACAGCCAGCCATGCCAATAAAAAGAACAGCAAAATCAAACATGAGAAAGAACTAATACCTTTCAATACCTATCTTCTGCCTTTTCTGGTGCAGAATGATCGACACATTCTTGCTCTGTGACATCTGAACTACATCTAGGACCACAATATCTTTAGCTTTCACTAAAGATATCTTTATCCAACACCATCAACCCAGGCCTAACAAGGCATTATATTCTCTACATTAATAATCAGTTACATAGCTTTGCTAATTAATCAACCACCTCTTTTTTATTAAGATCACCTTCTGTCCCTCCACCATAAAAAAGAATGGAATCTTACATTTGTGACAATATGGATGAACTTAGAGGGTATTATGCTAAGTGAAATAAGTCAAACAGAGAAAGACAAATACCATATGATCTCATATGAAATCTCAAAAACAAAATAAATGAACAAACAAAACATAAACAGACTCATAGATACAGAGAACAAACTGATGGTTGCCAGATGGGAAGGAGTTTAGGAAGCTGGGTAAAAAGGTGAAGGGATTAAGAGGTACAAATTTGTGATTACAAAATAATCATAGGAATGTAAAGTACAGCATAAGGAATATAGTCAATAATATTGTAATAATTACGTATGGTGCCAGGTGGTTCCTAGACTAGTTACAGAAATGTCTGATTACTATGCTGTATACCTAAAACTAATATAATATTAAATACCAATTATAATTTTAACTTTTAAAAAAATTTTCAGATTACTTTCTGTTCTTTGCTTTTTACTTTGAAAGCTTTCTTTTATTTGATCTTCTATGCCAATAGTTTTTATTTTTAATAGCAGTGTTTTTCTTTCATTCAGCTACTGAATTATTAGTTTAAAAATTATCCTCCTCATTCCAAAAAATCTGGCTTTGTATTATTTTTATTGTGCTAGTTATGATGTATTTGTCTCCTCCAGCCACCTGTTCTCCAAGTTCAGTTAAACTCTCTGGGATTACCTCAGAGATTTTCTTCACCCTGAGGGCTTGGGTCAGTTTAATGGGAAACTTTGAGCAGTAGAGACCTTATGAGTAGTTGTAAGCACAGTTTCCTGCTGGCCAACTTGTGTGAGGCAGCAGAAGAGAGCGTTCCTCACCTGGGAATGTTCAGCAGAGAGAACCTAGACTCAGAGAAAGTCAGGAAGTCAGCACACATCTTCTCCCACAGTTCCAAAACCTAGGAAGCCCAGAGATTCTCTTAGGGTTACGTGCACATGCTCTGGGGACCATGGAGTTCTACCATCCTCATTCACATGCCTGGGCTCCTACCCAGGGGTGCAAAGTCTTGCATCTGCTAGGCCTCCGCTGGCCCCTGCAGGGTCTGAGGTCACAGCTTTCTGATCTTGCCCACTTGCAAGGCCAGCAGCTGTGCATCCGGGACAGCTGGTACTTAATCGAAAAGAATTAGACAAGGAGGGCACCAGAAGTGCTCATGCACTGCCAACTTCCCTTTCTTAAAAGAATCTCCTTTATTAGATGCAGTTTTAAGAATCTTAAAATTCTTTCTGATAATATTTCATTCGCTTATCTCCTTTAAAGAGTGGCTATTGGCTATAACTCAAATCTTTCAGCCAGGACTCTGGAGAACCAAGATATAATTCTTCAGTTGGCTTGAGGATTTGGGGACAAAAGACCTTTTATTCTGATAGTTGATTCTGTTTCAGGAATCTACAGGGCTCTCAGCTAGTCATTGATATTTCTTCATCTCCACATCTCTGTCTTCATAGGGCAGTTTGAACATGTTAATTGCTTGGCTAGGGCTAGTTAGGGGGAAATAGTTCCAAGAATGCCAATCACCATTGTGTATAGGAATGTCATAGGGATTGATAATAATAATGCTCTCTCATATTTATTGTGCATTACTATATGCCAGACTTTCTTTGAAGAAAGTATTTTCTGTAAATAATGCCATCAAATTATTACAATAATTCCAAATCCACCTTGCTCATGCAATAGCAAAGCTAAGGAATAGTAAGAAGAAAGAGAGTGTGAAGATGTCCATGATCTTAGGTCAGTTATGGGAGTCACTGCAACGCTGAAGCCTTTGTTCCTTCTGCTGGAGTAGAGGTTCCCAGACTTGCAAAGTTTCCAAGATTATAAAGAATCAAAAGAATGTTAAAATTGACATAGCTTGGTAATGAATATAGACCTGCCAACATTTTTGTTGCCCAGTATCTTCACTTGAAAACATCTGTAATCTATTTCATAAAATAAAATATTAATTCCAAAAATAATAGGAAGGATGAAATCTTATACTTTTAAAAGTAAATAATTATAAAATTCATGAAAATATCACCAATGTAAAAATTCCAGCACCAACTGGCATCACATCACAGAGGAGATTTTTAAAACCAATTGTTTACAGGGCTTCAGCTTCCAGAAGTGTTTTCCACCATAAGAGAGCAAGAGCAACAGGACTAGGTTCTATGCCAGAGCTCAGCCCTAGTGACATGCTCATGTCCCTTCTGGTTTCTAAGAGATTCCTCTAGTAAATGTCATCTACCTACTTCAGATCTGAACAAGATAACAATAGAAACAGTCATAAGGCTGTAACAGTGACAAATAATTCCATGGAACAGTAAATCACAAAAAAAACCTGATCATTCAGTCTTTCAGCACAGTGTTCTGTGTTTAATCTCTAGAACCAAGCTGTTGAATCTGAAATCCAATTCCACATTTTACCAGTTTAATAATCTTGGGCAATTTTCCTAACATCTTCAATCCTCAGTTTGCTCAGCAAAATGGGAATGATAATACCTCAAAGAGTTGTGAGGTTTAAACAAGCTGATCCATGTAATGTTTAGTTTAGTGAAACTTGTTAAATGCCAGATCTTATTACTATTGAGCAACTACAATGTGCCAGGCACATGCTAAGTATTGAGAATGAATAGGTTGTTACCAAAAATGGCCACATCAATCTCATCATCCCTCATTCTCTTTCAAAGTATGACTCAGCCAATCCAGCCATCAAAGGGTGGAGCCTATTTCCTCTCCCTTTGAGTCTGGGCATCCCTGCATCTTGCTCTGGCTGAAGTGTTGCTGTGTAACTTCGGGACTAGGCCTTAAGAGACCTTGCACCCTCCATTTTATCCTCTTGGAAGCCATGTAAAAAGGCTCCAGCTAGACCGTTGAGTAATAACAGACCTCTGGAGAAAGAGAAGCTACATTGAGGACAACTGAGATGCCCCAGCTGACAGCCAAGGCCCCTGTCATGGAAAGAAGGCCATAGTAGATTCTCACCCCAGCTGAGCCACCTCATCCAAATTCATGACCAGAATTATGGGCAATTAAATAGTTCTAGTTTTAAAGAGTTAAGTTCTGAGTTGGTTGGTGATGCAGCCATATTATTGAAACATAAGACATAACCTAATCCATAGTGAGTGGAAGCCAGCAGAGAACCATAAATTGACCACAGGTCAGGTGGAAAATACTATGACAGAAATGCTAGGTCTATCACACCTACTGTGAGCACAGAGAGAGACAATGATTCATCTTGCCAGGGCCAGAGTGTTGAGAAAGAGAAAATTTGGGAGAGTAGAGGGACCATAAAAGCTACCTGAGTTGGCACAGCCATTTGAACAATTGAATATCATTCCACATCTCAGGTAGGGGGAGCTGGGAGGTCTGGACACCTCAGAGGGGATGTGTGTTCCTATGCTATCTAGTGGAGCCATTCTAATGACAGTGACATATATAAATTTTACTTAAGTCAGGGATGATCTGCCATTGTCTTGTAATATGTATGTATTTTATCTTCCCAACAAAAATTATAAGATCCTTGAAAACCAGCATCCTCTTTACTTTATCTTATTTTCTATCCCCAAGTCCCACTCTACCTACCCCATACCCTAGCATGATACTTTGCCTTAGTAAATGCTTAGTAAATATACAGAAATTGTTGGATTTGTGAAATCTCATTCTTAAAAAAGACCTTGTAGTTCTTCTAGCTTAAATTCCCTTCTAAACTCCTTCAAAGCTAGACAGCACCAAACTTGGCCACTGCTCATTGGTTAGCAGGTAAATGCCATACATCTCCTGGCCCATCCACAAAAGAATACAGAGATAAGATAGGTCCCAGTCTTTTCAGACCCCCAGGTTGAGGCAGATCTGAAGACATTCCCACTGTCATGACTTCTTGTGCCCCATTTATAAGAATTGTCCCAAGTGCTTAATAAGTTCTGCTCCTTTGGACAGTAAACTCAGAGTGAATGCAAGCATCTTTCCCAGATGCTCTTTCCCAGATTTTCAAAGCATGGCATAGAGCCTGCCAGAGTATGTGTACTGTGAAAATGAATGAATGAATGAATGCCAATTATAACATACAACCTCAGATGACTGTGTTATTCATTAATAACACATCTAGATATTTATATCACAGCCAAATAAATAGCCAAATTCATGACAGGAAATAGGTCTAAACATCTGTATTCTATATATATTCTATATAACTTCCATAATAATAATTAATATGAGTTGAACACTTACTATATGCCAAACACTGCTCTAAGTACTTACATATGTTTATCTCACTTTACACACAGGGGACTTCTTTAAGGTGTTTTCTATTATTGTCCTGATTTATGGAGAGAAAATTTGAGGCACCAAGAGATTCAGTAAGGTCACACAGCTAGTGAATGACTGAGTCAGAGAGACTTCTCCTTACACGGCACAGTAATACTTCTCTTCAAGAGATTCGATAAATAAATACATACATACATACATACATACATACATACATACATACATACGAAAGAATATAAAGAACAACCAAAGGCTCAGGTGACAAGATACGACCACTTATCCCATAAAAGTTTTTGCACAGTTCCAGCCAGGTCTGTGTTGAAAACTTGTTCTGTAATCTCTGTAGTATCTTCTGTTGTGTATCCTCTGAGGACTTGTTGTGTATCCTCTAAATAACTAAAATCAGTCCCAGAGAATGATTCAGGGTGGGAAGGAGTCCAGGCAAGATAACAGCCATTGAGTGTTCAGAATAGTAAGTAGGGGATCTTTTGGATGAAGCGCAGGGGCTCTTTTCAGAGAAATGTTCTTCCTCTTGAAAAGGTGGGGACTGGCAGGCAGGGCCAAACATGTGTTAGAAGTAAACACTGACTCTAGGTCCAGTTCTGTCAGCAACCAAGCGCTATGGACATTTAGGGTCACACCCATCCACAACAAGAACTCCAAGCTCCTTCCCAGCAGTGAAATACTACAGATTATTTTGGAATTCACATGAAAATCTAACAGTTTCAGGAAAATCAATTCTACCAACACATGACAACTCCTCATGACGACTATTTCTAACCGATGACCAAGTGCATGAGGCAAAACCTTGTGAACTTCAAGACAGTTAAAGAGAGTTAAGTCTTGATGTACATCAGGTCTTGTATTAGCAACAATATAGCTATCAGAACTACAAAGACAACTTGCCTCCACACCAGAAAACTCTTACATGATTTTTTTTTCAATAAATAAAGAGCCATAATTATTAATTGTATTCACCATGAATTTTCTCTTAACAGCATTCTGGCAGACATCAATACCTCTCTGTTTCTTTGAGTATAACTGCACAGAATAGTAGGAAAAAAAAATTGCTATTACTAAGTATTCTGTTTATATATTGGTAAATGTCAAAACTTTCTGATAAAAAGTGTTCTCCAAAGTCCTAGCTTGATTCTTTAGTCTTTTGTCCCCATTAGTGAAGTTCATAACAGAACATGAGCGGCCTCACTCACCATCTTGCTTCACATGTGTTTGGCCCTGCATGCCAAGTCCCACCTTTTCTAAAATAAATATCTGTGCTGAGATTTCCAGTCTCTACCTGAGGACAAAGGAAAATGCAGACCAACAAGAGGGAAGAAGCAGCAGACTCTAGAATTAGAGGAAAACTCTCTTTCTACTTCTCTTCTCCTATCCTTCCCATCTCAAGTGGTGTCCACCTGGCATCGATTCTCTTGCAATCAACTCTAAGAGTATAAAGTACAGTGACACATTCACATGTTCAGTTTTGTTGTATAATGAAAGATTGAGAGAAAGAGAAAGAGAGGAAAGGAGGGACAGGAGGAGAAAGAGGGAGGGAGGGAGAGAGAGACCATAAAAGCCCTCATTAGAAACTGCCTGATTTCGTTGAATGTAAATAATTTTTCTGGTAGACAGCATTAATAAATCTGTGACTTTGTCCTGTTCCCAGTTCCCTCCTTGCACATCTAGCCCCTCTGGCACTGGAGCCCAAGTTCTGAAAGCAGAATGGCCTCTAGAAAGACCTGGGTTGGGTCATCAACTATTACCTGTGACAAGTCAAATTGTGACGAGACATGGAGTTGTTATAAGAGATTAAATGGGTTAATAGATGCAAAGAAAATCTGCATAGAAGCATCTAGGAAACTACAATGTTAACCATTAGTAATGTTATTCTTTTTATTGATCACCATTCAAAAAGAAAAGAGTCTGTCAACCAGTACTTCCAACAGGGCAGAACCTCATAGACACTAATGTGTAAATTGCTGATGTGTTTTCTGTTTGACTCTACATCTCTAATTGAGAAATAAAAGGCTGTTTTCTCAGGTTTTATTTATCCAATGAACATTTACTGAGAATATACAGTACTGTAAAGTATTTCCAGTACATAAGGAGTGTTCGGGAAATGTTAATTGATAGACAAATGAATGAATGAATGAATGACCTTCTCACAGAAGCTCTTCTTGGATGTAATTGCAGAAACTTGTCCTTTCATCCTAGCTCCTTCCACACTTGTGTGATCCCCACTCCCGCCCAGAGCTGCAGAGCTCCTGGCTTTAGCCCTTCTCCTGTTTCCTTGCTTGGCTTCCAACCAAGAAGTTCTGACAAAGCAACAGTCATTAGAACATCTTCTTCGTGTTACAATAGTCAGTGGATATAAAAGATGCTCAAAAAGAATGCATCTCACATGCATATGGAATGTATCTTAACTCTTTACTCCAATCAAGGATTTATTTTTATTTCACCCCATATAACAGGGCCATCTCCCAAACTTTACATACTGAGTGAGAAATAAATACTTTTTTACAGAGCTGGCCTGGACCATGGTCAACATACAACATTTGTGCTTTGATTGGCTCTGGGAATAATATAGCTGCATTTCCATTTTTATCTCCATAGAGTAGACATTGATTTGGGGTCACTAATATCCATCCTCCCTTATTTTGATGATTTGAGTTATGCACCCTCATGGGAAGTGTGACTCAAGTGGGTCCTACCCTACCCCCAGCCCCCAGTCTCTAAAATGGAGCATGTATCACAGCCTGGACCAAAAGGGCACCCAACCCATAGAGCCACAGGAGTGGGGTGAGGGCACCTGGCAATTAGTCTAATCAGAATGAATCTCAGGACTAGAAAATGTGGTTCTAGGAAGAAACATTCTCTTCTTTTACATTTAATATAGACCAAGGGGGATTGTCCCTGGAACTATGGGGGCCATAGTTGGCATCATAGAATGAAGCAAATATAGAAAAAGATGAATCTCCAGGAAAATATTGCCCCAATAATTTCACTTGAGCCCTGAATTAGTCCCTAATGGGAGCTAGATTTCCTCCGGATTTTTTCAATATTGTGAGTAAATGAGTTCCTTTGTCCCTGCTTAAGCCTGTTGATGTTCAGTTTTTATTTACAACCAGAAGAGTCCTATGTTACCCACAGATCTTTTAACAGTGCCTAAAGTTTCATATTACATATTTTTTTGCATTAATGCAGGAAATAAAGCCTTAAATTACAAATGGATTTTCGGCCAACAGCCCAAGAGGTCTTTGTAGTTTGCTAACTATCTTTTTCATTTATTTGGTAATACTCACAATTAGATTGCAAACACCCCAAGGATAGAACCCAAAAGCACACTGAGCAAAAGCAGGCAAGTCCACCATGGAGTTTCATAGTCTAAGTCACTCCTTCTGTGTAATCTCCCTAGGAGTTCTGATGATAACAATAACTGGGACACTGGAAGAGAATTAAAGCTTCTTGAATATATGGGGCTTGCAATTAACTGTAAATAAATAGAATTTTAGAGAAAGAGGTAAAAAGGGGGAAACAATTTTTTTTGTTTGTTTGGCAAATCTTTTGTTTCCGTCAACTTCCAGAGACATCATGAACCACAGAAAAAGAACTCAGAATTCTTTTTCTTGGATTCAGTTACCTCAGCTGGATTGTGAGACAGTTCTTCAATGTCTTCATCCAAAGTTGGCAAATAAGTGGAGCTTTATGAGCCCATGGACCTAAGATTCTTTGATTCACTCAACCAATGCTATTTATTAAGCACCTACTGCATACCAGATGCTCTGCAAGTTACTGAGCACTGGAGATTCCAAAATAAATGAGCCCATTTTCTTCACTGAAGGGGCCTAAAGTTTATGATTAATGCAGATAATTCCCCCAAAAATGATGATAGGGTCTGACTGATGTCTTTACAGAGAACAGCATGCAGCAATGACAAGGGCACATGCCCCAGGCTAAGAGATGGAAGAAGGGACTCAGAACCAAGTGATTTTTGAGCAGGCACAAACAAAGTAAATGGGTCATTAGAAACTTTGGAACATTTAATAAACTGGATTTGGTAAAATGAGCTCTTGTGCAAGAGTGGGAAACATTGCAAGAAGCAAACATATCATTATGAAGGGCCCTTTCTGCCAAGTCAGGAATAACATTTGACAGGGGAAGCCTTCAGTGACTCCTCATTTGCTAACAGAATAAAATCTAGAAGTCTAGGGTCCTTGAATTAAGACCAGCAAGACATAGTTTTGCTTTTCACATTCCAGTAGCAAAGAGAAAAAAATATATGTTGAGTGCAGAAGTCTGAAGACACTCCTTGGTCCAGCATTTTTGTTCAAATTCACTGTATCTTTTCCCTTATCTCACTTTCCAGGTAATACCAGACCCAAGAGATAAGAGGAGCCACAAATATCCCCATGCAAGCCCCATGCTCATTCCCCAACAAGCCATACCCAGCTTAGCATCATTTTTCACTTGGTATGAAGTCATTTTTAAATGCCTGCTTTTCATTAGAAAGGTAACACGATAGTCCCTGTGGGGGATGCATATGAGGCAGTCCTTCAGACTGCCACATTTTCTTTCACTGACTCTCCTTCTGAGCATAAGTGTTGCTAAGTTTTTTGTTCAGAAAACTCAGAAAACTATGTTAATCTTAGACTCTGTGGTATTCGATGTTGTTGTTGCTTTGTTTGTGTATTTCTGTTTGCTTTGATGGGCATCTTTTCATAAAACAAGCCAGGTCAAAAAACACTGGCTGTTTTCCCACATGAGTCTCTGCCATGGGTCAAATGTGTCCCAGGTGTGGTTCCTTCAACATTCAGTGTACACATGATTCTCATTACACAATCCCCAAGGGCTGTGAAAACATTTTCTTGAGCTTCCCCTAAACAGCCACAACTATGAATTAGTAAAGAGCAATTGGAAAAGCAGTATTTATTTTAAATGTATCTTGGGCAGTCCCCCAGCCCAATGCCTGTTCAGGCTTCACACACAGCTTCATCACCCTCCTGTCCATCATAGCCAGGCTGTCTCCTATCTCATCATGCTTCTTAGGTCTCTCAACTGTCCCTCAGCCCTGTCTTGGATTTTCTGACTCCAAGGCAGAGAAGTACAAAAAGTATAAAAGACCTGTGCAGGTGGGAGGAGCTGTCAGACCTTCTGATGCCCACGTCATGATTCTACACTCACTAAGAGAAAAGTAGTTTGTAGAAAAAGCCTTGGACCAAGAAGAGGAAAAAGCATTTGTGAAGGAACGTTTTGGGATAATGTTGGGAAAGTTCCTTTTCCTTTCTGTGCCTCAGTTGCCGCATTTGTAAAATTAGGGATTAGATCAGATGGTCCCTAAACTACTGAAAAGTATGATTGAAATGCTATGTTGAAATACTATGATTCTATTATATTAAATTCGGGTCAATAAAAAAGTAAAATTATAAATTTAATTTGACTAATAATGTTCTCTTTTTTGTGAAGCAGATGTGAAACCAAAATCTCACACTTGTCATCAATAAAAGTAATCACGTTTATAATGAGAACGAAGGGAGAAAACAAATCATGTATAATACATAGAACAGAGATTAAGATGGGAGTGTTTTTTCCCCTTTTAAAGAATTGAGCCTGAAAAGTACTTTTAAAAAGACAAACTTGGGCTAGCTGATAGAGTCCATTTCTTTTCTGACTCCAGAGGTTTGAAACCGTTATTAGTAGTAAGCAGCAGCAGATATGAAAAAAGAGAACAAAGTCATCATTCATGATCAGAAGCATGGCCAGTCTCCCCGACACCATCTCCTGATAATTCAAGAGAGTCATCTGGTAGAATCACACTTAGAAACCCTGGGACTGACCTAGGGGAGATGCTTAGTGACAGAAGACCTCAGCCTCTTGCTCTGGTCAAGTTCCTCTAAAGAGAAAAGAAAGAAGAATGAGAGGGCAGCCCAAAATGGACACCCAGTTACCAGAACTTATATCTGAATTAATTTGAGCTCCTGACGAGGACTGCTTTTGCAGGTGAAGCTAAAGAAGATGACATAGAGATAGAAGTCAGAATGGTTGGCAGGCCCAAGATGCCACTTGGGGCCCAGAGGTATGAGGGTAGAATCTAGGATTCAAGAAATCTAGCCATGGTTTCAGGGTACTGACTCCAGCTAGAAACTGGATTGCCAACTCAATCCTGACAACTAGAGTTTCAAGTCTTAGATCAGTGACTCCAAATTTCTACCATGGACCTTCAGAATTTTCCCACCAGCTCTTCCTGGTTCAGAGCATCATATCTTTTAGAGAATCAAGATCTGCCTGCAATAATTATCTCAGATAGGGAAGCACTGATGATCAAAAACTTTTCAGGCCACATCCATGCTCTGAGGCTTCAAGTTCACTAAAAAAAAATAAATACCAAAATAGAGTTAAAATCTGAGGTTAATATTTGCACCAAACAAGTTCATATTTTTTAATGTAAAAAATATAATGGAATATAATTGTGCTGCTCACAACATAGAAGATTAGTTAGAAATATTAGTTTGCAGAGAGCATGGTTTGATAATAAGATCTAAAGTTTTAAATTATTCTCATTTAATCTCCAAAACTATACATAAATTCACTAGTATATGAACTCAAATTTCAAACTGGAGGCCCTTGGTGAAATGAGAGCTGGTTGGAGTGACCTCTTTGGCTCCCACCCAGAGGAGGGTACTGCATTTCTTGAGCACACCCCTTCAGAAACAAACTCCACCTCACTTTATCAAACTACCCCCCATGAGTTTGAATGTGTTTAGATACACTCCAATCCCAATGATTTACACCAGTAGATGTATCTAGGAGGAGAGATAATACAAAATGTATTCAATTTGATTTCCATATGTATTCCCCTCTCTCTTTCATTCTTGCCATGACTACATTTCTGACTTACTTTCTCCAGAATAATGGAAATATTTTGTGGGGATGGAACAATGGATGATGAGGAAGAGAATAAGAAAAGTCCAGGTAATAAAAGTCATTCTGGCTTCAAAGCATCCAGAAAGGAGGAAGCTCTCCCATCCTTTCTGATCCTTCTAGGCTGCCTGCTAAAAGCATCCTGAAAGATGAGTCTCTGAAAATTTTAGTTAAGAAGTTGGACCCAAAGTAATGCCAAACTTTGCCAGGATTTCCATTTAACCTCCAACTACTAGCACTTGAATATTGGGATATTGCCTGGGTTTTCTAGGCTTCCCAGCCCAGTTTCCTATGTTGGTGAAATCTGCCCTCTTTGTAAGTCTTTGTAAGTAAGGATCCCTTCTCCTTTATAAAGATGAAAAAACTTTGATATTCATCATCCCAGCCCTCTCAGAAGCTAGGACATGGTCATGTGACTTAAATGTGGTCAGTAAGTGACACCCAGCCAGCACTTTAAATTTTGAGGGAGTGACATGCATGCTAAGGTCCAATTAAAGTTATTCACAGTGACTTCAGGGAAGTGGGCAGTGGCACAGGGAATGGGAGTGCTGGTGATGCTAGAGCACACAGCTCACAGAGGTCATGCCTGTGGTGGGACTGTGGTTGTGCTTCCCCTCTCCCTCTGGAGCCTTATTCTCCAGCTTTCCTATCAATTGTGTGATTATCCAATAACTTTCACATAAATCTTTCTTCTGTTCCCGTTAAAGAGAGTCTACTTCTGCACAAATAAAATACAAATCATGTTGGAAGAGATTGATTTTTCTCTCTCTCTCTCTCTCTTGAATTCAAGGGTGGCCACATGTCTTGCTTGTGTGAAGGAAATGTGAACAGAAATGAACATGTGTCACTTGTGGGAAGAAGTTTTAAGAACCAGCCTATAGTTCGCTCTGTCTCTTTTCCTTCTGCCAGGGGAGATATGTTTCAGATAGACCATAGATTAGCCAACTTGTTCTGTAAAAGACCAGAAAATAAAGACTTTTTTTACATTGAGCCTTTCTGACCCTATTACAACATCTCAGTTCTGTTGTAATGCAAAAGCGGCCATAAATAAAATGTAAATGAACAACCATGTTTATATCTCAATAAAATTTTGTTTTCAACAGATGATAGGCTGGATTTATCCTATATTTTCCCAATCTCAATATAGAGACAGCTTTGTCAGCCTCAGTCCTGGAATAAAAAGATGAGAAGCAGAAACACAGCAACTTATAACAGGCATGTAGCATGAGTGAGAAATACAAGTTTGTTTTTATATGCCACTTAGCTTTTGGGGTCATTCGTTACCACAACATAACTCAGCATATCCTGACTGATACATAAATATGCAAAGATCACCTCCATGCAAGTAAACAAAAGTTGACTTTATATGATTGCATAAGTATGCATCTGTGGAGTGAGGCAAAAACTTCTTTATGTCTCAAAGTCAAAGAGTCGGTGATATGGCTTCAAGTGGACTATTGGTGCCTGTAACTCTATCACCCTTATTACCACAGACCAGCAATGTCATTCTGTCTCATGAATGAACTACTGAACTAGAAATTAGTTGTATGATCCTGAATCACCTACCTCCCTCTCTGGATTTCAAGTTCCTCGTGTGAAAAACAAATGGATTTACTGGCCAGAGGCATCTTTCTCAATCTCTACCCTTCATGGGTTTTCACAAGAACACTTTACTGAATGACTGACAACAACAGGAGGTGCAGAAATGACCGTGGGTAAAGAAAAGCTCCTTTTGAAATAGATCCTGTCTGTTGGCACATGCACGTCAAGCTCCTGGAAAGTGGGGGTCATTTTCCAGACCCACAGGAAGCAGCATGATGGAGCCAGCAGAACAAAGCCGCCGGAATGAAATGTGAGTTCTGTGCCCACGCTTCTCTGCATCCCTACTGAGAACTTAACACTCAGCAGTTTAGTCACTCTTGGCCTTGGGATAAATTCCTTCATGCTCCTTTGTTTCCAAAGTATGTTCTCATCTCAGATTCAGTAGAAATAAAAAATAAAAAATAAAGGCCGAAAGCAGAAAACCAGACCCCCTTATTTCTTGCTTTACTTTTATGCCCACAATAGGGTTGAGAAACTTTTTGGAACCAACAGCACGTGGTATACCAGACTCAGCTCAACATCTGGTGCCAGTGGGATCTGTGCATGTGAAATTCCAATTTAATCCCCACGCTAGAGGCTTAATCCCTGAACTCTGAATCAGTCCTTGGCAGAGGTGGTTCTCAGCCGACTTGTAAATTTCCACCCTCCAAACCATCCAGGCCAGACAATGGCTCAGCAAGCTCCAAAGTTTAGGGGTGCACAGCCCTGCCTGCATCTCAAGTCAAGCAGGGAAGAGAGGAAGAGAGGGGCCTCAAAGCTCTTACCTGCTCTAAAGTTCTTTCCTTATAACTTGCTACATCTGAGATTGCTGTCATCACTATAATTCTTTTGTCTGTGGCAAAAGTCAGCAAACTATAGTTCACTGACCAAATCAAGCCCATGATCCAACTTTATCAATAAAGCTTTATTGGAACATGGCCATGTCCATTTGTTTCTGTATTGTCTACTGTTGCTTTCCAGTTACAACGACAGAGCTCTGTTGTGGTAACAGAAACCATATAACCCATAAAGCTGAAAATATTTACTAACTGACCCTTTACAGAAAACTTTAGCTGATCCCTGGTCTGGCATTTTTTACCAAAAGCAGTTTTATGTTACATTAACCCATTAACAGTTCTGAAGATACCATCAGGATGTTTTTTAGGATAACTAATAGGAAGAAAAGTCCTAAAGATTATAGGACAAGATGAATGTGTATGTGTATGTGTGTGTTTGTGTGGCAGTTTGCATGCATAGATTAGAAATGGAACCTGAGAAAGAGAAAGCTTAAAAAAAAAAAAGAAAAAAAAGGAAAGCATTTGAGAGAGAACTGGGAAGCACAGCAGAATTCTGGGCCCTGGAGACAAAATAGCAAATTTTACTATTATTACTGATATGATTATTAGAATAGGCAAAGTGTTTCACACACATTATTTTATTTAATTTCCCCTCTGAAACCATGTGAAATGTTACAGAGGATGTAAACTTTTTATTGGAGGGACCCCAGTTCTGAAATTACTCACCCACGGTAACCCAGTGAATGGGACTAGAATCCATTCCTTCTACTTTAGAGTCTAGTGCTCTTTTCCCAGAGACATTTATACTTTCATTAAGATTTGCTGCAGGCTAAACAGACACCAGAACAGATGTGCCCTTTGACAGAAGTACAAAAAGCCTGATAGTGCCCATTTCAGAACAAAACTGATAAATGCCAACAAAAGGCAAAGGAGGAACCGTAAGGTGGAACCAGGTTCATGCTCATCCCCAGCTTTCTGCCACACCTAGCACTGCACCGAGCCTCAAAAACTTCCAAACACAATGTTCCTGGTGCTTGACTTCCTTTACTTTTGACTTTGACCCAACACTCAAGATTTAAAATGGTAATAATAATAAAAAACATTGGGTACCTACCATTTACATACAATATCTGAGCTAAGCCTATCAATCCTATGAGGCTACATTCTTTTGGTGTAAGAACACTGAGGCTCAGAGTAGTTAAGTAACTCGCCTTAGATCACATAGCTGATAAGAAAGGGAACTAGAATACAAATCATCTTTAAGTTTAGTCTACCTCAAAGTGGCACAAGAACACCTCAGGGCTAACTGAGATGCTGACATGAGTATCTAGAGGGAACATGGAGAAAAATTAAGATGTTATGAGAAGGAAAAGAGCATACACCTCCCTTCACATCCTCTGCCTTGAGAAGGGTGCGTCCCTGGCCGCAGTAACGGGAAAGCCTGAAGCTGTGCAGTCAGGAGAAGGACAAGAAAAGAAATCTAGGTTTCCTGCCTGGACCCCAAACCTTTCCTGGCCTCTCCTTCTTTTTTCACAAAACCTATCTTTGCTTTCTAATCAACATCTTTTTAGTCATTAACATAACTCTTTAGTACACTTGAGCCATGCTATAGTTAAACAGGATTTCTAGTCAGTAGGTTTGTAAAAGTCAAAGAATTGTGGTTAGGCCAGGAAGAAGTCAGAAATTTACAAAGGAAAGCGATTTGAATGTCAAAATCAAATAACATAAAGTTTAAAAATAAAATCTATGATGGTCTTTCTGCATTTTTCTCCTGATTACCAGATCTTAAGCCACTATTACATGTATTGTGACAAAGAAAAAAAGATAATTCTAAAAAATATCTTTTATAGTTTGTCACTTGGGGGCTAAATAATTCATTAAGTTTCTTTCAAATTAATTTAAAAATTTAAAATAAAAATCCCAATCTTTTGAATTTCCATGTAGCTTCTATTTTTTATCTCTGGCTCTGATTAATTACAAGGCATTACTTTCACCTACAGGAAAAGAGCTGTCTCAGTCTTAAGCAGTCTTAAAAGAAAGTGTGAAATCCTATCTCTTGGTTCTGTCTACACATCTGGTGAGGCAATCAGAGGAAATTCAAACAACAAAAGCAAAGCTGGCGCTAAATGCAAACTGCTAGGCATGAGGACGAAAAGGAAATAAAACATTTGTGAGATTCTTTGCACTTGCTCAGAGCGCAGGGCATTCTTTCTTCATTCTACTCTGAGCAGAAGGGAAATCTCAAGCAAACGAAAAGAATTATAGACTGTGAAAGTCTTCATCTATCTCTTAGGCATATTTTTTCTAAGCATATTTACAGCATAATACCCTGGCTAGTGAGTAACAGTGTGTGTGTGTGTGTGTGTGTGTGTGTTCCCCGACCACAGACTCTCCTCTCTTTTGACTATGTCCGACCTGCTGTGCCCCATTATCTCTGGCCTTTGTGGCTTAGAAGGTCAGAGACACTGTTCCCTGGATAAGACCCAGGGAAGGAAGGAAGCTGAAACAAAAATGTTTTCACAGTGAAGTGACCTGATTACACATAGAGTGACTATTTATAAGCCATCTCATAACTACCCCCATCCAGGGCTGGAGCAAATCCACAAAAGCAGCAGAGGCCTCCTCCAGCATCTGTTACTCACTGAGCAGAAACTGCAACTGCCTGGGAGAGAGGACGTGTGAATGACAAAGATTGTCCTTATTCCTGGGTGATGGTGAGAACCAGTGGGCGTAGAGAGTTTGAAAAGATGGACACATTGTCATGTTGACCAAGGGATCCCCCTCAGTTAAGTGTAGTGACAACAAGTGTGCGCTCTGCATCATCCAATGGGGTTTGAATCTTGGCTCCACCATCGGCAAGCTGCGTGACTTGAGACACTTTGCTTATTAAAGTCTTTGTGCCTCAGTAGCCTTATCTGTGAAATGGGTGACTGTGAAGAGTGACATGATGACACGAGTGAACACCCAGAATATATTAATAATACCAGCTATTATTAATATTGCCTAATTCCTTACTGGGGCCCACAAAGCCCTTACTCCTTCCCACTCCCTCCAGAACATTCCATTCTGGCCACCATTTTATTTCTCACTCAGGCCAAGATCTTTTCTCTCTCAGGACCCCTGCACTTGCTGTTCCGGCTGCCTAGAACACAATGTCCCTAGCTCCCCACATGTCTGCATCCTTCTCATCCATCCCCACCTGAGTGTAAATGTGATCTCTTCAGAGACGGCTTTGAGACCACCCATGCCAAAGTTCCAACAAACTCCCATCTGCAAGTGCTTTCTTTCCATAGCATCATCCTGAGAATTTGCTAGATAATACGTGTCACTATCTGAAGTTACCTTATTCACTTATTTTTTTTTTACTCATCTATCCTCAGCCTCTCCCACTTAGTGTAACCAACTGGTCCCAGTTTGCCAAGGACCCTCCCAGTTTTAGCAGGAAACCTAGAACAATGAGTCACCCTACTCCCCACTTGAAGGTCAAGGTGGTAGCTTTATTCACTCCTATATCTTCAGCAATAGAAAAATGCCTGACATATACCAAGAGCCCAAGGAATGAAGGAAGGAAATAGTATTTTTTTTCTTAAATATTGCAAATAAGTTTTAAAATAATGCAAAATAAGTCATTCTATCCAACCACAAAAGACTGGTGATTCCTCTCATTTCTAATCTACAAAGAAGAGAGAATAAAAGTAGAAGTTACCTATGTGGTAGATTTTTTTATCTAGAAGGACCTTTGCTGGAAGAATGACCCCACCCTTCCTCCCACCTTCGGTGAGGAAGGGACAGGGAAATTAAGGATCCCAAAATGAGAGGTCATGACCAAGAATATTAGCAGGTCTACAAAAGAGACAAGATCTCTCAGGTATGACTTACCTGAAAGTGTTATTTGTCAATGTAAGAACGTCTAAACCTATAGAAAAAAATTTATGAGTGTATTAGAGTTTATTTGAGTTAAACAGAGGACATGCCTGTAATTAAGATCTCAACAGACTGAAAAAAAAATGCTTCACAAAATGACAGTTTGCTGGTTCTTTTATACACTTGGAGTTAAAGAGAGACTGTAAGGAAGATTACATGAACAGGAAAGAAAGCAAGGTGGGGATTGGATTACAGAATAGTAAAAAAACAGGGTGGTTATTCTTCCAAAGAGTATGAAAAGGAGGTGTTTCAAAGGTGTGTTAACCTAGATGCACAAAAACAGCAGACAGGGCTTATTAAAGGCAAAGATAATCTTTTACTAGGGAAGTTATAGGCCTGAGGCATGACTATACACCATGATCTGCCCAGTTAGGAATTTGGAATCAGATCACCCACTGAGGTTACTTTCAGTTAGATTTATTATAAAGCCCTTTTTGTCTCTACATATGAACTATAGAGCATATTTTGATGTAAGGTATTTACATTATTCTTTAGTTATAAGTTTGTGATTATTTTATCTTAGCAGGTATCCAGAAAGAACTATGCTTAATATAAGGAGCTGATCATTTATTTAGAAATCCTATGTCAGTTTTGAGCTAAAACATTATCCCCACCCAAGCTGCTAATCAATTCAAATTACTTAAATATCTTACATATTTTCCATTCTTTTTTAATAAAGTTAGCTTTACCACTGCTTCAGACAGTTCTCTGTCATTGGTTACAAGTGGTTTCATGAAACCAAAGAAAAAGTAACATCTAAGGATAAAATCACCTACCGACAAAATCACCACACACCTACAGGCAAAGAAGTCTCAGTGGAAATCTGTTGATTGCTGAGAAGAACCAGAAAAGAGTACAAGAAGGGATATACCCTCATCATGAGTAGCCTTCACAGTTTTATTACACAGGACCTTAAATGGTGAGCTGGGTCGACAGTGTCCTTACTCATACAGAGTATCTCAAATGGACAAATGGAAAGTTTATCTCATTCATTCTGAGACTCAGAATGAAGATTTTTTAAAATGTTATGTTGGAACAAATTTTAACCTGATGTGAAGTATAGCACTCATTCGCTATAATTCTAGTCACCTTTAGCATGTATTTGGAAAACACTTCACAATTTACAGTGGGATTTCAGAAATAATCTTGCTGGAACTCAGTAGCAACTCAAGAGAACTATTATTCTGGTTATACACAAAATATCTGTAAATTATCAAAAATGTGTTTTGGGTGTCCTTTGTGGCTAGAGCTAAATGTGAATAAAAGCTCAGTGAAGTAAGCTGGCTTCTCCAAGTTTATCCAGCTATGACACTGGAGACTGAGATCAGAATTCAATTCTCTTTGCACAATTCTCTTTCTACTAGTCCATCTATCTGTAAGCATGTGTGCAGTGCACACATAAAATTATGAGTACTACACTCATAAGTAAAATGTCCATACGTGCATTTTATTTCTCAATTTTCTATTGTCAGTATTGCTTAGGAAAGAAGAGAGAAGAAAAAGGAGAAGACGACCCTCAGACCAATGTATATTTTTTTTTTTTTTGCAAAATGTACACCCAATGCAAATTACACAGTAAAGTTAGCTGAGGGGCATAATTTGTTACACAAATAAACAAACACTATTTGGTTCCGTCTGTGGCTACTGCAGTTATAATGAAAATCTAAAAACAACCGTAATGTTTCTAACCATAAAATTATAAGGCAAGAAAGTGGATTTAGATAACTATAAGAGCCTTAATTGTATGTTTATAAACTCAGACAAAGTTTTTACTCAACTTTAGCTCCAGTTCAAATAGCACATCAAAGCACAATTTTTATTTTGCCCTTTCTTCTGTTATATGAGTCTAAGACCCCAAGCATTAGAAAATTCCATCCTTACAAAAGGGTGTGGGTTGGTAATGGAGGGGAAGGCAGAGAGAAATGCAGTTTAATTTGGCCAAGGTATCCATAGAGACAGGATTTATTAAAGATAGGAGTACTCCCAGGAATACCTTCCTTGTGTTTATTCAATTACACCTGATCAGAGAATTCCATCAGGTTTTCAATGTCAAAACTGGAAGGAGCCAAAGTTGAATGCCTTCACCTTACAGAACTTCAGAGAGGCCAAATAATTTCTGGGGGTCATATGGAAAGTTATAACTCAAGTTCCCAGAAACTTAGGCCCTACTTGCTTGTTTTTCTTCATGTCAGGCCAGCACCTGGTGATAACGGCAGCACCTTTTTCCAGATCCAGCCATCAGGGAGACGTATGGCCCAGTAATGAGTTGTGGTGAGCCAGTCCTTCCCTTTAGATGCTACTCCAGTCTCATCCCCTCTACCAACAGTAGGGTGTGGAGAGGGCAGCCATCCTTCCTTGTTCCTCCTTCCAGTCCCTACTTCTAACATGGCCTGAGCATGAAACTGAGGAAGCCAGAGGAACAAGACGGAATTCTTGCCCCAGCAGAGCTGAGGACTGCAGACCATAAATAAATGTTGGGAAGCGTTAGAGCTACAGACACACTTATGCTAATAGGAGAGAGCACAGTGGGCAGGGTGGTACATTAGGTAAGGGGAAAGTTCTTAACTCCTTAAAGGTGACATGCAAGCAAAAACTTGAATAATGAGGAATAATAATGAGGGAGTAAGCCAACATCTGGTACAAGAATATTATTGCAGAAGGAGGAAAGGGCAAGACAGAAAGTCCTAAATGATGGCTGCACAAGTCTGTGAATACAATAAAAACCATTAAATTACATGCTTTAAATGGTTAAATGGTAGAGCAAGTAAATTACATCTAAATAAGACTGTTAAAAAGAATAAAAGTAAATTTTAAATGATAAAGTCATTCATGGTTTTTCAGGTACATATTTTCATGAACTTCAGCCATGTTGCTTTAGGACAACGTAAGGGAAATCACATAACAGACCAATAAGGGTCCTTCCACTTACCCCTTTCCCTCTTTCTGTTATTGTATTTCTCCCCATGGCTTTCTTAAGTGGCTGGGTTAATCGATGAGTAAGTTCCCAGTAAAGCTATCATAGTTGCTGATGGCATCATGCTCTATTAATTCCCTCTATTGCCTTCCAATCAAGATTAGTATTTAGACAAGGCTTTTAGTGATTTAAGCCAATTTTTACCCTTCTTGGCCAAAGGGCCGTATTCTGGAAAAGAGAAGGACACACTTAAAAAGTGGAACTGTTAAAGAATTTTCTGTGTGTTTTTTTTTTGTTTGTTTTTGTTTTTTTTAATTTCAACTCCTAGAAACCCACACGCCACAATTAAGAGTGTGTGGTGTAAAGGTTGGGATTTTTAAAGGTCCTGGAAGGCCGATAGGACAAAAATGTTTAATTCAGGACAATTTTTCTGTTACCCTGGACCAAACCATATAGATAACATCTAGTTTCTCTTTTCAGGTATTCAAGTATCAAAAGCGTAAGGAACAGGCAAAAGAGAACCTTTCAGAGGGTTTTCTTTTACTATTTGCCCATACTTCCTGTGCTCTGAGTCAGACCACAGAAATGGTCAAATATGTGCAGAATACCTACATATATTAGAGGAATAATGAAGACAGATGCTGAAAACTACATCAAATAGAAATGAAGTTGGCCATCTTTTTCAAGATTCACTTTAACATAAATATCACTTAATTATAAACGTTATCAATGAGACAGATTCAGATTTCTGGAAAACTGTTCACCAAGGAAGCCTGTGAACCATATTGGTAGAGGACAGAAAAGTTGGCTTTTGTTGACTCAAACAAAGCAATGTCGATCTCTTCAATCTTTAGATAACATATCTCTCCGATGTGATAACTGCGGAGCAAATTTCCTCTTCTCTCAGGTCGTAGTCCAGTTTCAAGTTGTTGAAACACAGCATCCCTGAAGGGAAAAGCAAATTATTTCAATATAAGAAAAGCAAATGGCAGTATCAAGCTCGTACAGCTCAACTCCCATAAAATATGAATGTGGCCAAGGTTAGTGAGCCTCCAGGGGAATGCTGAAGGGTGAGCTTACCACAGAAAAATGCAGGCCCCAGCTTGAAACATCTATAAAACTAATTGAAACAAAAAAAGTACAGGTTTTTCTGAACATACCAGGAAGAATCACCATCAGGCAACTGATGTCCATCAGGATTCATACCAGCCATCGTGGTTTCCGGACAGCTGCCTCAGAAGATTGTCACTTTACTTCTTTGCTTACAAACTTAATCACAGAGGGAGGGAATTAATGTGTCGAAATCCAGAGATGAGATTCTAACAAGAGAAAAATATACTGGCAATGGTCATTTACATAACTTGGCTGCAAGCATTGATCTTGTTTTTATGCTAATGTTGTTATTGTTGTTTTAGTTGTTTATATCAGTTTCTCATGCAATAATTGAAAAACTAACAACTAATTGCATCACATATTACAGCATTCTGTTACTCAGGTTGCTGGATATGAGGCAAAGCCACTGGGATAATTTTTCTCTAGAACAGACAGGGCCAAGTCCTCCACATGACCACTCAAGGAACAACTGTATGAATGCAGGATCCGAACAAGGCTTTATCTTCAGCTATGCCCTTCTCTCCTTGCAAGAGGAGGATGTTAGAACCAAGTTGTCTAACTCATACTGCATAGAGACAGAGTTAAGATAATTAAGAAACAAAGTCACCAAAGGGTAGATATCTAGATTTTGCAAAGGAAAATCTCCTAATAAGTTTTTAAGCTTTTCTGTTTCTACCTCTTTTTTAAAACAAGGCTTCTATCACTCCCCTTCCTAATGATATTTAAACGCTTCAGTTGCATAAACTATATTTGGTTCTTGTCAACCTTTTTTCTCTGTATCTGTTAGAACCAAAAACTGTATTTTGTTCTTGTCAACCTTTTTTCTCTGTATCTATTAGGAAACAATATACTCATAAGCACTGACGCAGCCAACAATATTTGATCTCTTTCATTAAAAATGCATGACCAAAAGAAAAATTTATTTTGCTGAGATGCCATTCTCCCAAACTCCCAAACTCCTCCCAGATATTGCACCTTGAATATGATGATAACTTTGAGAACAGTTTTGGTCTTAACAGACATATGGTTCTCAACCTTTTTTAAACTAGGTAATCAGATCATTTAATGCCAAAATACATGGAAAGCAAAAAGAAGGATGTTAAACATAATTATTTCTGAACAATAAGTATAAATTGAGGCAGAACTAAGAAAGCTGGACATAGAGTCATTCTGTGTTTACCTTATGCCCATATATTTTGTCTATTTTCTGTTCATTCACAGTTCCCATCTATCTAGAAAATTTCCTACCTTGTCATGCTAGAAAAGTCTAGCCACTCTTCAGAAAGTTTATATTATAAAAAAATAATTATATTGAATATATTTTTCACTCTGCAAACACTTCCAGAGATAACAATATTTCTTCCAAGAGGGGTATATGTGTCCTCCTGAATTGGATCAATTGAAAATCACTGTATGTTGAAAACTGTGACAAACATTCTTCAGTTCTTGGAGCTCCAGTAGGTCAGTATGCTGTGCTAGTATCTCTGTGCCAATGAGCAAGAGGAGCTCAGAAAGTAAAAGGTCACTTTATCACAGGGAATTTAAGGGACAACCCAATTCTAAATGTAGGATGTGAGTAAGGTCTAGAAAAATGGAAAATATTTAGAAGGTTTCCATGAGTTCATTGTCAATGACTGACCATTGAATGCATCTAATCACAATGGCCAAGGCCTAGATATTAAGTCAGCTACACCAAGTCTAATAGAAATATATCAGGAAAGTAAAAATGTCCTACATAATGTGGGGGACACTACACTTCAATTTCTTGATGATTTGTGGGAAATTGGGCTTTGAACAAGCAAAGATAAAAAGGCATTTACGTGATGGGACAGGAACAATAATATTCCCCCAATGCAGCCTTGAGAAAGACAAAAGGTCCAAACCCACCAGGTCCTTGAGATTAGGCTTGTCCAAAACAATCACTAAAGCCACAGGACTGCTCAGTTATGCTATTTGTGTGGCTCGGAACAGAGTTATCCTAGACAGAGTTCCTTTCGGCAAAAGAAAAAATAAAAGCCTTCTGCATCTGTATGCTCAAATAGTTTAATAAGAGGGTGGCCCTACTCCACAGTCCTTTGACAAGAAGCACTAAGGTTGTTATTATTTATTCATCTGAAAGGAATCAACAGGGAACAGAGTGTGCATGTTGTCCCACTGAATGTAGGATAGCAGTGCTAAGTCACTGCGTTGGGGGTGCCTGAAGAAACTTTTTAAACAACTTCTAGTTCAGCCATTCATCTTTAATCATAACATTGCCAAATAAATGAACAACTTGAATTTGAATACCTCTATTCTAGAACCAGTGGCTTTCAAGGCTAGGCTGGCTAACTGGGGCTGGTTAACAATTTTTACCTGAACACCATTTCTGAAATTTATTTGATAATATGAATTATTTTCAATGGTCAGAGAGGAAGAAGAAAGAGAAAAGAGATGAAGCATTTGGACCTTCACAGAGTCCCAGAACTTTGAGATGATAGGTGGTCATTATGAAAAAGACCACCTATTGTGTTTTCTATCCTAAAAATAACCACGAAGGCCCAAGTGAAGCTAAGAAATGCTCTCTACTGTCATTTGGAAAATCTCAGTGAAAAACCTCATTCCCATTTCTCCACTGGAAAAGCAGTGAAGTCGATCAGCTGGAAGCTTCTCCGCTGTCCACATCCATAGATGCTTCAGCAATTTACAAGAGAGGATCCAGTTTGATTAAGGACTTTTATTTATTTGTTGGGGGAGCAGTATCATGGTACACTCTTTTATCTAAAGCAAGTAAATGCACAACAATGTGTAGTTTCCTTGTCCCCCTCCATTCCTGACTTGTGAATGGAATCAGGAAAAGGAAACTCTCCTCGCCACAATGTCCAGTTACCACAGCCAGATGCTTCGATTTCATTGCTCCTCCTCAACAACCCTTCTCCATGGGGTAAAATCAACAAGAGACTAGGGACAATGTGTCTCTGTGTCCCCAGAGGGCCACATTAATAACCTTTGAAGAGCATTTTACATTTCTACTCTTGGGGAAGATTTTTTAACCACACAAGCCTTGTGGTCTGTTTGAACAAGAAATCGTTTCACACTCCTGAATAATGCATTCCTCTCCAACTATTTCTACATAACTTCCAGGATATGAAAACCACCCGAGGCTTCCAACATGGCTGCTTTCTTTCCTCTCATAAACAAACTCAGCAGTGATCATGCTAGTGTGGTCACTCTGGAGCTTTGTATTGCTTAAGCCTTTTCCCTCAGTCTTTTGTTCTGCCAGACACTGATTATGACATTTCACCCCAAGTCTGGAGAGCAGGAAGGCTCTCTTAAGCTGCCCTCTTGCCTGTAGCCTTTTTCTTTGTCAGCCACAAATATGTGACGTCAGCATGATAGATCCAGAATCAATATAGTAAGCTCAGTAATGGCCCCAAAGATTTTCAGGTCTTGATTCTCGAACATGTAAATGCCATCACATTATAAGGGAAAAGGGTCTTTGTAGTTGTCATTAAATTAAGGATCATGTTGAGGGGAAATAATCCTGGACTATGCGTGTGAGCCCTGAATGCAATCACGTGTATCTTTCCTTATGAGAGGGAGGTAGAGGGAACTTTGACACAGAAAAGAAAAAGGCATTGTGACCATAAAGACAGCGACTGGAGTGATGCAGCCACAAGTCAAGGAATCCTGGCAGCCATCTGAGGTTGACTCCTCTAGAGTCTTCCAAGGGAGCAGGGCCCTACTGACACTTTAATTTCAGTTCATGATTTCAGACTTCTAGCCTCCAAAACTGTGAAAGCATAAATTTCTGTTGTTTTAAGCCATTTCTGTTGTTATAGCAGCCACAAGAAAATAATACACTCAGTAGCCTGGGTCAGACCTTCTGCCCCTGCAGTTTTATGCAAGTTGTTACTGTGACATGTGCATCCAAGTGCATCCTAGCACACTAAATTCTATGACTTTTCCAAGAAGAAGCTGACTTATTTCTTCTTCTCAACTGACCCACGGAACTTGGTCTCCTGTGTCTTTCCTATCCCTTGGGAACAAACGCAAAGAAACAAAAGCTCCAAAGGAATATTCAAACATGAATTTCCAAGCTCAACTCTTGGCTCCTAATAAAGTGCCCCCTCCTCTCTCCCATCTAAGCTGAAATATTGCATAAAATGTCTTCATGGCATTTGATGGTCAGATAATTTTGGTTTAGTTGTATAAATTTGATTACTTAATTTTTCTGGATTTCAATTTCATCTGAAAATAAAGATATAAAACACCTACCTTATTAAAAAAAAAAACCTCCCTAGCCATAGGATTTATTTGAAATTCATCAATAAAATATTTTCCACCAAAATAAATACTAACATTTGATTCTTTCTTCAACACCTGTGATTTTAACTGAATCTAATTGATTAAAAAACACTGCTATTTTTCTCCCAGAACAATATCTTAGAGAGAGAGAAAGAGAGAGAGAGAGAGAAATTTCCTAAGAGACGTAATGTGAAGAAATTTTAATTATAACCAGCGCAGGAAGCATTATTTCAGATTAGGTTATTCCATGATTCCCAGAGAGATTTTCAACACAGTCGTAAAAACTATGTTCTAGATTAAACCTTAACCAATAAGACTCAATATGGGAAAAATATTTATTTTTATAAATCTTAAATAAGAAATATCTTATTGAGTTTGAAATGTTAAGAAAACCAAAGAGAAAAAGTTTTTTTTTCTTTCTGGATTTTGCATTCCATGCAACTCTGCAAATAGCAAATGGTTTATTATAATGCTATTTCATGGTCTTAAACATGATTCAGAGCTTTGGGGCATTTTAAAAATATCATTAATATAAGCCAGGTTGAAAAAAAAGTAGCACTTTCTGGAGTCTAAATTAAATTGGTCGCTGTCCAAGATTTTTTACATGAAGAGTTGCCAGAGGACAAAAAGGACCATTAATCACTTTCTGCAGGTATTTGGAGTCTCCTACTCGCACTGGGACGGAAAGCGCTTTGAGAACAGGCTGCATGGCCTTGGAGAGCACAGTTGTGCCCCTCCTTTACCAAGAATACGGGATGATGGGGAGGAGGGTTCTGGCCCCAAGGAGAGACGGCTTGGATACTGGAATGGGGTACTTGCCAACCCCCTAACATACCTCTCCGAGCTTCTGCTTTGTTGCCAGTAAAATGACAGTTGAATCAGATTATCTTGGCCAAGGAAAACTAGAGGAGACCCGAGGATCCATTTACAGGGTCAGCACCTAAGGACAAGCTCTTAAAGCCCTAGGAAGGTGATGGCTCCAGTTTAGACAAAACGCGACTCAAAAAGGAGAAATGCGGCATCTTGGAAGAAAAGTCTCGCCTCTTGAGAGGTCTCACTGAACACTCAGTAGACTAGCAATGGTAGCGCCCCCTGCCGCCGGCGCTCCGGTGCTGTCGATCAGCTTCCACTTAGTCGATATTTTCATTGCAATTTATTACCGTTGAAAGTTATCTTTTCTCCTAATCTGCACGTTTTTTCATCTTTCATCTTTTTTCACCCACAAACTATAACTTCTGACAGCACAGAGACCATCTCTTTCTCTCGTACAATTGTACTCCAGGTCCCATCCATCTTTGGAGGGCAGAAAACATTTCATGAATGAATGATGGAATGGATCCACTCTGGCCTTCTGAACACATGTCCCTGACACTGACACAAGAGTGATCTTTTCAAAGTGCAAATTTAATTACGTCATTTCTCATTGGAGAGTCAGTCAGCAAAGGCTACACACTAAATCTCTCATCCTGGCCTACAATTAGAGTCCGGCTACTCTTCTGGTCTCTGTTGCTCTATTCTCTCTCCCTGCCCTGCCCTGAGGAAGTTCTGACAAAGGGTACTGAGTGTATTACTTTCTTGTGGCTGCTATAACAACAGAAATGGCTTAAAACACTCAGAAACCCAGCCTCTCTGGCCTAGGTTTATTTCTTCTTATGCACCATGCCAATTCCTCTATCTGGCCTTTGCACATATCATTCCCTCTGTCAGGAACGAGAACATGCATCACTAAAAGCAGACCCAAACCCAATCCCAGCCATTGCTCAATGAACTTTCTCACTTTTCATATCTGAGCTCACGAGTCTCTTCCTTAGGCAAGAGCCTGCCCTGACACACACAAGCATATCCACCCTGAACTGGCCTAGGTGGAACCCTTTTGTTATCTGCCCTGGAAAGAAACTCCTATCCTTCAGCATGCCTACCTCAGTTTGCAGATGTTCACTTATGCATGTGAATATTTACTTAATATCTGTCATCCTCACTTTGTTGGAAAATCTAAGAGAGTAGGGTCCAGTCTGTTTTTGCTTATTCTGGCATCTTTAGAGCCTAGTGCAGTGCCTGGTAGGTAGTAGCCATGTAATCAACATTTGCAGATTGAATGAATGAATGAGCGAAAATACAAATGACTAATAGCTTGACATTTGGATAAAGCCAAAAACTCTGTATGGTCTCAAGTAGTCTTAGAACTTGTTTTTAAAATTCAACTGTCATGGGTGACAAGAGCAAACTTCCTTTCAAAACCGGTCTCTTCCAGCTCCAAAGCCGATTAATCATATCAGAGACCAGAGAGGAAGGCCTCCCCAAGACATAATCCCTCTGTACAACTAGAGCTCCCTGCCGCCCTGTCTCTTTATTCTCACTCATTCTAACCAGAACATTTTAATTTGGAGAAATAATGAACCTTAAGAGGAAAGGGGAAAGGGGGAGGGTGGCCACGGGAGCCACGGAATTTGAGTCAGTGTCTGGTTACCATTTAGGGCCTAAAAGGAAACACTAGAGCCAAGGAACTGGCAGTTGCAACCGCTTTGTTCTGTTTTTAAAAAGAAAATTCCACAAAATGCAGTTCTGGGGCTGGGAGCAAAAATGTTTTCTGCATTACAGAGGATCTACTGGAAATGTTCTTCAAAACTGCTGAAAACTCAAAACTCTGGGAAAACATTTGCTAATAGGAGAGAAAAGTCTGACCGAGATCCGGATTGAGAGCCTGGAGAAGAAGTTATTTCCCTCCAGGGAGAGATAAGGATCGCAAATGCTGATCCCCAGTGAGCACAACTGTTTAGGAGATAATCTCTGCACTAACTAGAAAACAAAAGGAGGAAGATTACACAAATAGCCATTCTGGCAGAAAACAGATGAATGATAACAAAGAAAACGACAGAGGGACAGAGAAGGTGAGGGGAAAGTTGTGGACAATGAAGAGTCCAATGGCAAAAGCTTATCCAGGAGAGCAGACCAGGGAGCTGGAGACCCAAATGATGCTGCCGAGATAAGAGAAAAATGTAAACACAACTGAATGATCCACCAGCATTTGTTCCAGCCCTGGAGAAAACGTCCATAAATCTTATAGAAATGTGATATATTGGAGAATGGATCTAGTTCAGATCTTATCCTGACTTATGTTGCATTCCAGAGCTAGAAAATAAAAAGATAAAGGTGAAATATTGGTGAACTATTCATTTTCTTCCACATATGTCCCTCTCATGTCCTCTGTGGAAGCAGATGCCTGGGCTGAAAATCCAATGCCTGCCAGTTCACCCCCTCAGGACCTCTGCTTTCTCATGTGTGAAAGAAAGGTGTTTCCTGTCCATCTGTGATCCATGGGGTCTCTAACATCTATACAGTATAAGAGCGTGTGGGAAAGCACAGGCTTTCAGTCACAGAAGATAACTATCTACCTATATCAATGGCGCTTCTATCAACTAGCTGTGTGACTTTGGGCAGATGGCCCAACTTCGTTCAGATCCAGTTTACTCATTTGAAAAATGGAGTAAACAATGGAGAATAATTAACTATGGTTGAGAGAAGTTCAATAATGTACTCAAACTTATAGAATCAGGATTCAGGCTCAAGTCTTACTGATGGCACTGACCTTATTCTTTCCACTATGGCACATTGTTTTCCAATGAAACAACATCAAGTTTTGTATTCATGAAATACAACTATTAATGATCAGGACTAAAGTAATAATATGCCACACAAAGTCCTGGCACTTGAAAAATGTTCAACAAATAGAAATCACTATTACAATTTCTATTTATAATTGCAAGTCCCTTGAGCCCAGGGTTTTAAGGAATAAAGGGAAAAATGAATACTAAATTAATTTCTCACAAGGTAAATTGTCTGTACTTTTTCACCTCTCTCTACCTATAGCTTTCTTCTAAATATTTCATGTCGTGATCCACATATAATATATATTGAACAAACTCAAATTGCTGACCATTTGAGAGTTCACACAGTTGACCATGTTCATTGAGAGGTAACTGAGGAAAGATGTTCATAAAAAGGCTTAGTGTCTAGCTTGGGTGACATACATGTTTTCTTGTTGTAAATAATTTATTAACTTTAAATATTTTTAAGCATTTAGTCTCACATCTGTAGGACATATGGAGGCTGGAGTCACAAAGAAATGAGCCCATTTCACTTCAATTTTTAGGGTCTCTGTATTCTCAAATCTATTCTGTTTCCTGGAGAAGTAAAACTTTTTCCAGATGGAATTTCAAAGTTTTGCTCCAGCTTCCAAATACTGAATGTGTCTACCAGACCATCTTTAGCCCTTACATCTGGTTTTAAGTGGTAATCACCAACTCTCATCATGTCACTAAGATTTCAATTTGGTTTCTTAACTGAAACCTTTTGATGAAGCTCTGAAACCCACTCTTCCCTGGTTAGTGCCAGTGAACTGAATAAATCAAACATTAATCCTTCAGATGTTCAGCCCTGAAACCATAATTCCACCTGGCATAAACATAGAGACTCAAAGAACTAAATGCCCAACATTCTCCCGGCACATAGTAGATGTTCAGTAAACATCTATTACATGAAAGAATAAGACATAAGACACAAACGAAGGTAAGTAATTATATATGGTACTAGGTATTCCACTGGGTCCCTTTGATTAGCTATTTTGCAAATTCTTCCTTTTTAACCTGAGGCCAACTCATTTTATAGATCAGAAAACTAAGTCTAGGAAAGATTCAATGGTAAGTTTTAAATGCACAGTCTCTGTATAGTGGCGTCAAGATTCAAACCCAAATCTGCCAGATACCAAAGCCTCTATACTTTCCACTACACTCCATGTTCTCCTCTATGAAACTTCTACTAACATAGATTTGCATGCATATAATGACAACTAAGGCAAAGCAAAGGAATTTTTCCTCAGGCTAAATTAAACTTAAAAGTAAGCTACTATTTTTTTTTTTAAGCTAGCTCTCCTCAATGCTATGTAGGATTTATAGAGAGGTAGGACATGCCCCATCCTCAATGTTTAAAGTTAGAATTTCACTAACACTATTTTGAGTAAGAAGTGTTTTCATGCCAGATATTATTTTTTGGCTTTATCTCTAACTAATGCAATCTAAAAACTGAATATTTTATCAAGGATTGAGTTTTGCTGCAACATAAACAGCAGTGACTTAAAAGGAGTGTAGATATGAGAAGTTGATGGCTGGCATATAATTTCTACAATGTTATTCCAATTCAGGTTTCTATCCTTAGCACATAGTTTTCAGTCTTTTTGTATCTTCATGGTTCCCACATGGCTGCCGGAGAGCCAACAATTACAATAGCCATTCCAGGCAAAAGGAAGATGGAGGGGTCAAGAACAAAAAGGTGTATGTCAGTTGAGACAATCCCCTCTAAATTTCCTTTCTCAGAAGTCCCTTCCAGTGATTTCTGCTAATATCTCTTTGGCTAGAACTATATTATGGGCAAGAGGAGTTTTAAAAAAATTGTATATATGTAAGGTAGGTAAGCTGCCAACCCAACAAAATGTGATTCTCTTATTAAGGAATCAGAGAGAATATTAGATAAACAACTACCACTGTCCAACACAAATGAACATTTATTTAAACATCTGGCATTTAATAGTGTCTTTTAGTTCCATGAAACTAGACACTCAGAGAAATTGAGTGATGTGTTGAAGGCTGAATCCTTGCTCCTTTGGAGTATAACAAAGCCATATTATAGCCAATGGCCTCAAATGTTAGATAATACAGAGGTTAAAAGTTATCCAGCTTATTAAAAAAATCAATCCAAATGAAAAGAAAGCATGATTTTATTAAGAATATCAGTCAGCCATTAAATGCCCTTGGCTTCAAAGTCTCTGAAGTATTGATCTATGAAGTTTACATTTTCATTTCATATTCCCCAATAACCCTAAAGGCACATGTGCTTGATCTTATGACTAAGGACAGGTGAAGCACCCCTAACAAGAGGGAGTCACTACTATACTCAGGAAAACCAAGGATTTTCCTTCCTCCTTTCCCAGGGCCCATCTCAGGTTGCTGCTGGGAATGACCTTCTGCCAGGGGTAGAAGGGGCTCAGAACTGAGCACCCACATAATTGGCAAGAATCCTGGGCTCTCCACATCAGAATCAGTCTTAAAGGTGCTCAAGTTCAGTGCCTCCTGACCCAACTCCATCTCTGCAAAGTGAAGGAGAGCACAAGGAAAAAGAGAAAAACGGCTCTATGGAGGCGGATGCAGGCTAGTGAGCAGGAGACAGAGTCTAACTCCCAGGATTTCTCACTGGAGCCTCACATCCAAATCCAAGTGAAGGTGCCCCTCTCTCAGTAACATTACTGGGGAATTGTTCTTAAAGACACTGAACCACTTGTTGTAACATTAGGTTAGTTCAATGTGCTTTTTTAAGGTATATTAAGGCCATAGGGTTGGCTAAGCAGATATTGGCCAACGTTCAGGTGATTGATGGGAATTAGAACCAGGAGTGATGTGGTCCACCTATAAAACCACTCAGATGTTGGTGAACCAAAGGGCAATGGCCATCTTAGAAACAAGAGCTTTCACAGTATCGACCTTGTGCTCACATCCCCAATGTTCACATCCATTCTTTAGGCTATGTTCATTCTTCTTATTTTTGATGATGTCCTAGATAGTTTTGACTTATTTGCTATTTGTAAAAGTGACATATTATGGAGCAAGAATAGGTGGAGGAGAAGTATATAGAGAAAACTATATAATGAAGAATGTAAAGACAAGAAAGACAAAAGATCATGTCGAGTCTTATATTGTTCTTATTCACACGTCCTTGACATTGATGTGCTATAAGTATTTCAAAAAATACAAATCATTGTTTCTGAACACAGAAATATGCATCAACTTGAACTTCTTAGATTAGCTTTGTGTATTTGACTATATAATTTCTCATATGCCATGGAGAAACCACAACTAGAAAGAAAAAAAGGCAGAAAGGACCAGAAATAACTTTTGGAACACTGAAAACACAGAAGCTGAGGTAAATTGAAATTTTTGTTTTTTGTCTCTTTGACTATAAACTTACATCCAAGTGTCACAGACATCTGCCAACCTCGATCTTCAGGAATATTCCAGCCCACGACAGCATTCTATACTGCTGAACTCCTATTAGAATTACAGTCTTTCCCACATCACATAACTCTTACTTATATTTTTGGCTAGTCTTGCCTTTCATATAAGTTTTTCTCTTCTTTCAAGGAGTTACAGTTTACTTAAGAAGACTCAAAAGTGCTTTGTTCTTTTGAAATTACACGCAGTTTCAGTGCAGTTTTGCACATAGCTGGGATGCTACAGGCATTCAGTGATTTGTGTACCACATGCAAATATTAGCTGTGCATCTGTTAGAATCCAAGAAATCAATAAATATTTTCATTGTCCATGCTCTCCACACTCCAAGTTCAGAACCAGATGAGAGACATGAGGTCATGTAGATAAAACTGAAAATGTGAGCTTTATCACAAATCGAAACTGTTTTGGAGGGCATGACTCAGACGATTAGCCTCAGTTGGCTTTCTAACACCTTCCCCTGTAACTGGACAGACTGATTCACATCACTGCTGCATCTGGCCATCCAAAGCTTCCTGTAGCATTGCCAGCTAGCAGCCCAGAAGACGTCCAGATGCACCCTTTTGAAAATAAGATCCAGAGCAGCAAATCAAATGGCACAGCTTCTTTTCCAGATATCACTGAGCAGAGAAGTCTCTCTTCTCCCATGGGAAGAGTTAGTAAGGGGCTCAAGAACAAGGATCATAGTTTCATCTCCTGAGGATTAGAAGCCTCTTTCTCTCTGAGAAGAGTGGGGCATCTTCCCATTGAAATTCCACAGATGCCTGATTTTTTTTTTCCTGGATGTTAATCTACTGTCCTGTGAGGATCATTTATATTTATTATGTGACAAATCCAACACCCAATACATAATTCAAGATAACCCCCCTCATAAATTCTGTGCATAGGATTTATATACCCCAGATGGGTGGAAGTTTTGATCTTTAGAATCGAACAGATTTTTATAATTCATGAAAGGCCCTGTTCCTCACGTTTTCTATATAGCTCGCTATGTGCTGAGAGATTATGGAACAAAGACAGGGAAATAAATACTAAGCTCGAAGAATTTGTTGTAAAGATGTTGACTCTTTCCAACTAAATAAGATATATAATTTTAAGAATGATCTTTTTTAAGACTGGTTGGAAATAACAAAAATGTGCGCCAACAAGCAGGGGCACCATCTTAAAGGAATTATAATTCTTTGGGTGTGTGGCCAACATAAGACTCCTTAAGAAAAAGACATTTGATCAGAGTTCTTGATACAATTAAAAGCATATGCAATTATGAGCTTTCAAAGTGTTTTAGTAGGAAAGAGAGAGAAAAAGCTGCTGTAGTAGACAACTCCTAAATCGGAGTGGCTAATTTTACACAATAAATATTTGTTTAGAGTTTAGGGCACAGTCAAATAGGGGCTGGAGAATATTTTGCTCTTCATTCAGAGACCTGAGCTTCTATCTCGTGTTTTCACCTTCTTCTGCGTCTTCGAAGTTCTCTTCATTCAGCCTAAGTGTGGGAAGAGTGTGAGGGCAGGGACCTAAGATATTTGGTTTGGTTTAGTTTTCAAAGAAACAGGGTAAAAACAGCACACACATCACTTTTGTTTACACTCTTTTGACCAGAACTTAGCCACATGCCACACCTGATGACAAGGGGACTAGAAATAGAGTTTGCAGAGTGCCCAGGGAGAATAGGACAGGAGAGGTGGTAATCAAAGCAGCCTTAAAACAACCAGGAGAGAAATAAACTGGAAACAGAAGATTACGTATTACATGATTCCATTTACATGAAATACCCAGGACAGGCTGATCTCAAAGATAGAAGCAAATCAATCGTTGCTTTGGGGCTGAAGGGGTTAAAGAGAAGTAGAGAGCTGATTACTAAAGTATACAGGGCTTTTTAAAAAAAATAATGAAAATATTTTTATTATTTGGTGATGGTACACATCACATGTATGTGAATGTACAAAAACATTTTTAAAAAGTGAATTGTGTAGTATATGAATTATATTTTAATAAAGCTATTAAAAAATTTTTTAAAAAAACAGGACCAGCTGAATATATGAGAATTCTTGGCATCATCTTTGTAACTTTTCCATAAATACATAACTATTTTAAAATAAAAGATTTTCTAAAACTATTAAAACATAAAAGCCATGACCTATTTCAAAGATGGTAATTTTTTTACTTCAATGTCTTTCTTCTCACCTTTTTCTCAGATAAAATCTGGTGAAATTGAATACGAGAGGTCTTATACTTCAAGTTTGAAAGCAACTTTAAAAGTGGTTTTCAATCTATCTGAGGTTCAGTTTCCTATTCTTCAAATGGTACTAATACATTGACTTCAAAGATTTACTTTACTGATTAAGATATTATATCTGAAAGCCTGTGACAATCCAAACATCTCATTGACTCTTGACTAAAGTATTTGAATCCTTTAAACTTTTCAAAGAGAAATGAAATATTAAAACACAAATAACCCAATAAAAATTTGTTTAAACTTAAATAGAGATTCCACAAAAAGAAGAAATTCAAATGTTCAGTGTTATGGCCTGAATGTTTGTGTCATCCTGCAAAATATGAGTGTTTAAATCCTCCAGAGTGTTGGGATTAAGAGGTGAGATCTGAGAGGTGATTAGGTTATGAGGATGGAGCCCTCATGAGTGGGACCAGTGCCCTTTATAAGGCTGGACATGAGAGGAGAGTGCTCTTTCTCTCTCCTTCCCTTCCTCCCTCTCTCTATCCCTGCCCTCTGTGGCATGTGAGGATACAGCAAGAAAATGGCTGTGTATAAGCCAGAGACTGGCCCTCACCATTTTCGTGCTGAATCCTCACATTCTGGCCCTCACCAGGCACTGCCCTCCTAGCCTCCAGAACTGTGAGAAATAGACATTTGTGGTTAAGCCAACCAGTCTATGGTATTCTTGTTACAGTGTCTGAAATGGATGAAGACAATCAATAAATATATGATAAAGTGCTCAAAATCATTAGTCACCAGGGAAATGCAAAACAAAACCACAGTGAGATACTTTAAACACTCCCCAAATGGTTAAAATTAAAACTGACCACTAAGTGTTAACAAGGATATGAAGCAACTAGAACTCCCCCACATTGCTGGTGGGAGTTTAAAATTGTATGGTAACTTTGGAAATAGACTGGCACTGTCTGATAAATTTAAATATTCACTTATCCTATGACCTAGCAATAACATTCCCAGATGTTTACCAAGAGAAATGAATGTATATGTTCATTAAAAGACCATCCCATAAATATCAATTTTATGTATAAAAAGCAATAATTGGAAATAGTCCAGGTATTCATCAATAGGAAATGGATAAACAAATTGTGGTATGTCCATACAGTTTGCAAAAAAATTTTAAAAACAAACCTACTGATATATATAGCATAAATGAGTCTCAAAAAAATATGCTAAGTAAAATGATGTACAAATAAAAAATACATATATGATTCCACTTATATGAAATTCTTAAACATAATCAATAGTGACAGAAAGCAAGTGGTTACCCAGAGCTGGGGACTGTGGGATAAGAATTGACTGGGAAAAAGTAAGACATAACTTTCTAAGATGATTAATCAGGGTATATACATTTTTCAAAATTCATGGTGCTGAACTTTAAGACTTATGCATTTTGCTAAATATAATAAAATAGTGTTAATGTGAAAAATAAGGAAATGAGACTAATGGAAGAAGAGCAGAAACTATTTCATCCTTTTTACCTTGGAAATAAGAGAGTGTGCGACGTATACTAAATACCTGCATGTGCGACCCACCAGCTGCCTTCCCAAGTGGCCAAGGTGCAGAGCCCTGGAAAATTAGCTCTTTAGAGTCAATGTCATCTAAAGATAACTCTGTAAATAGCCATGCCCAGTTTATACTCTGCAGGTCAATATATTCCATATTACAGTGAAAAAATAGTAACCTCTAACCCAGACATGTCTTAGATCACATTTTTCTTAAGTTATATAAAGCTTTTGAAAACAGGAAATAAAGCACATGAAGACATTGCAGGGAAAATAATCTAAAATAGACTAATATGCAAATGAAAACTATGAGAAAAAGACAGAAGATGTGTATTTTTTTTTCAGTGTCAAAATTATGCCGGCCAAAACTTGGGAGAGGAGGAAATGAGAATCCCGGGATGGAATGGCAATCAAAGGCAAGGAAAACACAGAACATTCAAAGCATTGTGCATAAGCATGGAGGGGGAGAAGCTAAATAAGTCTACATATTAACTTACAGCCGGCAACCAGTTAAAATGAGAATTTAATGACTCTTAAAGCTTATGTCTTTTACATGAATGTTAGAGGCAGAATCCTATCAAATTACTGGAGTAAATTTTATTCCTTCACTTTTAAATTTTAAGAATTATGCTTTGGTGTGATATAAACAAACAGCTACCTTTTAATAAACTTTGAATTTCTTTCTAATAGCTAATAGGGTTTTAATGTTGTTAGCCATTTGTATAATATACATGCTCAGTAGCTGCTTTTTAAAAAATGTTCATAGATTCTAAACTAAGAAAAAATTATGTATGTGTGCATTACATCTGTGTATAAAGTAAGTATATCATTGCTGTTTATGAATTGTGCCTATTACAGTGTCTGACTTAGTAATGTTTGCCAACATTATCTTTTTGTCTTAGCAATTTCATTTTTTATATAGTTCAAGTTTACATTGTTAAGAACATAAAGATTCATCATGATTACATTTCCTTTGTGGACTATAAATCTTACCAAATAGAAATAATAACTTCTTCTCATTTAATGCTTTTCTCTAAGATATTATCACTGTCAGCCATCTGTATTCCTATGCTTGGCTTTCCTTTGGCCAGAATTTGCTTGTTCTTTTTATTTTTCATGTTATTAGATTGTTTTGTTTTAGGCATATTTCTATTAAACAGTAAATGGCTGTATTTTAGTGGCGGTGCTGGTGGGTTTTGTTATAATTTGGGTTTGCTCTGGCTTCTCTGGAGTTTTTGTTTAATTTGAGATAACAAGTTTCCTGACCTTCCACACTTAATGTGACATCTTCTTCCACCTCATTCATATAAACAGCAACTCCCCCAACCTCTTCCTAGACCTTGTCATGACCTGTAGCTATACCATCTCTATCACCTCATGCACAAGCATCTTACCCTTTGTCTCTGAGTACCATCACTTCCAACCTTCAACAGTTCCTCATCCTAGTACAACCCCCAGATAGCTGAACATAGTCCTTTGTCACTTTTCTTCCTTCCCAAACTAGACTCCATAGCCTGTCATTCTCATCAATCTGTGCACAGATTTTCAACCTTCTGTGCACGTATGACCTCAGTCTCCTTTACTATCTCCCACTGTCATGGACACTTGGAAAATACCAATGCTGATTGAACCCAGCTCTACATGTTCTTCACTTGCACCAAAGCAGCAAAATTCAGATGAATTTAGAGCATCTCTGAAATGGCCTTTGCTTCTACAGTGATTTTCTCCTAAGGTTGCTTTGCACCTACATTTTCTACCCTCTGGTATAACCATATGCCCTCTCATATTCCAGGAACAAAGTTTCTGGCTCCCTAGTGATGAAATCTTTCCTTGTTTCAAAGGCCATATTCTTTTTAGCAACTTTTCCTATCACTTCAAGACCTCGAAAGGTGATAGATAGGTATATTCAACTCACTCTCTTAACCAATCCCCATCAAGTCATGTGATTGTTAGCAATACACTCAGAAAAAAAAATGCTTTTTTGTTTTAGTTAAAGAGGGTGAGACAAATACTGAGAAGCAGGGTTATACCGATATTGAGGATGGGTGAGGGGGTTTGCTTCATTCCCTCAACCCCCACAGAGTCAAAGAAAAACCAGTCTACAGACATACTATAATAGAAAAAGTGTACTATCACTGCAGGGAAAATAGAAAAGTAACTAGACCTCCAAAGGAAAGTAGAGCAGAAAAACATATTACCCAGTCACACAAAAAACATTTCTCTTTTAAATAATCAGTCCCTAGAATAAACATTAAATTTAACTGGTCTTATTATTTTACTTGGTTTCACTACTTCAAAATATATCTGCTAAGTAGATCGACTGCATCCTTTATTGCAGGCCTAATGGAAGTTTGGCAACAAAAATCTGATCCATTTTTGATCCTTACCTTTTAAAACTTCATGTCCATCCTTTAATGGACACAGAAGGTCATTAAAGCTCAGGCATTTCTATAGCTCAGGCCTGGAAAGTGGCAAAACTGATTTTTCAAATATGGTGATGGTCAGTGTTATACAGCTGCCTCCAAGGATCTAATTGGACTGAGAACCTCCAACTCTGCCGAAGACCTTTTTGAACCTGCATTTGTAATTCATGGTTCAGGAACTCAGGCCCCATGCCCAGTGGACATTTTTAGCAGCAAGGAGGAAAAATGATTAGTCATCTCTCAACCGAAGGAGAGTCAGTCTTCTGAGAAGGCTGGGCAGTCAGAAGCTTCTCTTATAGCCCTTAGGTTCATGGCTTTAGGCTGTGGTCAGTTGAGTCTCCACACAGATAAGCATCCCAGAACATTCTTTTTCCACATTGCAATCCTTCAGGCAGATGGTGTAAGGTTAGTGTGATCTGCATGACTATTAAAATGTTACAAAAGAATGATTAAATTAAAAGATCATTGAGTTTGAGATGCATTGTAGTTCCTGGTATGGCCTTGTAATTTATTTCCTAGACAGAATCTGGATAAGAAGTTTGGGAATTATCATAACATGGCATCATCAGCTTTGGAATTACAGTTTTGTGCACCTCAGTTCTGCCATTTACTAGACATATAGGCTTCAGGTAAAACACCCTGCCTCTCTGAGCTTCAGTAAAATGGAGATAGCAGCACTTACCTTACAGGGTTACTCAATGAGATTACAACAGAAAGTATGTACTAAACAATCAATACTCCTATGTTGACAGTTGGACCCTTTCCAAAGACTCCAAATTTCTCATCACTTTTTCCTTTGCCATTACCTGCAACAGGTGACAAGAGTCAGGGACCTGCATATAACCATTCACACAGTAAGTGCTCAGGAAGTACTTATTAGCTTGGTTTAATTTAAATATATTCTCAACTCTGATTGAACACCCATCATCATCACTCCAAGGCACGATAGCCCCTGAAGACCCCAGAAATACCAGGTTAAACCTAGAGCTTTAAAATCAAACCAGAGATGGGAAGTTGGGGCAGAGGGGTCAGGGAAGGGAAAGACTGCTCTCCAGATCTAAAATAATGTCTAGTAATTAGTGTCCTGGGAATGTGAATAAGGGTTAATGCCATGATGGGTGTTGGTCACTGCTCTGAGAAATCCCCAATAACCCACTTTAACTCAGACTTCTCAGAACCTTCTAGAAGACCTAAGAGTTTCTAAAACTATCCCAGGATTTAAGAGTAAACTTTTTTCTTAATTAATTAATTAATTAATGGTGGCATTGGTTAACTAAATCCAAAAGCTTCAGCTGTACACTTTAACAATAAGGCATATATATATTTACACTGTGTATTCACCTCCTATAGTTAGATTTCTTTCTGTCACCACACACAGACCTTCTTTACCCTGTCTACCTCCCCCTTCCTCCTCACCCCCTACTCTCTGGTAGCCACTAGACTATAGTCCATGTCCATGAATCTCTATTTGTTTGTCTTGTTCATTTGTTGCTTTTAGGTTTATATCCCACATATAAGTGATATGTGATTTTCAACTTTTTCTGTCTGACTCATTTCACTTAGCATGTTTATCTTGAGGCCAATCCATGTTATCACAAATGGCAGTATTTCATCTCTTTTTATGGCTGAGTAATATTCCATTGTATATATGTACCACAGCTTCTTTAGCCAATTATCTATCATAGGGCACTTCGGTTGCTTCCTTGTCCTGGACACTGTGAATAATGATGCTATGAACATTAGTGGCAAATATCTTTTCGGATATGAGTTTTCAAATCTTTGGGGTAAATACCCAGTAGAGGGATTGCTGAATCAAATGGTAAATCAATTCTTAGTTTTTGAGGACCCTTCATACTGTTTTCCATAGTTGCTGTACCAATTTGCTGTCCCACCAGCAGTGTATGAGGGTTCCTTTTTCCAGGAGTAAAACTTTGATCACCCTACAGATCAGCCACTCACCTGAAATGACCAAGCCTTTTGGTCATCCCACTGGTCTGCTGGACATCTTAATCTTGAGGGTCCCCTTTTTGCTGAGACTTAGTAGTAAATGCAACCACATGGGGGAGGCATTTTTTCACATTTTGACCTTGGTACCATCACATTCTCTCATTTCAATCCAATATGTTTATAACTTCATTTTTGCAGACAGCCAAAGATTATGGTTTGCAGTGGAGAAATCCAAGTAAGCTCACTTATTTCTTTTTATCTTATTGAGGTCAGCTGAGTTCAGCTTCCATAAAAACTAGAGCCTTGATTCTTGCAGAGTCCTAATTGCGGAAGGTTAGAAAATTAGAGACATTTAATGTTTGCATTAACCTTTTGCTCCATTGTATAGGTTTGAGGTCTAAGTGAAAATGAAATGAAAAACCATCCCACAGATTCTCATCAGTCCCTTTAATGGCCTCAACAGGTAGCCAGGGACCCAGGCCAGTGGAACAGTGACTTCATGGGAATTCAGGCATTGCTTCTGATTCTCAGAGGACTAGCTGTAGTCCAGCCCTGGGAGCTCATCTTGCAAGCATGAGAATTCACACCTGCTATTCAAATGATTAGAAAGCAGGTTTCACTCCCAATCCCAAAGAAGAGATCATGGAAGAGTTATGCTCCATCTTCTTCTTGAATTAAAAGTATAGCTCAATAGTGATCAAATATCAGCTTGAGGACAAAGAATTGTCTTTGGCAAAGTTTACCCCAGCCTGTCTTTAAATTTACACAGAGTTAAATTTAGGCTGGCCAAAGAATGTTAAACTACACATAATGTCCTTTCTTTCATGAGAAGTACTGACATCAGATAGTGGTTATGGCTTCTTAATGCCTTTACTTGTTAAAAGAGAAAAATGACAATTCTAAATTATATTTCTCCTCCCCCAAGTCCCATTTCTTTTTCTTTCTTTTTAAAAAAAAAAATCCCTGGTTCTTAAAATTCAGAAATGTGGAACATTTGAAAAAAAGAAAAATAGCACGATATCTGTGCTGAAAACCAGCTGTGGGAGCTCAAGCAAATCATTCAGATTCTTCGGTTTTTAGTTTCCTCAGCAGAGAGTTGGGCCTGTGCACCCACCAAAGGTGAGCTTGTACATGGCTTGGTGGTATGGTCAAAGTCAAGCCTTGGAGTCTCCTGTGGATCACACACATAATAAATAGTAATTTTTTAAAAATTACTAATGGAAATTAATTAGGTAAATTTCAGATATCCATATCATTATATAAATCTTGATCAAGAATTTTTCATAATATACAAGTGTTAGGATTTTTTCTTTTTCTCTTTTTTTTTAACAGTGTTGTGACAGTCCTCCACCAGGGTGCCCTTTTTTTTCTTTAAATGCCAAAAGTAGAGACATTGACACCAAAACAAGCCTACATGCTGAAGCACAGGCCTGCCCATAACCTTCCTGGCTGTCCTGCTCTGTCACCCAAGTTTCACTTGCAAGCTCATGAATAATCAGCCTCCACACCAGGGCTTAAACTGCTGGCCCATACTCCTCTATTGCAGTCAAGAGCTCATAATCTAATGAGACAGCCAACAAACCCGTCTTTGAAAGAGCTGGGAGTGTCGAGGCAAGATATCTGGAATATTATGGACATAATCCTGATCTCAGTTTTTTGTTCCAGTCAACTAGATAGAGATTCATAATACAAAATTGGCATCTAAGAGTGTGCTCAGTACATACCTCAGACTTTCAGCTCTTTAGATCCCATAGTAGGGGTTCACTGTGTAATTAGATATCCATTGGATCTCCAAGGCTACAGAATCTTATGACAGAGCTCAGGAAACAAAATCCAATGAGTACAAGTCCTACTTTTACTGATTCCCAGGCATATGAACCTCATCAATTTACTTACTCCATCTCAGGGTCAGTTTTCTCATCACTAAAATGAGATATAACAATGGCTCAACATCAGGTTTCAGTGAGATGATTTAAGGAAAGCACTTAGCACAATATTTGGTATATAGAAGATGTTTTAAAAATATATTGGTATATTTATATAAGGATTTCTATTTATAGGAGTTCTCAAATTTTTTGGTCTCAAAAATTCCTTTACACATTAAAAAATTATGAAGGACTGGAAAGAACTTTTGTTCACAAGTTATTTCTTTTGATATTTATCATATTTGATATGAAAAGAAAAAATTCTAAAATGTAAGAATACAGAAGCTCACATTCCATTAGCTCTCAGAACAATGACATTATGACACATCATTTGGCTTCTGGGACACTCTACTGTACACTCTAAGAGAATGACAATGGAAAAAGCAAACAATAGATTAGTAGTATAGCTTTGACCTCCATAGACCTCAGATTTAATATTGAAAACCATGGGTGTATTACATACATAAATAAAAAGTAAACCGAAATAGATCAAAGACCCAAATGTAAGAGCTAAAGCTATAAACCTTTAGAGGAAAATACAAAAGTAAAACCTCATAACCTCAGATTAAGCAATGGTTTCTTAGGACACCAAAAGCACAAATGGCAAACGCAAAAATAGATAAATTAGATTTGATCAAAATTAAAAATTTTATACTTTAAAGGAAATCACTAAGAAAGCAAAAAAAAAAAAGACATTCCACAGGATAGGAGAAAATATTTATAAAGCATATATAAGAGACTTGTATCAAGAATATTTAAAGAACTCTTACAAATCAGCAATAAAAGGATAAACTCAATTTAAAAGTAGATAAGAGATCTGCAAAGACATTTCTCCAAAGAAGATATACAAATAGCCAACAATATATAAAAAGATGCTTAACGTCATTAGCCATTAGGGAAATTCGAATCAAAATCACACCCACTAGAATGGATAAAATAAAAAAGAAAGATAATAACAAATGTTAGTGAGGATGAGGATGAAGAGAAATTAGACCCTTCATACACTGCTTATAAGAATATAAAATGGTGCAGCTACTTTGAAAAACAATCAGTTTCTCAAAAGAATAGCATTGAGTTATCTCATGACGCAGCAATTCCACTCCTAGGCATATACCCAAGAAAACTAAAAACATTTGTTCACACAAGAACTTGTACATAAATGTTTATAATAGCATTATTCATAATAGTCAAAAATGTTCCCAAATATTTATTAACTGATAGATAAATAAAATATAATCTATCTATACACATATGTACATACAAATACATACAAGCACACACACACAATGGAATATAATTTAGTAATAAAAAAAGGAGTGAAGTACTGATTCATGCTACAACATGGATGAACCTTGAAAATAATATGTTAAATTAAAGAATCCAGTCACAAAAGACCACATATTGTACAACTTTATGTATATAATATACCCATAATAGGCAAATTCAAAGGAAAAAATAGATTAGTGGTTGACTGGGTCTAGAGGGAGAGGTAAATGGAGAGTGAATGCTAAAATGTACCAGATTATTTTGGGGGTGATGAAAATGTTCTGAAATGAAATAGTAGTGATGATTGCACACCTTTGTGAATATACTAAAAACTACTGAATTGTTATGGTATGTAAAATATATCTAGCTAAAGTTATTATTTTAAAAATATTAAATCCTATTCTTGAATTTGGTTTTATATAATTGCATTCCTTCTGTTTCTCCTGACCTTCCAACCTACCCCAGGCAGTGAATCTGGAAACTAAACAAGTTATTAATTTTATTTAGTTGAAGTAATCTGCATTGCTGAGGGCTGAAGGAAATACAATTTCAACCCAAGCAAACTATATCATAAATTAAAGTTAGAAAGTACATGTAAATAAAAACAGTAATGATTCAAGATTTTAGCTTGTGAGAGTAGGTGTTATCCAGAGAAAAGGTATTTCATGGGTGGGAAAAAAAATGGACCTGTCTTCCAACAGCACAGTTGGATCATTTTAAACAAAGAATAAACACCACTACATCCCCCATTGTTTGCCCTCTTGGGTCCCCCCACTCCCACCCCAAGATCTCAGTTCCTAATTCCCACCTGAATTCACCAACATTCTGTATGCTCCTGCAAAAGTTTTTGGAGACATCTGATGTCCAATAACAAGCTCCAGAGTCCTGCCTTCTGCAAATGAAGGCTGTTAGTAGGAGTCTGGGACCCACTGAAGAGCATAGACTCTTCTCAGTCTTTGGACCTGGATACCAGCTGTCCTCTCATGGGTTCCTGCTGAGGCCAGCACTTCAATCCAGCAGTCTAGGAGCAAAGCATTCCCTGACACTCGTCAAAGTTGTGAAATCTGGAAAAGCTGAATAAGTTCACTTAAGAAGGTGGAATGGTGGAAGAATTAGATAAAAGAAGACATTTGGAAGAATTAAGGAGGGAAAATAAGTTAAACCTCCCAACAGACTTTAATACTATCTCAAAGTTGACAGATCGTAAATACTTTTTACTTTTTAGCTCATGAAAATACTGCAGATTTTTTAGATATGTTACTTTAGAGCGACTCTTTTTTCAAAGCAATGACTAGAGATTGAGCTTCCATCTTTGTACAGAAAAGAGGGGGTTGATAAGAATGAGACCTTGTTTTCTTTGTTCTTGTGTCTAAAGCCATTATTCGTAAAACTTAAGCAACCATGTTAGCAAAAAAAGGTAAGTTAAGAAATAAGAGATGTCGTAAAATATTCCTAAAGCCCCACCTTCAGCTCATAAGAAACCTCAGAATATCTTATGGAAATTAATCTTGTTCCACTTTGGGAATATTGATGTTCCGACAAAATTTGAGCCTCTCAAAATGCAAATATTTTATTGTTCATGAAAAAGACATTCATTAAATGAAAGCCAAAGAAAGGAAATGGAAAAAAATTCATGAGGTTTAATGAAAATTAAAGAGATAAAAAAATAAATAAATAACTCCAACCAAACACCATTCTGCTGAGTTATATACAAATAATCAGAAACATATTGTGCTGATTAAATCTCCCTCGAACTATATTTCGATTTTGAGGTTAATGGACAAAATGTTCAGCAAAACCTAAACCAAAAACAGCAAACATATATGGGATTTTGCCAAGAATCAAAATAGCTTAAAAAAAAAATCTTATGGTTTTGTTTTTCCTAAAATATCTAGATGCCTTTAGGATAACAATCTTTCCTACCAATGGTGACTAAAATAAGAGAAACTGGGAAACCAAACCTTCCTCCCTTATTCAAATCTGGATCCATTTACTCTGAAAATTTTCACTAACCTTATTTAAACTATTTTAATTCATTTGTTTATAAATTTAATGCTTTAAAAAAAGAAGTTTCTTTTATGAAATAATACTATATATATATATGTGTGTGTGTGTGTATATATATATAAAACAGTACAAAAAGATGGTGCAAGTTTCCCTTCTGGATAAGAGAAGAGAAAATTATGTGGAAAAAGTTGAATAGAGACCATATGAGTCTCTTTGGTCGATATTCAACTTGCTCCTGCTCCTTGAAAATTCCCTTGATCTCAATCATAACAGTTCATGCCTGAATATAAACACAATCCAGTCAGTTCTGCCATAATGCATATTTTTAGAACATAAACTATGTCATACATAATTAATAAATAATGGCATAATATAAGTAGTAGTTACATGGATTCATACGTAATTTGTCCCCATGTTTTCAAGTGGAACACAGCTCAATGCAAGTAGACTAACAGCTGAAAGCTGCAAACCATGAAGGAATACAATACTGTACAGGATGCCAACTTGCTCTACATCCTTCCTCTTTGCTTAGTTCAGCCATGTGCTATGTATAGCAAAGGCATATTTCTCAGTTGTCTCCAAACTTTGTGCATTGTCCCTTGTCTTCAGAACTTAGCAGGCCCTCCCTGAATTAGATCCCCTTAATCAAGCTTGTAAAAGTAAAGTCCTCTATTTTAGTGGTGTTTCTTTATTTTTAAAAAACTTACTGTCTTTTAAAATATGTTCATATTTTTCTGATGACTGTGTTGTCTAGTTAAAAAGGTACAAAGTCAAAAATAAGCCCTGTTCTTTTATTTGCTCAGTTTTGCAGAACTCAACATTCTTTGGAATGCATATATCACATGACAGCAGAAACATCTGTGTCTATGAATGGAATGATATTTGCCTATTTATCTAGATGGTAATAATCTTGGTATAGAGATTATACCATAACACTGGTTGGATTGTTAAGCTCGACACATCGAGCCTCTACATTAGCTAAGTAAACCAGACTAGGTCCTTTCTCCTAGTTCATTTTCTAGTGAACATTTGATCATGTGAAAGAAAGCAAAACGAATAGATGGAGAGTTCTCTCTCCCCATTTTTTGCCAAGTGAATTGGTGAAGTGGTGGGGAAGGTAGGACAGAGAAGGAGCAAAACCAGTGATCTATGTTGCAATTTACCTGATAAATTTGGAGTATTTCTAAGTGCCATGTCTAGAACACTGACAGTTTTGCATCCAAACCTCTCAACTGACTCAGCTATTAAAAGGCACTGGCAAGTTTTTTCCATGAGTCCTAGTTTAGTCTAGTTTAGCCAATAGTTTGGAATCATGCCTGGTTGGCATAAATATTGCCTCCAGCTTTTTCATTGACAACATTCTGAAGTAGATTAGGAGTTGGCCAACCACAGTGGATCTGAACTAAAAGGACACCACCAAACACCCCTGATAACCCAGCCTGACCCCTGATTCCCAAGATTCCCTTTGTCTCAAAGCATCGCAGCTAATACAAACTGAAAGGCAAGAGCTGCCTTTATTTCTAAAGAAGTTGGTGGTCTAGAGCTAGCTGTGGAATTTTCGTTTAAGTTTCAGTTCTCACTCAGATTGCAGGGGGAAAAAGTGCTGGTTTGTCTGTCTCTCTATAAATGAAAATCATGTTATATAACACTCAAGGGATGAGGCCCTGGAGGAATATAAAGCCAACACAGCTCTGACCAGCAAGAAGTTTAGGATCTCCTCACAGGGAGTGACAGATACTTACACAGGCATGGGCCTGATAGTAATTCTTTATATTTTACACCCTAGACACCTTGTTTATCTTACCCTCCTGAATGGATACATACTTTATACACACACTGAAAACCTGAAGATGATATATAGGTAATTTTTACAGTTTCTCATTTTCATTCAGCCAAAAGAAATTGGTCCTAGTCATTGTTTACCATTACAAAAATACAGAAACTATGTCTTGGAGGTCACTCAGCAAACAAACAAAGGAGTCAAGAGTGAAACCCAGGATTGACTATAAAGCATCTGCTTTTCCATAGGGTAGTGTGACTTTTTGTCAAATAATGGTATAATGCATTTATAAATAGTAAATTTCATAAGATACTATATGTCTAATAATAATGGCTTATTAACTAGCCTATTAACTATATAAAGGCCAAATAGATATGTATATATGCATATAAAATATATAGCATATATAATATATAATATGCATATTATATAATATACATATATTAGTCAGGATAAGCTAAGATTAATCTACGAAGACAAATTCTCAAATCGTAGTGGCATGAAATATACCTAGTGGTCAGCGCCACTCTGCAGAGCAGCTGTCCTCCACGTGATGACTCAGCATCACCTCTCCATACACGTAAATGTTTCCACATTTGCTGAAGCAGGGAAAAGAGATTGGAGAGGAGCACCATCAATTAAAGGTCTTCTCTGAAAAGCCACATAGGTCACTTCCACTCATATTTCACTAGTCGAAGCAAGTCACCTACTATGTCTAACTTCAGGGGGTCAGGGTTGTATGGTCTTCACAGGTGCCTGAAAGCAGAGGAAAACCAGACCCTGAAAAAGAATAGCAACATCTGCCATATTGCTCTCAGATAACAACTAGAACAGGGCAGTGATTGAGAAAGGGAGGTGGTAATTTACAAGTCTTTCTCCCTTTGTCCCCCCCGCCTCACTCCCCCCCAAAAAAAAACACAAAGCAGATTACCACTGGTCTCTAGGCCTCTAGGATTAACATAGCACTTATTCAGGCAATAATAGCAAGATGTCTACTGGCAACCACAATGAAAACCATCACTAACATACAGAGTGCTTTACAAAGTACACAACATTTTCATATATTTTAACTCTACCAAGCAATGCAAGAAGCATCCCAAAAAGTTTTCAAGTGCTCCTTTCCTTAGAATTCTCACAACATGCTATGAAATAAACAGCAAGGGCTAGACAGAGTACTAAATATATGTATAAAATGATTTGAGGAGAAAGTGGTTGGTGTGGGCCTAACATCACAGAGAGCTTCACGAGATGGCAACTGGAAACCAAGCTGCAGAGAGACCTCCGGTGACCTCAAAGATACAGTGTAGACATTAGATTTCTCCACTCTGTACGCCTCTTGCTGACCTGGAGGAAACCGTTACCCACCCTTGGCTGGTCAGACATTCTAAAGTTCAATAATATATCCCATAAACTGAAGTTGAAAAGGGGTGGCGTCTGAGCTGAATCTGGTCCGTGGATATTTAGTTTGGCCCACCATTTTAGTAAATGGATTTCCATGAAAATTATTTTTTAGAACCATTATGCTTTGTTTCTTGAACAGGCTTTGAAAGACATTTACCACTCATCCCACTTCCCCTTCTATATCTCTCAATTTTTAAAAATTGTATCAGGAAGTCCTATGATTTTACTGTAAGCAAAGCATAATTATTTGCTTTTAAAAATTATACATGTGTGTAATTTTATTTAAATAAGTAATTAAATAAAGAAAAGATTTTTTATGATTCTAGGAAGAAAATAAGCAGAACTGTCTGGTAGAAGAAAGTCTAAAATCTTCAAAGGATTAAGAAAAAAGATCGTGAGCTAAGACCAACAAAAAGCCACGGCCTGATTTCCTTCAAGTAAACATCAGGCATTCTTAAATAATGGAAACTTCTCCTATACTAGATAAAGAAAGAAAAACCATCTGTAAATAAAATTCAGCCAATCAAAAGATGAACATAAAAAAGAAAAAGAAACACAGAGAATATATTTACAGAACGAAATATAAATGTTATAAACTTTGACAGTCATTGACATTTTTGAATTGGAGATTTCACATGAAAATTCTGGATTTTTATCTTCTCCTCTAAAAGATTGACCACTCACTAGTTTCATTCTGCTACAGTTTTGGGGGGCTGTCCTAGTGGCTGAGACCCTCTCTGCCATCTAAATAACTTCCAATGGTTCACCACAGGCCTGCCTCACTAATGTGTCTGGCTTCCATTTGCATTGTTATTCACAAGTCTTGAAACAGACAAACAGCAAAACTGTGTTGAAAAAAATTTTTGAGACCTGATTCATTTCTATTAATAATTTATCCAAATATCTACCTCAGCCTTTCACAGCTATAGTCAACCTGAACCACTTTTTCTTCAGACACCTGCACGCCCTTACCTCTTGCACACCCACCCAAATATCTCCATTTGATGAGGCATACTATCAACTGCCAACCTCCAGCCTCTGCTTTCCCCACAAAAATCATTGTCTAACTTCCTAATGTACTCCATAAATTTACTATATTGTTTACATAAATGTAAATTTATTATTACTATGTCTATTATTTATTCTCTTCCCCCTCCAGTTACCACTGTTAGAATATAAGTTCCATAAAGCCAGGAATCTTTATCTACTTTATTTACTAATGGACTTCAAGTGCTTAGAAGAGTCTTGGCATACAGTAGGTGCTCAATCAATATCTGTACAATGAATGATTGTCCTCCATTTAATTCATATCTCTATTGTTGTTAACATCTTATTCTGTTGTAGTCCTTTAATATATTTTCTGCTATTGAGGCAGATATTACCATTATTACAATAAAAATACTTTAATATATTTGCTATTACTTCAGAAAGTGATATTTAACACATTCACTTATCATTAGGAAAGCACTGTTGCATGTGTTATCTCCCCTGAGTACCACAACAAGCCCTTGAAGTTGACTAGGATGGTAGGCTACATAATGGCCCTGCAAGATAATTAAGTCCTAAAATCTCCAGAACTCATAAGCACTATCTCATGTGGCAAATGTGGTTAAGTAAAGGATTTTGAGATAGGGAGTTAATCCTGGATTGTTAGGTGAACCCTAACTGTAATCACTAACTAGTATCCTTACGAGAGAGAGACAGGAAGATTTGACACACATGAAGAGAAGTCCATGTGACCACAGAGTAGTCCATGTGACCACAGAGGCAGAGACTAGAGCTGTGGGGCCACCAGCCAAGAAATGGCGGCAGCTTCCAGGAGCTGGAAGAAGCAAGGAACAGATTCTCCAGAGAGAGCAACAGCCCTGACAACACCTTGATTTTAGCCCAGCAAAACAAATTTCAGACTCCTGGCTTCCACAACTGTGAGAGGATACATTTTTGCTGTTTCAGGCCACCAAAGTTTGTAGTGATTTGTTGCAGTAGCCACCAGAAGCTTAGAAGCTTGTGTGACTAGCATCTAAGATGTTACGATTCTCTTTTTCCAGATGAGAAGACTTTGGCCCAGTGAAAGAAAACAACTTCCTCATCATCAGGAAGCTAGACAGTAAGGAGGTCAGGACTAGAAAATGGGGCTGCCAGCTCTTAGGATGGGGCTCTATCGCTTCAGCAAAGCATCTCTAAGAAGGATATATGTGACAGCAGAACTTTTTCCAGGAGATCAGATGAAGCAACCCACCATGATTTATAACAGGAAAAAAAAACATTTTATGATTTCAAGTCGTGGGTAAAAGAAGTATAGTAGTGTGAGAAATGACTTGAGGGAGAAACTTCTGAAAGAAACACCCCAGGCTGCTCCGTTCACTCACAGATGCTCTTGGGAAGAGCCTGCACATGCCTTGGCCTCAGTTTCCTCATATGTAAGAGGAAAGGCTGGACCACATTGCTGGTTCTCAGAGGCTCTCCCCTCGGGGTCTTTGTGAAGGCTGGAGAAGCAGTCCTAGGAGGTATGAGACCTCTCACCCTGTCTTGACCGCATGGACCTGAAATGTCTCCTTCCCTCAACTTTCTATACCGTACCTCTGTACCACATTTCTTTTAAACGAAAGGCTCCACAGCTAAAATTAAGTTAAAAAGCCACTTAACCCACCATCTCTAAGGTCACACCTTCCAGTCTTAAATCTCCATGGTTCCAGAACTCCAAAGAGCAGTAACCAATCCAACGTCGCTATTTTTCCAGAGACCAAGTCCCAGGCAGCAAAACAGAGAGGGTCTTCTCAGGGGTCAAAAAGCATTTAAGAGGCGTTAACTGCAGTCATTCCACCTCCGTGGTCTATGTCCCTGGCATGTCTAAGAACTGCTCTGTTTGTAGGCCCTGAGTCACACCTGTTTTATTGTAAAAATGTCCTGAGCCAGCCATGGTCAATGGGCACTCAGTGACATGAGACACTGTTGTGGGAATGCATGGAACTGTCTGAGGCCTTCTTAATGCTACTGTGCTTTCATGAGCCTGCACTCATTCTAGCAAGCACATACTAAAACCAGACAGCAAATGGCCAGGCCCAAAAGGTACACCTCCTAGACCAGGCCTCTCAAGTCCAAGAGAATCTGTTTGGGTTTTGTTTTAAGTGACGGACCCTGACAGTTACATGACCATTCTCCCAGTCCACTCAGACACTTGGGAGAAAATGTATGATTAAAAGTAATCAATGCATTATGAAAATGAATTGGACAAACTATAATTTTATTGGCCCTGAGACCAAGTAATAAAAAGGTAAATGTGAACAGGTGTGCCAGTTAATATCTCTGGGTAATTGATTAAGTATGGTAACCCCCAAGAAGCCGCCTCTTTCCAGCTCATACAACTTAAACTGCAAAAAGTAGGAAGTGCAAAATATGCCACTTTTTAAAGCTTTTTTAAAAAGCTTATTATATGGTCCCCACCTGGTCCATGATTAAGCACTCATTATTGCAGTAACAATGGCTCCATTGTTTGTTTTTTAATCCTAATAACCATATTTAAATTACAAAAATTTTTGAGAGCTGTAGCCATAATGAAACTGGGGCCCAGGAAGGTTGATTGGTTTTTCCAAGTTCACAGAGAGGCAAAGCCAGAAGCCTAACACCCAGGTCCAACTTCTCAATCCAATAATTGCTTTAAAACATGTAACAAGGGGTCATTCACTACTGTTCCAGCTCAGAAGGTCCTGAGCTTATTCTGTTCAGCAACATGAAGAATATAGTAGCAAACCTTGCCATCTGCAATGGTCTGGGTTCTCCAGAGAAACAAAACCAACAGGCTCATAAACACACACATATGTATATATAAAGAGAGAGAGAATGAGAGAGAGAGAGAGAGAGAGAGAGAGAGAGAGAGAGAGAGATTTTAAGGAATTGGTTTACAAAATTGTGGAGGTTTAGTGAGTCAAAAATCTAGTAGGATTGGCTACCAGTCTAGAGACTCAAGAAGAGTTGTAATTTGAGCCCAAAGGTCATTTGCTGGCAGGATGTCTTCTTATTATTGGTAGGTCAGTCTTTGTTCTATTAAGTTCTTCAACTGGTTAGACAAAGTCCACCCACATTATAGAGGGTAATCTGCTTTTTCCAAAGACCACTGAATTCAATGTTAACCTCATCCAAAGAGCAACTGTACAGAAATCACCAGAATGCTCTTTAATCAAATATCTGGGCACTGTGGCCCAGCCATGATGACACATAAAATTAACCATCACATTATCCCACCAGATGTCCAAGACTCTACTCCCTCTACTTGTTTGGGTTTTTGAGGAGTGGGGATGGGGTATACCTATGTGGTGTAACCAAAAAGACTTTATGCAAACTCCATGGCAACACTGCCTCTAGGTGAGATGTTGAATGCAGATGAAATAAAGTTGTTACCAGGTTCAGCGGAGCTGGGAGCAAATAAAGAGGGGCTAGGCCTGCAGCAGAGGAAGCTCCCATTTCTCTATAGCTCCTGGACATGCAAACAGTACATCCTTTTTAGGTTATCAATTTCTGTAAAACAAACACTACTCAGTGGCTGCCAGATACTACCCACCTTTGTATTATTTCTCATGATTCTGCTTTCAGGAATTTAGGCAGGATACAGAGGGGATGGCTTCTTCCTCTCCCATGTGATGTCTGTTGGAGTTTCTTCTCTCATACTTCTGGGGCTTTCACTAGAATGGTTCAAACAATTGGGAGCAAGCTAAGCCACTTGATTGGGGTCATTGGTTTGTGGCCTGAATTCTCACTGCGAGCTGGGATCTTTAGTGTCCTCCATGTAATCTCAGGGATTCTCCCTTTTCAAGCAGCCTCTCCACATGGCCTCTTCATGTGGTCTCTCCAACAGGATATTCAGATTTATTATATGGCAGCTTGAGGCTCCCAAGAACACACAACCATAACTACCAGATCTTAAAACTAAAGTCCATAACTGGCACCTCTGCATCCTTCTACTGCTTAAAGTAACTCACAGGCCCAGATAGGATTCAAGGGGAAGAGACAACACGAGTGTGTGAGTACTGGCAGGCAGGGTTCACTGAGAGTCACAAAAGTGGAAACATCTCCATCCTTCATAATGGTGGTCTTTGCCTAAGTGTACATTCCCATACAAGTCTTCCCAGGGTGAAAATCCTTATTCCTTGGGCAACTTCTCTCAGATCAGCCTCATTTTCCTAGGCACCCCTTTCTAATTCCTCTTCTTCATCTCCCCCATCCTCTGACCTCATTTTGTCTTAAAATAGATTCTCAGACTTGCCCACAGAAACCTGTGGGAGTCATCATACACCCAGGGTATAACAGTGAAAAAGAAGCATAGTTCCAACCTCTATACATAGGTTCTTTCAACTCCTTCTCCCAGATACCTATCCAGTCCTGGGCCTTGGGATACCCAGCTTCCATCAAAATGGTTGGAATGAGAAAGGTAAGGAAGGAAGGTGAAGGGGAAAACTGTAGAAGTCTTGAAAGAGAATGCATATATGTGTGAGGTCAAACAACCCAAGTTACTCCCCCACCCAGCCCCTTTCTCTCCATTTATAGACCAAGAGTTAAGCTCTTAAGAGAGAGTTATCTTATTTTTTTTTAATGCCGTTTACCAGGCAGACTTTTTTATTAACATAGTCAGATGTGGGGTTTTTTTTTTTTCTTTACTTTGTGGTTTCAGACCAATCGTGAACTTTAATGGATCTAACCTCTCTGTGGGACATGTGGCAAGTACACAACGCTACAAGTGGTGGCCTGGAGGCCATCAGAGGCAGCTTCTTAGACAGTCTTTTCTCTTGCCTATGCTCTCCAACCCATTTTGTGCATGTGGTTGCAAAGACCTTGCTCTGGGTGGCTCTCTTACTCTCCTAGACTCCCAGTTCCTTTGGAACTTACTGACAGATGTGGGTTCTCTAGTTATTAGTCTCGGCACTCTGTGGTTGAACCCCCACCTTCTCTGAAACCTGACTGAGCTCTGACCCCATCCCCACTCTCCTAGGCTCCCATTGGCTTGAGATTTCCTTCTAGCTATGCAAGCCCTTCATGAGGTTAAATCAAACTGGGGTTAAAAAAAAAAAGAAAAAGAAAAAGGTCCCTTTCCTTGCACCATTCAGGCTGATGGCCAAGAAGTTGACTAGAACTATGAAACTGTCTTATTCTGAACTGAAATAAAGCACATGAGAATGTCCAGAAAGGCTTCTAGACAAACAATTGATATTGGCAAAGAGTCACATCTTCAATGGCAAATGTCTTTTTTACAGCATCCTAAAGTTAAAATTACATTTAAATGTGTGAATTAATTTCTGCTTTATAAATGAATCACAAACATTAGTTTTATTTCTAAGTAAAATTTGATGAGTTTAATAACCTTCTTTTTACAGAATGAAGGAAAGGAGATGACTCACAAGGATAATAAAATAGAGTTTTCTCACTTGTCTTGGCAAACCAGATAGTCTCCGTAAGTCAATTTTTCTAAATTACTGTGTGTTTTTTTTAGCCAAGAAAATAATCTGAAAGTGAACACAGCTATGGGTCATAAGGTCCTCCAAGGACCATGGAGCATATTTCTTAGTCTCCATATTAGACATTTTTTCTCAGAAGAGTCTTTAAGAGATTTTTCCCCCTCTCTTTTGGGTTATAAATGATTTATTTATATTTTTTATCTTTGATATTTCATGTGTTGAATATAGTGTGACCAAAATCATTTTAGGTCAGGGAAAACTGGCTTAGCTGTCTAACTTTTGGATTTCTTTTTAAGACCTGTTTTAACACCAGGCAAATTGGGGTTCACATATCATCAAAGCCAAGAAACTATGGCAAAGTCCGAGTATTTGAAAACAGCTGCAAAAACAAAAGTAAAAAAGAGGAGAAAAAATGTTAAAGACAGTCCAGAAGATGAAGCAAGTTTGGAAATGTTAATAAAATATGGAGAAATGAAACCATAATAAAATTCAATTTTGTACAACAGAGCATGTTTTTCACTGAAAATGTGCTTCTGATGCCTGTGTTCACTTTATCTGGGTGAAAGCCTCTTCTTCTATCCCCCAAGTCATTATCCTTAAGAACTTTTGACAAAGTTTCCAATATTAAAATATATTTAAAACAAGTTCCTCCTCATCTCTTTTCTTTTGGTGATAATGCAACTGTCAGTTCATGCAGCTGTTCAGAGGGCCAACTTTCCTACTTTGACATTTCTCTCTTGGTCTCAAGTGAAAATACTTCTGATCCTGATCACTGGAACTATTGCCTATACTATCTTACTTCATTGTCTCGCTATCTCACTTTCTCCTTCATTCACTCATCATTCATTCAGCTAGGGCTTATGGACTCTCCTATTGAAAGGCAACATAGTGAAGTTTAAGGCTGAGGTGTCTAGAGCTAGACTGCCAGCTTCTTACTAGCTCTGTGTCCTGGTGCAGTTCACTTACTGCTCTGTGCTTCTGTATCCCAACTATGAAATGGGGATGATGGTATTGAACCATTATAAGGATAAATGTTTCAATACTTATGCCACACTTAGCACATAACAAACCCTCAATAAACATTCATATTTTTGAAGAGAGTGCAAAGAGGGGAAAAAAAATGTTCTTTATTCTCTCTGGGATTTTTATTTTAAATCAGTGCAGCTAAATGTTTGTATTGCCTTATTATATCTGTTGTGTCTGATTATTATAAAATTGTCGTGCCATTAGTAATCTGAAGACCTGTTGCATAAAGTTTATCCTAAAGTTGATGTTGGATCCTGAACACAATCTCTGGCGCATGTCTACTATCTCTTTCCTATGGAAATGGCTCCCCTCAGTGGACTTACTGAGTAATTACATATGTATCCTCTCCCCTCACATTTAAAAACAGGAGTCCTGTTTGGGTGGTCAACAACATAATAGCTAAAGCCATTTCATAGTATTAAATTAAATTTGGTTTAAATTTATTTTTCCAAAGATTTATTCTACCAACCAGAATCCCATTAAAATTTTATAATATCACAATGTACTATCATAGAGTCAATATTGAGCTATGTGAAAAAAAGCAAAGATGTATTTCCACCTAACTAAAATAATGTCTATTCACTTAAAAGTCTTCGCAAGTTGCAAAATAGTTTACACATTTGTTCAATTCTACTCGTTTTAAACTTCAGTCTCAGCCTTTCAAGAAGCATCTGAGTTCGGGCTAAATGGGTTTATTGACTGCTAGAGAAACTAGGGGAACAATGAAGAATAAGTTACTATATTTTTCCAGATTCCAAAGAGGCTTTGGAAATTATTGAAATTTTCCATATTTGAATTAGCACTTCATAAAGTATTTTCAGGGTCTTCCAATTGCTGGCCAGGTGAGCTATGTAATCAAGACATGCTCTCCAGATCTTTTCTTCTTTTGTGATATCTGGGATTGGATTAGGTCTCTTTACAGTTCTAGACTTAGATAGAAATGAAAGAGTTTTCTAAATGGATATTAGCCAATGTATGCTTTCATGGAACTCATTCATGGACATCATGATGATACAGATGATGATGAAGCAGACACTTATACAGTGCTTGCTATGTGTTAAACATTGTATTATATATATCACACGAATCACCTCATATTATCCTTACAACAACTCTTTACAGTAGATGCTCTTATTCTCATTTAACAGATGAGAAAAGAGTCACAGAGTTTCACAACAACTTCCCCAAGGACATGTGGTTAATAGGTTACTGAGCTGCAGTTTGAACCCTGTTTCTGTTCCTAACTACTATACTATTCTGTATCCTCCATAACAATTAAAAAATTTTAAATGAAATTGTATGTGAACATTCATTTGTAGAGTTGAAATTTATGATATTTGTTAGTAAGCATATGGTTAATGAAAATGAAACCTTATGTTTAAGAAATCTTTCCGGAGAAGACATAAGAATGGCAAATAAACCCATGAAAACATTCTCAGTGTCATTAGTCATAAAGGAAATGCATATTAAAGCCACAATGAGATACCACTATACATCTATTAGACTGGCTGTTTTTTTAAAACCTGACTACAGCAGGTGCTGAAAAAGATATAGAACACCTGGCAAAATCATACATTGCTGGTGAAAATGTAAAATGGTAATTTTTTTGGTTAAGTAGTTTAGCTCTTTTTCATAAAGTTAAATATACACTTATCATATGACCCAATAATCTCACTCCTAGGTATTTATCCAAGAAAATGAAAGTATATGTCCATACAAATGTCTGTAGGCAAATTCTTTTAGCAGCTTTATTCATAATCACCAAAGACTGGAATTACCTATCAAGGAGTAAATGGATAAACTATTATACATTTTTACAATAGGATACTTCTAGCTGATAAACTGAAACAAACTACTAATAAATGCAATGACGTGGTGAATCTCATGTGCTCCTATGTCTCAGCACCAAAAGTTTACGCTCAGGAAAAGAAGGCTACTCTAAAGACTACACACCCATGATTCCATTCTTGTGACATTCTCCAAAATGCAAAACCACAGGGAAAGAAATAGATCAGTGATTGCCAAAGGCTGGGAGGGAGGAAAAGACACAGTGAACTTCTTAGGGTGATGAAAATGTCTATATCTTGATTATTGTATAATTAACCATATGTTAATTATGTCTCAACAAATTTGACCTGAAAAGAAAAAAGAAAAAAATCAGAAGGAAGGAAGGAAGGAATAAAGAAAGGAAGGAAGGGAAGGAGGAAAGAAAGAAAGGAGAGAGAGAGAAGGAGGGAAGGAAGGAAAGAAGAAAAGAAGAAAAAACACTGACAAGAGAACCAGTGTAACAAAGTGGGTAAGAGATGGGCCTAAGTGTAGGCTTCTTGGGTTCCAATAGGGCTCAACCACTATAGGACTTTAGATACATTATTGAATCTCTTTATCACTCAATTTCCTCATCTATAAAATGGGATAATACTTCTCACTTAGAGTGTTGATATGAGGATTAAATTACTTAATATGTTATAGCACTTAGAACAGTATCTTGTATATCTTGTATCTTGTATATCTTGTATAGTAGATTCTCAATATTTATTTTATAAATAATCATATCATAGATTATAATACAACACATTCAAGCAGTAAATTATGTCAAATGTAAAGTGGGAAGAATTAGGGTTTGTTGAGCCATCTGCCCTGAAGCTGTTTACTAAACCAAGCTGGTAATGAGTATCCAAGTCACATCCATTTTAACTTCCTGATTCTGAGAATATAACTAAATCCCTAGTTAATTTTTATTGCTCTAAATTGACCTTTAAAGCACCAACTTTGTCTAGCTTGAACCCAAAGATGAGGACTGGATTTCCATGTGGTCCTATGTACAGCATTTATGGTACTTAAGCCCCCAAACCTCAATTGATTGTATTTTCTTCACAACTCCTCTATGCTCCTCCCTCCCCACTTAGATAAGAATACTTCAGAGTAACTTCACCCTTCAAGAAATCAAACAGATTGCACTACAGGGCAGTAGTCCAAGCATAGTACAGAGGAGGTTTATCTACTAACTTCTACATCCCAGCACCAAAGGTTTGACCCATGGGGCATCAACTCCCCACACTTCATGTTCGTGCACACATGGACATTGAGCAAGGGTCTGCAATGTTCCTTGCCTGGTCCTGGGTTGGAAGCAAAAGGCTGGCAAAACTGACAAGAGGGAACGCCTGTGCGAAGTCACTGGGAACTCACACAAAGCTCTTTGCCATGGCAATAACAGGAAAAACAGGTCAGGCCAACAAGCAGTGAATTGTGCATAAGTAGTGATATCTGAGTCTCCATAACTCAGTAGTTCTACTTCTTGGTATTATCTTGGAAAAGAAAAATCATATATGACCTCAAAGACACATATACTAAAATTTTATTGCTGCATTATTATGTAATAGCAAAGAAGGAAAATAAGGAGGAGAAGACTAACTAAACTACCAAATGTCAATCAATATGAGGATGAATTATTAATGTGTGGTATAATTAGAAAATAAAGCATTACACAACAGTAACAATGAATAAATTAGAGCTGCATGTATCAACACGCAAAACTTTCCAAAGTAATTAGAATTACTAAAAGATTAGTAAAATGACTAGATATAGGAAAAAATGTAATTATAAATTAATTGTATTTTTCTATAACAGCACCAAATGGTTGAAAATGAAATTTTTCCATTGACACAGCTTATAATATAACTAAATTATAAAGCAGAAATAATTCTTATATTTCCTTACCTTTTATAAAAGCTGTGGCTGTCAACAAATACTGCTTAAGGTCCAATCGAGAAATAAATACAGAAGCATATTTTCATATGACACAAAGATAAGCACCAGAATTAAAATATATATAATTTTTAAAAATCAGCAATTTAAAAATGAGCAAGAAGAGAAGTAGTAAAAGTCAAAAATACCTTCTTATTCTTCACTACAGTGGTTCTCAGAATATGGTCCTTGACAAAAGCATCAACATCGCCTAGAAACTTGCTAGAAATGCATAGTCTCAGTCCTGAGCCCAGATCTGTGGAATCAAAAACTCTGGGGGTATTTTAAGAAACCCTTACGATGTTTCCAATCAATGCTAAAATTTGGGATCAACTGTTTTCCAATAAGAACATGATAAATACTGTTTACATTTACCAAGCAAGAAAGCAAGTTATAAATATATTAGATTAATTTCCAATGGCAACCACTAGATCTGACACCAGAAAACTGTTGATTGTCTCTGGAGAGTGGTGTTGACTTTTTGAAGGAGTTGGGGCACGATAGAGAGACTTTTTCTATTGTATGTCATTCTGAACTGTTTGAATATTTATAGCACAGTAATCTATATTTTTTAAAAAGACATACACTCTGATCTTGGAAGCTAAGCAGGGTCGGGTCTGGTTAGTACTTAGCTGGGAGACCACCTAGGAAGACCAAGTGCTGTAGGTGTAAAAAAAAGTTTAAAAAGTAAGGGATTGTAAACTGACAATGTCTTTGAAATCTGTGAGGTCAACCAAGGGTGGCCTCACCTAAAAAAAAAAAATACACTAAAATAAAAAAAATTGAGGAAATCTCTCCTTTTCTCTTTAGGGAGGGCTCCACTCTTTATAGATATTCCATTATCCAGATTGTGATCAGCCAGAGAATTCATAATTCACAAAAATCATATTTACAAAAAGGTTTGATGTGATGATGCTTATCAATGCTAAATTATGACTGCTCCTTGCCATAATCTCTATTTTTCCAAATTTTGATCAAGAATTTCTACCCAACAGAAAGAAGCATCAAATGTGTTTTTCTTGCACTGGATTCTCAGCAGATAGAAAGTAAAATATCAATTGTTTGAATAGCAAGTATTACTATGCCTTCAGTGTGGGAAGAATCCAAAGGAAAAATGCTTGGGAGATTCTAGAAAAGTGAAGTGTTTCCTTCACAAAAGTTATACCTGCTTCAAGGGGCCTGATACACAGAAAGGGGAAGAAACCTGAAATACTGTGAGAGTCGGTAAACTGTGCTCCCAATTCCTTCCCAACTTCCAACACTTGGGGACTTGTAAAAAAATGCAGGTGATTTATATAATGTACAAAACCTGGATTCTCTTCATATATCTCATAGTGATGCATAAAAGTCCATACTCACCACAGCTGATTTTTCTTATTATCGGGTACTTTCTGAACTGTCTCCCTAACAGAAACTAAGTAATGGTCACTACGCACAAATTTTATAACCAAGAAGTCCAAAGTTACCTTGACAGTAGAGTACTATACTTTCCAAATGAATCCATCCCTCACTTCCAAATTCTAAATACAGTTGTCATCCACAAGGTGGCGCTGGAAGCAAAAAAAAGTCAGGCCCCAAAACAGCCTGGCCACTAGGAGTTGATTTTATTTTTTGTTTTCCCACTTATGCATAACTAAAAAGAAAAAAAAAGAATAATTAAACACTCTAACAAAATTGATTCGTATCTTCACTGATCGTTGTCATCAAATAGAGCAGAAACAACAAATCACGTGGACAGCAACACAGCTCACCTTGGCTGTTTCAGATACCAAGGGACCTTGCGTGACTTCAGAGGATTTTTGCCAATTTTTTAAACATAAAAAACTGTAACAATAGTAAAGGTGAAGGCCCCAAAAACTAGCAATTGTGAAAATGGGGTTAAAAAAAAAAAACGAAAAAAAAAACAGGCTTCAGCCATTGCAAAATGCCAGATTGCCAGATTTCTTGATTGTAGCTTTTAATCAAAACACAGCCAGCTGCCTGATTTAACACTAATTGTTAAGCTCTAAGTCTCAGCCAATCATCTTACTTCTGAGCTGGCAGGGAAACAACAACAACAAAAATATGAAACTCCCTGACCCAGTTTAGTGGTAGTGGGTGGATAGAAGGAAGGATGAAGAAAAAAAAAAATCAATTTTAGGATTTGGTCAGCTTTCCTATGAAGAACGCATGTGTGGCTTTCTACAACAAAACCACATCTGGGCCTGGAAACTTGCCTTGCACCTTCGAAATGAACAGATAGTGTGTTTATAACCCTGTAACTCCCGGCTTTTTTCTTTTTCCTCTCCCACCCCCAGTCAAAAAGCAATGTTAACATTTCAAAGAGACGAGTATTTTGTTTGTGGGCGGCTAGAGGGGTGGTTCCGGAGGAATCTTCTTTCTTAGTTTGTCCTCTGCTCCCCCGTTGGTTGAGCACTCACTAAATGCTGGTAATTTCTCTGTTCTTTACCTTTGGGTGATTTAGAGGAAGAATTTCTCTCTCCTCCTGGATCTCTAACAACTCCAAATATCCTAATCTCCTGTTTTTCCTCGGGGGATGGATCCTTAGCTGCCTTCCTGGACCCGGAATGCAAAGAATTCCCCTTCCTTTGAGTGAATGGTAAATTCTTAGTAGAGAGAAATAATCCCTCTTTCTGTCTCTCTATTTCTCTCTCACAAATCATAAATAACAGATAAGATGGAGGTCTTCTTGACATCATTATTTTAAAAGCAGCAGATTTTTAAATTGCCCAAAGCACAAACCTGGTAGGTGGAGTGTTTTCCTCCAGGGCCCACAAACAATGTCTCAAAACCAATTTAACTTTGTGCCTGACCTTGAGATATCACACAAGGTCAGCCAGCAAGAATGGCGACAGGAATTGGTCACACTGCATAGCAACAAGTTTTCTTCGCTCTAGTCATTTACATATAGACGACAGCTAATATTCAAATTTGTGTAAGCAAACCCACAGTTGATTAAATTAAATCTCTTCTCGAGCTTGATTTGTATAACTTGCAATAATCAAAATGGAGAGCAAAAGCATAATTGAAAGGAGAAAATATATACCATTTGGAATTACTTATAGTTGAATAAGCTCGTCAATTCTGATATTCCTGAATGCAGAATAGTCTTAGGCTAACTTGAATTTTAAACTATTAAGAAATATGAGTTGATAACTGGAAAATTAATTAACAGATAAAGTCTTAGAATACCTTTGATTAACAACATCAAAAAATTAAGAGAAAAAATATTGAGCTAGTGATCAGAAATGTGTGTTCACATTATATTATGGATCCATTAGAAGCAGTCTCTATATACCATGTTCTATCTTAGCCCTAAGAAGAAAAATATCCAGCCAGTATTTTCTTTATTTTTTGGCAAAAACTTACTCCAAGATCCTCCCCATTGCTACACCAGTTCTCTTTCGTTATGGCCCATGGATAACACCCCCAATTCTGCCCTCTGCCCACATTACTTTTGTATAACAACAAAGACTGAAAGAAAAACCCCACCATGCCCTGCAAGGACTGGGAGACCCCACTGTCAAACAATGAACTTCATAGATCCGGCACAAGAACACCTTAATTTTCTTAATTTCACTTTTCCTTGCTGTTCCCATTACCTGGGGTCTCAGAGAAGAAAGGAAAAAAGCAAACTGGCACAGCAACAATGACTGGATCCCTAGGGTGTGCTACTCCCCCACTTCACTTACCTCCATCTATTTATCGAAAACAGAGGCAGCAGCAGGTGTAGGCCCTGCATCCCAATCAAGCAGAAGCAGAGGACACTGAGGAAGAGTCCCCTCGCATAAGCTCCTCATACAGGCCCTGGACAAGGTCACATTCTCCCACAGAGAGTACAGGTTACCTTTAGTCTATAGTAAACATATTCTTTTGTCATAGAATTTCCATAATAAAGTGCAGATTACATTTGTTAGGATAAACTCCTAAATTTGTTGTTGAAATTGATAATATATCAAAAATATCAAAAATAAAAGTGAAGATGTTCAAATTTCAGGGTTTTATAACAACATAGGTTAGAGCTTCCTTCCATTGCCCCGCAATCAGCCAGCTACAGTGACCATTGCATTCGACAGTCATCACATTTAAGGAAATGAGTATGAATATGAATATTTTCCCCTTTTTTATAGGATCAGCGAATTGCAGTTACTTACCCAAGACTCATCGCTAGAAAGCAGTACCCTGAGATTCAAACCTAGATGGCCTATGTTGAGCTACTTTTCCGAAAAGCATGAATAATTTTTCTGGATATTTAGAGACTGTTATACTTTAACAGTCAAGGAAGAGAAAATAGAACACAAATAGTTGTTTATGCCTCAAATTTGGTCCACATTTCTAAGGCCTTCTTTGTTTTGTCTCAATTTATCTTCCAAAGCTGAAGTTGGTGTAGAATGATCTTTCTTCAGGAAACTTTTAGAAAGTCCTCTTCTTTTCTCAATTGCAAATTTTGGCGAACTTGAGGGGAAAATCCTGGGTATCCTAGAAAAATCCAAGCAACTGAAACAGAGAACCAGAAGACCACTCATATAAGCAAGTGTGACTTGGGTGCAGCCAGGCCCTGATGTTGCTTAGGGAGCATGCTCAGTCCCCATCTTTTAGCTCTAAGAACAAGAACTTATTAGAGTTGGTATGGTTGAAAGCATTGCAGGACACCTGTGTAAACAGTCATTTCTGCCACCCAGACTGAAAGGGACTTGAGAACAACCATATTCATGGAGAAGAAAAAAACTTGACAAGCCCTGGAGATCAGCTGTGGCCAAGCCTCTCCTCCTCCTCCCTCTGGGAACTTCACAAGCACTTCCCAGCCTCCCTTGCAGCTCAGTGCAGGATCACGTGACTAAGTTCTAGTCAATTCTAGGTCTGTCCCTTAGAAACATCCCTTCAACTCTTTCCTCCCCAATCTCAACATCTTGGGGACTACATATTCCCAATGATATAACTATAAAAAAGAGAGGCTGCCCTACCCATATTAGAATTTGTGTGAGAAAAAAATAAATATATATTACGTTAAGCCACTGGGATTTCAGTATTAATTTGTTATAAAAGCACAACTTAATCTATCCTGACTTTATGCTGGTATTTCCTCTGCAACAGGGATTTCTGTCCTGAATTCTGAGAAAGGCAAAATAATTACCTGGAAAGTTATTGGAAATATAGATTCTTTGATTCTGAGGAAATAGGGATGGGAGCTGTATTTGGGGCAGGCTACTTTGGTTGTGGAACATTTACTACAAAAGGGAATGAACACTATCAAAAATATTATATATATATTCAGGATTGTTGTGCAGTCTGGATGGGGCATTGGGGAAAAAAAAGTGGTCAAAGTCTTCCAACTTGAGAGGTTGTAAAAATAATGGGATAGTGAGAGTCTGAAGGTTCATTTAGGAGAGAATGGTGAGTTTGGTTTTGAGATGCTGGAGGTCAGAGCTGAAGTGTGTCTGTACAGTTGGAAACGTGGAACAGGCGTGCACATGACAGCAGATCTGCAGGCAGGGCCAGGGTCTGGAATGGGATCCTCCGGGGTGTTTCTGAGCTCTCCCAGGAGTGAGTGCATAGAAACTGGCAGAAGCTTAAGGCCTGGGAAGAAAGAGCTGTCCACAAAACTGAGAAATTGGAGAAAAGAGCAGGCATGAGATTATTTGGAGAGCACCCAGCAGGTATGGGCAGCAATCAGAGGGCAGAGGAGTGGGTGTGCAGAGGACATGGCTGATCTCCTTGTAAGCCTGGACCTTTGGGGCCACCCTGAGCACAGCTCAGACCCTCCAGTCCCCCTTTCCCAGCCCTCAGCTGCTCTCTTCCTGCTCCTCCTCACCCATGCTTTGGGTCACTTGCCTGCTCTTTCTCATCTGCTGACCTCATTGATGTTCTTCTCATCATTTGTTCCCACCAGCCCCCTCTATGTAACAGCAGCCCTACTTCCTGGTGGTCACAGCCTGACCCCTCTGCCAAGACACTACATCTTCTTCTTGCCTGCTGGTCTTTAAACACAAGGACCCCAGAGTGCCCAGGTAACAGCTAAAGCTTACAGTTCAATGAGAATCTTATTGCAGTGTGCTCTCACGAAAGAGTTTTTCTGTTGGGATGAACCCACCTAACTCTGACCTGCTGAGAGCTGCATACATTTTCTCAGTGGGTCACTGAGCATGATAAAAATCAGGACATCTTGCCTCCTTTCCCTGATTCATGGACCATGTATTCTTCTTACTGGAGACACAGAATCACATAAAGTCTTTGACTCAAGGTGTGTACAGCAGCTGAAAGAGGACCTTCCATCCTCATAAAGTAAGGTTGTGAAGCTGGTGCTGCTGCTGGGCACCAATCCTTGGCCATACCAGCAATTTTGAAATGGAGACTGTGGCATCACCAGTGGACCCCATGTTCATGGGTCCACTCCTGCATCTTTTTTATGTAAAGTGGGTCCCTTGGTTTAATACAATGTTGTATTTGATTCTGTGCTGGTTGATAAGCCCTTAGAATAATGGTGCTGGCTCTTCAGGGAGGGATAATTTACTTTTTCAGGATCAGAGTTTTGAAGAAACCTGCAAATTCAAGATATTCAGGAGCATATATCTAGTTGTCTCATCTGAAGTGTCAGGGTCCCATTCTTTCCCAGGGCCCTGATCTGGCAGGGCAGAATTTCCTTGGTTGGAATTTAGCTTCTGTGTTACTCAGGACTCTGATGATTAAATTTTGGGCTGGAGACTCAACTTTCACTGCTTTCCTGCTACAGAAGCTGAGACGTCTTTATAAGGTACCAAGGACTTTCATACATGGCCTTTTCTTATCACTTTCTAGAGCTTCAATAGAATTTAACAATAGCCGCCCAATCCCACTGTCCTTATCATCATTATTTCCCCCATACTTTCAAACCCCTAATACATCACACCACTACATTTCCATTCCACTACTACGCCAACTCATCACGGGTGAACGTTTAACAACCAGATGGTCAGCTTGTGCCAGGACCTATCCTCATCGCACCTACAATCAGTGATGAGATGCTCATGACCAACTGTGCAGCATGTGATCTAATTCCAACACTCCATTTTATATCTAATTTCTTGGGCCACTCCTAGGATCAACAGGCACAGTTTAGGTTCTCCTAGAAGCTGACTCCGAGATGGAATTTAGTGCTTAGGTTGCTTTATACAGAATGCCCTTGGATCCATATCTGTGAAGGGTCGGAAAGAAGAAGTGGAGCTGCAACACAGCCTCAAAGGCCTCAGCCACCACTTTGGGTTTTCTAGAGCAGAAATGGCCCATTAAAGTTGTCTTGTATTGGGTTGTGTATAATAGACAATTTGCCTGGCCTTCCTACCTGGTTCCTAAGAAAAAGGTTCTAAATCATTGGGATTTCTCCAATGATAGGAATGTCACTGTTATTCAAGGTTGATCCCTGAAATGTCTTTATCACAAATGAGATGACTAAGGATGGAGGCTAGTCAGACCAGAAAGACCAACCATGTGATTAGAGGGTTGGAGCTTTGAGCTAGTGATATCAGCCTGACTTTGGGAGGATGAAAAGGGACTGAAAATTAAGTCACATGGCCAATGAGTCAATCAATTGTGCCTATGTAATGAAGCTTCGATAAACATTTTAGACATTGAAGCTTGGGTGATCTTCCTTGTTTTCGGCTTTGTGTATTATCACAGATCAATGTGCTACAGAGTAATATGTCTTAAGGACAAGGAAGCTTCACCTATAGGACCCTCCCAGACCTCACCCTATGTGCTTCTCCCTATGGCTGGTTCTGATTTGTATACTTTTTATTATAATAAAACTGTAATAAGAAGTATAGAGCTTTCCTAGGTTTTGTGAGTTGTTCTAGCAAAGTATCAAACCTGAGGGGTTAGTGAGAAGCCCCAAAATTGTATTTAGCTGGTCAGAAATGAGGGTGTCTTGGGGACCACCCAAACTTGTGGCTGATGTCCAAAGTGACAGAAGCCTTGTGAGATACTGTGTTTTTAACCTGTGACATTTGGCCCAACTCCAGGTAGTTGGTGTCAGTCACTGCAGGCAAAGATAGCATTTATATCTTTACCTCTATCATCACTGGATGTGGCCCTTCCTGGGAAAGGTGCACTCTTGGGCAAAGCAGCTCTCTGCAGCTAAGGCAGACCCAGAAGGAGCTGAGAGCTCAGAACTATCTGCTTGCAACACTCCCAGAAACACAGGCAGCAAGTCTTCTCTTGAATGGGGATGGGGGTAACACATCCCCAGTGCCCCACATATCTCTCCATTTATTAGACAGTTGCTTTGAATTCTAAGACATCAGCCCATAACAAGAGAAACTGATATTTTGTCTTTCATCTCCAGAAGGTCAGCAGCTTTGACTTCATTCCTGGGTTGTGGCACCAGTAATTTTATCCCATTCTGAGGAGACCAGCTTACCCTTCCCCAGAGGATTTCCATCTTTTCCCAGAGGCCAGCAGGGCTCCTGCACCTCCTGGATGGAGACAATGAAATCATCCAAGTTTTTAACAACGAGTTCCAGACTATATAGTCAGGGGCAGGTCCAGCCGCTCATTCAGTAGGGTTAATATATGAGAGAGAGGGAGGAAACTTTCATTCTTCCAAGTCTGAGCCCTGGGAGGGCTGAGCTGAAGCTGAATTGACAGGCACTCAGGTCATGTCTGAACTTGCACAGATGGAATTTTAAGTACATAAAACATTGAAGCACTTGTGCCAAAAAGCCAGCTTTAGCAGCAGACGTCTGCTGGTTCTGTGAGGACAACGGGAATGATCGAGCCTATGTGTCAGCACGGTGAATGTCTGTCTATTCTCGTACCTGGAGAAACATGGCTCCTTTGCAAGCTTCTGTGAAAACTCCTTTGTGCTGAGGCAGATGACACGGGGCCTGAGGTTGACTTGACCATCGAAATTGGTTTCTCTCAGCCCACCCAAATTTCAGACAGGGGTTTTCACTTTCTCTACCACGACTGTCTCTAGGTTTCTAGGACCCATTCTCTATCTGGGGAAAATGGAAGCAGAGATTTTACATGTGGGTTAAGTCAAATGGAGATTGAGACAAGGCTCAGGATCAAAATATATGACACTCCTGTTGGACTGATGTCAAAATGAGTGGTGAATGCTGTCAAAGTGAGGTCCTCATCGGAAGCCAATGGGAAGTGTGATCTCGTTGTTCCACTGCACAGGCGCTGTCAGGTGCTTCTTAGTTCCTACATGGGCCCTGGATACTGGTAATTGATGGTGCTGGCTCTAGGGAAGGCCAGTGATCTTCAACTACTGATAGCACTCCTCCACGTGGGGTCCACCACGCATCTAGAACCTCACAAACCTCTTTCACTTTACATTTCCTTTCTGTCTTTCCTCATATTCCCTTAGTCCAGGAAGTTTTTTCCAGTGTAAAAAAGAGGAGGAAAGCTTTATTCTCATATTATTTGCATTGTGCTAAATTTGTTTTATTGTCTAAGATGCATGAGTGCTAATCATTAGAGAATGCAAATTAAAATCACCTCACACTGGTTAGAATAGCTATCATCAATAAATCAAAGAACGAGTGCTGGCAAGGATGTGGAAAAAAGTGAATCCTCATATACTGTTAATGGGATTGCAAATTGGTACAGTCACTATGGAAAACAGTTTGGAGGTTTCTCAAAAAAAATAAAGATGGATTTACATTCTGACCTAGCAATTGCACTTCTGAGTATTTATTCAAATAAAACCAAAATGATAATTTGTAAAGATCTATGCACATCTATGTTAATGGCAGCACTATTTATAATAGTCAAAATATGGAAGCAACCTAAATGCCCATCAGTAGATGATTGGATAAAGAAGTTATGGTTCATATATACAATGGAATATTACTCAGCCGTAAAAAATGAAACCCTACAATTTGCAACGACATGGATGGACCTAAAGGTTATTATGCTGAGTGAAATAAAGACAGAGAAAGTAAATACCATATGATTTCACTTACATGTGGAATCTAAGGAACAACATAAAAAAACTAATCCAAAACAGACTCACAGATACATACAGGGGACAATCTGATGACGACCAGAGGGAAGGAGCATTGGGGGCTTGGAGAAAGCAGTGACAGATTAAAGAAGTACAAATTAGCAGTTGACAGATGGTCATGAGGATGGGGGAACACAGCTTAGGGATGCAGTTAGCATTAATGTAAAGGCTATGACAGAGGGGAGATAGAGTAATCACGGAAATTGTTTCATAAACTATATAAATGTCTAACTAATATATTGTATGCTTGAAACTAATAATAAAATACTAAAAAGAAAAGATGAACGAGTGCTTTTAACTTAATATTTTATGTCTCTGCAAGAGCCTACTCTTCTGTAATGGGAAAGCCAAGATGAAAGAACCTTCTAGTTTCTCTCTTATTGCTGGTGATGAGTAGAGGTGCACTGGCTATTTCTCAAATTAGGCAATAGTGGGAGAGTAGTATATGATAACAGGGGCTCTTAGAAGCACACATCAACTAATATTTTAAGAAAGAATCTCATTGCTTTGACAATGTCTCAGAAATAGTAATTTTTATACCCCATCTGCATAGTCCTCAAATAATGGTCATTCTAGGCCAGTTGAAGGTCTTTCTGCATGGCCTTCCCTAACCAGAGGAATGCCTCTGAGGAGGGTCAGACATCCTTGCGACCTCCGATACCCTGAAGGTCCAGCGTGGAGTCTTCTGCTCCAGGGATGAATGCATGAGGGAGGGGTGCCCTGCTGACCTTGCTGCCACATCATAAAAGAGTGGCTCCAGGATGGAGTTAACCCAAGGGAACCTGGGCCCAGTCACAGACCCCACCACGGGGCCACAAGTTCATCTTCTCTCCTCGGCTGGACGTCACTGAATCTCTTTTCTTTAGCATTAAAAAATAACAACAATAATAAATAAAATAAAAACTACTCTTTAGTGGAAGGTGCCCAGCCTAAGCTAAATTCAAATTCCAACTCTCCCCTCAACTTAACTTTGATTAAGTTGCTTCAAACTCTCTAAATCTATCTTCTGCAAAATGGTTACCAAACCTGCTACACAGCGTCAATTTAAACAACAAATGCAGTGCTGGTTCCCTTTCCTCACACACAAACAGGAGAGGATACATGGGTTGTTCTGTCAGACCAAAGCTTTGCTCTTAAATTAAACACTCACCAACTGCTGTCCCATTTTGCAATCGAACAATACCATCCACCCACACCATCAGCCCTCTGAGGGCAAATTCAAACGATAGCAAAGCTCAAGAAATAGCTCCTGATCCCTTTTCCAAACTTAAAAAACTTAAAAAAAAAAAATTATAGGCTGCCTCCCTGCTCCTGTTCGTTCCCAGACTGCACAATGTACTTGCTCTCAGGGCCCTGCCTCCCACTCCTCAGCACTTCCAGCACGGCCCCTGCCTCATCCCAGGCCTTTGTGTGAGATGTTTCCCATTTTCTCTAAATTGTAGCATGCATTGGGGTTAACAATGTGGTCTCTTTACCATGCTCTGTGCCCAAGACATTGCAGAAAGCTTCTTAAATTATAAAATCCAGAGGGATTCAGAAAGAACTTTAGGGACCCTGGTTCTATGGGAATATGTATGCTTTCATCTTTCTCCAGGCTTCTCTCTTGTCCTGGTACATTTTCAAAAGGCAGACACCTTGGAGCTCTAGAGACCACAGAGGCAAGTGCATACAGGTGTTTTTCAGCAAGGGATGGTCATCTCTCAACATCTATTATCAAGTGATTTCTCCATGTCTCCTGTTAAGTAATTTCAGGACCCTTGTTGTATTATTTCACACTTACTGTCACCAGATTGCCTCATGGGATTGGAGCAATTTACCTCCATAAGTGTGGATGTAGTATCCCATTCACCTTTGTATCTCTCACCCACTGTACAACGCCTGGCACACAAAACTCGATGGTTGAATTGAATGAACCATAATATAACTGGCCACAGTGCACTGTACTTAGAATGTTCACATATGGATAGAGAATGGCTAAGCAGCTGGTAGGAATACTGTGATTGCTATCCAGCTGGGAGCAGCTTTAAGTGGCCCAACTTGAGAAGTGATTTTGTGCTCTGGCTTTTTAATGTAGTGAGAACGTTTTCAAGAAGAAAGAAAAAACGAAAAGGGAATAGCAGATTATATTGAAAACAGTCAAACCACATGCCCACAGAAAGGACATTTGCATGTATTTGGAGGTCAAATGAAATAGCCCTCCCTGACACCTCTGGAGGATTGACATTGTTCCATCCCTGGAAGAATGGAACCTGAATGTTTCCCGGTCAAAGATGTTGAACCACATCTTCCAACTGCAAGGTTTCATAGTTTTGATTCTCTAGGATGAATTCCTAGTGCTGGTCACTGTATTAGTTTGGTAGGGCTGCCATGACAAAGTACCACAGACTGGGGGGCTTAAACAACAGAAAAGTATTTTCTTACAGTCCTGGCAGGTAGAAGTGCAAGATCAAGGTGTTGTCAGGGTTGGTTTTCTCTGAGACTTCTTTCCTTGGTTTGTAGTTGGCTATTTTCTGGTGTCTTCACATGGTGTTCCCTCTGTGTGTGTCTGCGTCCAAATTTCTTCTTCTTATCAGGACACCAATGGTATTAAATTGGAGCTCACCTTAATTGATGCAGGACAGGGCAAATTTCCCTGAGTTAGACCAAGCTCTGTACCGAGAGAAGAAGAGGATTCTTTGGCAGAGAATGCAAAAGAATTCAATACACACGCAGAAGCTGGAGTCAAAAGGAAGGTTTGTTAGAAAGGAGTAACACTCCACAGACAAAGTGTGGTCTCCTCTCAGAGGAAGAGTGACAGGGACAGTGAGAGGGACAGTGAGAGAGAGAGAGAGAGAGAGAGAGAGAGAGAGAGAGAGAGTGTAAAAGCACTGAGTGGGACTCAGAGGGACAAAGACAAGAGGAGGACAGTGAGAGAGACAGAGTAAAGGCACTGAGAAGGACCTTGAGTGTTCAGCGAATTCAGTTTATATGTCATTCTTTTGTTCCATTTCCTTTGCTATGGACATACAGTGAGGAAGGGCAAGAGTATATAGCATGAAAAGGTAAGAATATGTAGAGTGACAGGCCTGCTGGCAGTTCCCAGCCTTTAATCCATAGGCTCCCCATGGTTTTAGCCATAGGGAATGACTCTTGGTTCCAGTAGAAATCTTCCTTTGTTCCAAAGGTGTCCTGGCTGGGCTGCAGAGCTGATCAGCATATTACAGTCTCTGATTGTAGCTTGATTAACATTTTAATCCTCTTGCCTCCTCCCTACATGGTAATGACCACATTTTAACTTACCTCCTTGAAGGCCCCATCCCCAAATTTAGATCATCAAACCAAAGAGAATTATTCTCAAGCCATCAGATCTAATGGAATTTGTGTTGCTACATTTTGGACATGCTTGGGGCACATCGCTCCTTTCTTTCTTATTCCTCCCTTTAGAATGAGAATGTCTATTTTATGCCTCGCCCATCACTGTATTTTGGAAGAAGCACATAGGTGGGTTCATAACTGAAAAAGAATTTGTCTCAGGATAAATCGTATCTTGAGTCTTACCCATATTTAATTTAGATATTTAGATGAGACTTTGACTTTTAGATTTCAGAATTGGTGCTGGAATAAATGTAGACTTTTGAGCTTGTTGAGATAAAATGAATATACTTTTTATATAAGAAAAACATGAGTTTAGGTCAATCAGGGCAAAATGTTATAGACTGAATGTTTGGGTCTCTCTAAAATTCATATGTTGAAATCATCATCCCCAGTGTGATGGTTTTTAGAGGTGAGGCTTTTGGGAGGTAATTAGATTTAAACAAGGTCATGAGTGTGTAGTCCCCATGATAGGGTTAGTGTCCTTACAAGAGGAAAAAGCAAGACTAGTCTCTGTCCCTCTCCCTCTTACTCTCCTTCTACCTCCCTCTTCCTTCCCCTCTTCCTCTCACTCTGCCATGTGAGGACACAGCTGTCTGCAAGCCAGGAAGAGAGCCCTTACTAAGAAACCCAATTAGCTGGCACCTTTATCCTAGACTTCCCAACCTCCTGAACAATGAAAAATAAATTCCTATTGCTTACACCATCCCGTTCATAGTATTTTGTAATGACAGTCCAAACATAAGCAGTAAAATCAGAGAATTGTCACCAACAATCCACACGTTCATAAATCTCTTAAGCAATTTCTTCCCCATCCTATTGCTTTCTTTATTTAACAATAGGTTTGTATTTCCTTGAGTGGCTATATGACAGCTGGCCTCCAGGCCAGCAGCACATTTCTGCACTGACACAAGAACTCATGCATTGATTGTGCAATTCAAATTAGTCCAAGTTTAAGAGGTGAAGCCATTTAAATTCTCAGAATAGATCTTTTTTAATTGGTTAAGCCTTAAGGGTACTTTTTATTTTGTGGAATTTAAAATCCATCTTTATAAGAAAACCCAATACAATAGAACGACTCAGAGGGAGGGTCTTCAGGGCATCTGCTACTGTTAAAAATCTATTTCAATAAATTTTCAGTATTGGCTTAATTATTTAAATAACTAGGATGTGCTAAAAGGAAAATCTGTTTGTTTGTTTTTTTGGGAAAAAAAATGTTGGGAATGAAATCAGCCAACCAAATGCTGTTTAAGTACACATTGATCTTTGCCAAAATAGCAAAGCCTTTCGGGAGTTAAGTGCACCTTTGTGATTTTTTTTCCAGGCAATAATCACAGCGTGATGGTTCAAACTGTATTCCCTACTTTGTATTACCAGAAAAAGAGACAAACACCCATTTTCCCCCAAGTAGTTTATGAAAAGTTCAACATAATTGCAGCAATGAGTGTCCTTTCTCCTGCTTTCAGTGCCCACGACGATATGCATTTTAATCATGTCTGAGTCTTCACAGTAAAGTCTACCAGTGCTAAGTAAGCAAGACATCTATCAAATTGTGTTTCAAGTTTCAAGATTTTTGTTTAACAATGCCTGAAGGTTGTCAGCTTCCCAGACAGGCATATCAAAATGATGAACCACCCAGGCATAGCAGGAAAGCCTTCATTGGAGGGAGTAGAGGAATCTGTGGAGGAACGAAAGACAAAAGTGAAGTGGTCTGTCTCTCAGAGTCAAGTTATCAAAGTGTAGGAGACATTTTGATGGAAGTGCCTAAGTCTATTTTACAATCACTAAAATCTTTTGATTCATTTAAAAATAACAGTTGAGATCTGTTGAGTACCAGGCATTATGGGCTCTGGAAATTCCATGGTAAGATAGGAGAAAGATCTGGCAAATGCAATAGTAATTTCTATTTACATGAGCCAAGTTATCTTTTAGTTTTAATGTGACTTGCAAAATTTAAGAAAAAGATCCAGGCCCAAAGCTCAACCTGCAATGATTATATTTATATTCATTCATTCAAAAAATATTTTGACTATCAGATTTTGGAGTATTTTTTAAACAAAAAGCTCCTTGCTTAAAATTCAGAAGCTTCCCAAATTAAATGTTTTTGAGACTTACTATGATCTTTTTATGTATTTTGTTAAGAAAATGACAATTTTTAATTTTTATTGTTGTTTATATTAGTAATCATATTATCATGACTGCTTGGCCAATGGCATTTCAAATTTTTTGGTTCCTTTTCAAAAGATTTAACTAATTTTAATGCCATTTGTTGAACTACTAAATGTCAAGATTTGTATTATCATTTCTTCCTATTGAGACAAATTGTTACTTAGTAGATAGCTACATTTTTAGAAGAGACAAATCTTGTGCACACAGAGAGCACCTTCACCCACATATTTTTAAAGTGCCTTTATTTTCTGATTTAACTATTGCCCAGCAGATTCCAATATTGGGTTGTCTTTCATTACTTGTAATGGCTATGAGATTTTTTTTATTTATATGGTTTCTCTGATTAAAATCTCTAGTTCATAGAAACACCAATTCTTTCCTTAAACCCAGACTGAGTTTCTACATCAAACTCATTTATTTCAAACAGTTTAATTGAGATATAATTAAACTACACATATTTATAGCATAAAATTTAATAAATTTGACATATGTATATATCTGTGAAATTATCATCAAGATAATCAACATACCCATCCAAAAAGTTTTCTTGTAACTCTACTCTCCTGATCCTCCCTTAACTTTCCCTCTCTCTACCCTTTTATCTAGGCAATCATTGATCTGCTTTCTGTCACTATGGATTAGATTAAGTATTCTAGAATGTCATATAAATTATACAATATGTATTCAATGTTTGTCTAGCTTCTTTCATGGAACATAATGAGATCTTAAGCTTCATCTATATTATGTGTTTCAATCGTTTTTCCTTTTCACTAGTATTCTATTGCATCGATGTTTATTCACTCACCTGTGGGTAGGTATTTTGGTTGTTTCTAGTCTGGGGCTATTACAAATAAAGCTACTACAAGTATTTGGGTACAAGTGTTTGTATGGACATATGATTTTATTAGTCTTGAGTAAATACGTAAAAGTTCAATGGCTGGCTCATATGGTAAGTATATGTTTAACTTTTAAAGAAATTACCAAAACTGTTTTCCAAAATGGCGATGCCTCTTTATACTCCCATCAGTAGTGTATGAGAATGCCAGTTGGTTCACATCCTCATCAACACTTAGTATGGTTAATTTTTTTTAATTTAAAACATTTTTTATAAGTATATGTATTCATTTGCATTTCTCTAATGACTGATGATGTTGAGCAACATTTCATATCCTTATTTTCCATTGTATATCTTCTTTGGTAAAGTGCTTGCTCAAATCTTTTGCCCATTTTTCATTGAGTTTTAGTTTTCTTCTTATTAAGTTTTGAGAGTTCTTTATGAATGATGGATACCAATTCTCTGTTAGATATATAATATGCACATATTTTCTCTCAGTCATGGCTTGTCTTTTCATTCTCTTAATACTGTTTTTCTAAGAACAAGTTTGTATTGTTTTTTAATGAGGTCTAATTTATGTTTTTATTCTTTAATAGATCATACTTTTTGTAGTAAAGATTTAGTAGTGATAAATGCATTCCACTTTTACATGACAAAAAAGTCTTCGTTGTTAATGAATTCTAGCTTGGCAGTTTTTTTACTTTTAGTATATTGTTGCTGGTTTGTTTTTGTTTGTTTGTTTGTTTGTTTTAGTTTGCATTGTACGACAAGAAAGCTGCTATTTTTATTTTCCCCTTTTGTATACAAATATCTTTTTCTTTGACTGCTTTTAAATGTTCTCTTTTACTGTCTTTAGAAATATATTTATGATATGCCATGATATCATTTCCTTCATGTTTCTTTTTCTTGAGATTTGATGAACATCTTAAAACTGAGTTTATAGTTTTCATCAAATTTGGGGAAATTTTGGCTATTCAAATATTTTGTATGCCCCCTCTCTCTTGGGGATTCCAATTACATGCATATTTGGTTGCTTGAAGTTATCCCAGTGTCTGCTGATGGTCTCTATTTTTTGTTTTTGTTTTTGCTCTTATTTCATTTGGGATGGTTTCTATTGCTGTGTTACAGTTCACTAATACTTTCTTCTGCAATATGTAACCTGCCATTAATCTCATCCAGTGTATTCTTCATCTCAGACTGCAGTGTTCAACTCTAGAATTTCAATTTCGGTCTTTTTATTTTTCTCTTCCATATTGTTATATAAATGTGTAATCTTTCCTTTGGTTTTTTGAACATATGAAATATAGTTGCATGGCTGTTTTTAAATCCATCTTTACTGATTCTATCACTGTGTAATCTTTGTTTACAAGCAAATATTGTGGATTTTATCTGTTGAGTGCTGGATATTTTTTGTATTTTCATAAATTTCTTAAGCTTTTGTTCATTGATGCAGTAACAATAAACTACTTAAAAGCAATTTAATTCTTCCTGGGTTTGCTCTTATGATTCGTTAGCTAGGACTAAAGCAGCATTTCTTGTAAGTTTGATTCTTCCCTAGTTCTGAAGCATGATGCTTTTCAGATCATTCTCCACTCTGGCTGTTGGTAACAGGACTGTTTTGTCCCTTTGTGAACCCTAGCACAGTTTCCTCTAATGCTTTTGGGTAATTCTTGTCCTAGTCTCAGTTTCCTTGAGCACACACACTGATTAGCACTTAACTAAATATTACAGATCTCCAGAGTTCTCTCCATGCACAGCTTTCTTCTTGTTGAAGCTCTTCCTTGTGAAATCTAGCCTGTAGTCTTATAGTCTTGGTTTGTAGTCTTGTTTTTTCTACTCAAGGAGACCACTAGATTCTGCCTGGATTCCCCCTCCCTGCACTGCAGTTCAGAATTTCCCAGACGATAAGCTGAGATAATCAGAGGGCTCCTTTCATTTGTTACCCATCTTTTTGGGATCATTGTCCTTTATTATCTGATGTTCCACTTGTTGAGTGACATTTTTATATATTTTTGTCTGATTTTTTTGGTTATTTCAGGCTGGAGGATTAATCCAATCCCTGGTACTCCATCTTGACCAAGAACAAAAATCTCTCAATCTTCTTTTTAATCTTCTCTAGAACACAGAGCTTCAGAGGTTATTTTTGAAATTCTGAATGAATATAATATACGATTAACAGCTGTTTACACTTTCTGAATCCATTAATATGCTTCTTAAATATCTCTTTCCTTTAATCTTACCAAATATTTGTTTCAAATTTTGCAGCATTGTTTTTTTCACAGTGCCAGCCTGATCATTTTCTTCATAAAGCAGGAAAGTATATTGGACTAAAAAAGTGAGGGACTTTTTTCACCTTTTTTGTTGTTGTTAACAAATGCAATAATTAAAAATTAAATTTGACTTAAGTTGAAACACACAAAGAAATCAGTAACAGCACTTTTCTGAGTTAGAAATACTTTTAATTCTTTCTTGTCTTCATGTTTACATGTTTGCAAGTTTAATAATTTTGAGAGAAAAATGCTCCCACCCTTTAAGGAACAAGTAAGGAGCCAGCTTAAGGGAGGATTAGAAATTTGATCTTGATCTTTTGGATTTTCAGCTTTTAGGAATGGAACAGTGCCTACTTCTTGCTGCTCCATTCCTCTATCCCACACAACTATTACTGATGGTCAACCAACACCGACCCAAAACAAGCTTCCTTTTTGTTGCCCATCTATGAAAATCGATAAGAGCGAAATGTGAGCAAACTTATGATTTTAGTCATTATTGCTTAAGGCTTTAATGTCGGCATCTGGCATTGAGCCAAAGAGATGAAATTTACCCAGGACCTCACATTAAGTTACTTATATTTTAAAGCTACAGAATCATGACTAGAAGAATGCAGCCTTGGCTATATTTTGGGTTTGTTTTGCTTTTGTTGGTTTATTTTGGGTTAAAAGATATTAGATTAAAACAACATCAAGGGCATTCCTGAAGGGGAAAAGAATTCATAAACAAGCAACTCATAGCTAAGAGAGAGAAAGAGCATGTGAATGGGAAGAGTTGACTTTCACACATGTCTCCATCACAGCAGGGTCAAGATGGGGACAGAGCCTAAGCTGGCTAATGTGTTAGACCCTCAGTTGTTTGAAACTCACCCTCGACCAGGCTATGCACAGACAGATGTAGTAGCAAGTGAAGTTCAGCCCAGGTCTCAGGCAACTGGTATTAAGTGATCCTAGAGTAGGCTGGGGCAGGTGAGAGAGACAGTCTGAGGAGAAAATTTAGAGACAAGGGCTAGGGTTGTGAAAGAGTCATGCAGAGAGAGAAAGGCCCTGGTTCTCTGGGTCCTCCATTCTATCAACAATTCCTGAGCCCCTGTGCTATGCTCTTGATGGAGAGACGGATGAACCAAAGCCAGTCCTTGTCTTCAGATGAAGTGAGGAAATTTCCAGGAGAGAACTATTCCCTCTGTGATCTAGTCATTCACCTTTTTGGTGTGCGGATCGGCAGTGGAAAGAGGTAAACACCAACAGAAAAATCTAATGTGAGCTTTCAGGGTGCATCTTAGAGATTTCTCTTCAGTTCTCTAAGTTCCATGTTTTCTTCCTTTACTCTTTTCCCTTCACAATTACATGCATGTGTGCAGGTGCATGTGCGCGCGCGCACACACACACACACACACACACACACACACACAAATGCCAGCAAAAATGAGGTATAAACAACTAACAATAATCAGGGAGGAATCAGTTGTTAGAGAAAAGAGGAGACAGAGAAGTTTCTAGAAAAGAAACATTTAAGCTTCACTTTTTAGAAAAACACAATTCACTAAGTGGTTCAAGGAGAAAAGTTGGAAGGAAAGCAACAAGGGTAGAGAAAACAACATGGTCAAAGATGTGAAAAGGCCTAATGCACGAGACCAAAGCTTTAGGAGTGAAAAAGCTGTGAAGTCGAGTCAGCTGTGGGGGCCTACCAAGCCTTCCAAGCTTACCAATGTGTGCGGGCCTTTCCCCGGTACTGTAAAGTACCCTCACGAGTAGTTTTGTGCTTTAGAAAGCTTATGTGGGCAGTTAAATGGAGAAAGAAGTGTCACATACAAAGTAAGAGAAAGTAAGGAAATTGATGAGAAAGTTATCATAATAGTCCAGGCAAAAGATATTGATGGCTTTGCACATCCCAGAATATTCCTGGCATGAGAGTTTTATGAGCAAATTAAATTAGAGCTAACATATGTATGCTCATAAACTAACAGAATTGGGAGACATGAACACATAAATTTCCCTCCAGCCCCCCTCAGCCCCAAAAACTCTTTTTGCTCCAAAAAGAGTTTTTCTTATTATAGCTTTACATTTTTTAGAAATTATACATCTCTATTTTTTACAAGACCTAGCAGGGACGCTGGCAAAGAGAAAGAGGTTAACAGATAATGTTGCCCTTAGAGAAAAGTAACACAGGCTAAAAGATAACACTGGGTGCCCTGCTGTTTTTCCACATAAGAACAAACACCACACCCCCCTCAAGAGTCATTAACGAAACCAGGGAGAGTGAATAAGGGCCAAAATACACCAGGGACCTGCATCACTGTGTTTCCAAGGTAGATTGGGCCATGCATTTCGCCTCCTACCTCCATAACTGGAAAATACAAAGAGATAGAACCAAATGTGCATAATGAACCTGCCACTTAACTATCGACCCTCATTTCAAAACTGCACTGAAACTATTTCAGCAACAATAAAAAAAACCTCTAAAATGGGTGTCAGAAGCCTTGGTATGAACACTATTCTGCCATCAGGGACCAACTGGCATGCTGAGCAAGTTTCCCCTCATCCTAAAGGACATATCCCTTCCCTACCTATGTTTCCTAGATTGTTTTCAAGAGGTAGTAAGTGAAAAATATAATCTGTGAGATGAGATGTAAGTGTAAAACATGAACAAATAAATATATATAACACGGTATTTGACTTTAAAATTAAAAAAAGGGCTTTCTTTCATTTCTCAATACCCAACACATACATATTGAGTCCTAATATACATTAAGATAATATGACATCTTATTTGTTTTTCTGGGTCCTTCTCTCTTCCTTGTCTTTTTCTCTGTTTTCATTTTTACTTTAAAAATCGTTCCAAGGTACTGAAAGATCTTCTGAGAAAGCTCGCTACTGTTTTTCAAAGCCATCTGCCAATTTTGCTGGCTCTTCACCTTTTCTTTCTACTCTTTTGCCCTCTCAGAACTAGTTTGAGCCTCGAGGACAATTCATGATAGAGAGATGATGTCTTAGTACAAGCTCTACTCAACAAAGGAAATCAGGCCACAGAGACCTCTAGATGTAGCCCACATTTGTTCATCCCCTGGGTGAGAACAGTTCTGGTTGCCATTCTAAGCTCTCCTAAAAAGTTTTGCTAGTTAGTCTAGTCTTTCCTATCATGTCTACTTAGTAGACAAGTGCACATCTACTAAAGTGGCTGAAAAAATCACAGAGCTTAACACCTTTATATTTGCCCATGGAGACACACAGATGGTCAAGCTGCTCTTGTCAGCCACCAGACACACTACAAAATCACTTTTACAAATATAATTTTTGTTTAAGCTACTTGTTCTCCTGGGAAACCAGAGCACAACCGAGGCAGCAAATGTTTGTAAAGTTCATAGAGGAAAAGAGCTCATCCTGAGGCCGAAGCGCGACTTCAAAGCTTGAAAGCTAGATGTTGATCTGTGCACAGTTTGCTCGCATGGCAACCTCAAGTTTAAGATCAACAGTTGGTAATACTTAGTGAAAGCCTAGCTTTGTAGTGGTCTGCAGTTAAGCATCACTCTTATCAAGGAGTTTTTAAAACACACACTAGAGAAATATGAAGATCTAGAGGCAGATATGCAAAGTATTTGTAGATATAGCAACAAGGTTTAAAACACAATTGGGATCCCAAATTCAAATGTCTTCAGAGCCTCTCAAGTAATATAAATGTGTAAATGGTAGGTAAGAGCAGAGAAGAGAGGTGAGGCCTGCAGCAAAGTGGAGAGCACAGGCTTTGCTGAAAGTCTTTGAATTCCAATTCTTTTGAACATGTATTTTGAGACATATCTATGTGTGGCCTGTGGACCACAACCTGAGACACCTTGATTTTGATATATTGGCAGAACATTTATTTCTCTGTTGCTGTTGTTGACACTAAATCTCATTGCTATGAATGTCATGCAATTAGTCATAAGGTTCATCAACATTTGCTGACTCAGTTGTTTGGGCAGAGTAAGGAGGGAGGCTGTAAAAAGATGCCATTTATTCGTGCCCACCATCATAGGAGATGGAAATCCCTGCCATATAGAAGCTAAGGGGCAATGAGAGGAAATAGGGTTTGTGAATAAAGGGCCAGATTATAAAGCAGTGCCAACAAGACCAGTATAGATAATCCATTTCACACTATCAGAGTGGGAGAGGATCTTTCCAGATGCCGTCAAGTGGAAAAACATTACTAAAATATTTGGGATTTTCACTATATGTGAAAAATAGGCAGGATTTTGAGTTGTAGAGGTGCAGTAGTGTAAGGTCAATCTTTTCATTTATTGTGAAAAAGTTTAATTTCAAAAATTAAAATTAGAAATTAACATTCATGATGCCTCCAAGAACCAACTGAATTCATCTGTGAAGGATGATGAAGATGACAAAGAGAGACTTTAAAAAAGGGTCCCACAATCTAGAATAGAATCTAGACATAGGTTCTAGGAGCATAAATGATCCAGACCAGAGAAAAACAACATAAGGCCTGGGTGGACAGCTTCTTCCCTTCACTGTGAAATCTGCCAGAGTTTGGACACCACCCTCCAACTCCAAGCTACAGTGACAGTATCAACAGCTTGAATAACTCATCCAAAGGAGAGTATAAAAATATTTGTGTAAGCCCAGCAACTTCAAACTACTTATTAATATGGTTTTCTCCAACTCCATTTGCTGTGCAAGATCCCATAATTAACCTTTCAACAATGATTCATTTTGGTTAGATTTAAAAACCTTTGCAGAGGAAACAGAGTCCCTGGTCTGGCTATCATCTGAAGACATCTAAATTATTCACAAGCATACCCTGTTTTCGTCATTGTGTCCATTAGAATTTTGGAGTTACATGCAACCAAAACCAGATTAAGCTAATCTAAGTACAAATAAACTTAATTGAAAGGCTCACAGAATAGGAGGCAAGGTAAAAGAAACAGATCTCATAAAAGAACAAGAGCTAAATGTTCATCTCTCTGGGGTAATACCCTTGAATGAACAAGCAAGTGAATGAATGAATTAGTAAGTGAATAAATGAATGAATACTAATTATTTACCAACACTGCCTAACATTCAAATTCCAAGGGGAGAGTGTGATCAAATTTGGGATCACATGCCTATCCCATGGCAGAAATGGGAGACACCTAGGACAGCATTTTATCTGACAGAAGCGGCATTGTTTTCCAAAAGAAAATTGGGTGCGATTCAGGGAATAGAGGATGAATCCTTGATACTCAAAAGTGATAGAGCATCATGTATAAATATAGCATCATCATAATTATCCTGGCCATGTTACCCATTGCAAAAGGTAAAATTTTCAGTGTTAAGTCAACTGTAGCAAGGTCATGTTCAAATGCCATCTGAAAAACACCTAGCTTTTGATCACTAGCTCTATTCTAACTTACAGTAATGTAAGATATGAGGGTAGTAATAGAAAGTGGAGTCATGATCTTCAGAAGAAGACAATGCTTTCAAACATTAGTGAATCTTCCTAACATTTAGAGGATCATTTGGGTGAATTTCAAGGAGCAGGCAAGAAAAAGAAAAGTTTCAACACATGCTTTTTATGATACTCTGACTATGTGTTTGAAGGAAATTAGCATCTTTTGAAAATTTCTATTCATGTCTTTTCAGATTTGTTGATTTCAAATTCAATGTCATTTGTCATTTGTTTTAGCTTAATTATTCTGTCACTGGAAGACCTAGTGTGATTCGTTGTTCTTTTGATTTGTAAGAACATAATTATATTTAAGTATAGAAAAAAAAAATGCTCTTCTTAGTGAGGTGGTAATTTCCTTCCCCTAAAAGTTCGCCAAACAAAGGCACTTTATTGGTTAGAAAAGAGAAGTCCTGAGTTGTGTTACTAACAGCCTTACTTTATGACCTTCAAGTCCATTTTAACAACAAGAATCATAATGTTAAAACTATTTAATGCGAATATGAAATCTCAAAACAGAACAGGCAGTCATAAAAAGAAAGATATCATCATTTCAGAAGATATCATTTTTACCTAGAAATTGCTTAAATCTTAACACCTATAGAGGCCAATAAATTGAATTTATTTATGAAAAATTATAAATAATGGAAAGTATAATGTGTTTCTTAAGCAAGATAGGGTATTGCTTTTAGCAAGGCTTTTAGAGCAGTTGAAGTAAGTAATTCTAGCCAAAGCCAGGATTTGTAAATGGAAAATGACTTCATTGTTAATGATATTTCTAAGTGGTATACTTTCGTGTAGTAGGAGAGCATGATAGCATATCGAAGCAGACTATCAATTGCACTAAAAAAGGCATTATCCAAAACAGCAAAAATTGAGAACATAAAAACTTTATAGAGTTATCAAAGAAAGGGGAAAAGGCTTATAAAATTTCATAAGAATCTAACTAATAATTAGGGACAAAGTACTTTTTAATGAGTAAAATTCAAATGCTTTCTAAATGAACTGAAAAGTTGCTGGTATAAAGCCACTGAAATTCTCCTAGAGAAAGAGGAGATGAAGCACTTTAGAGGATCTTTAATTATTTTTTTAAATGCTTAATGAATGGAAACAATCTAAACCTGCCTGTCAATAAGGCCTGGTTAAATGAATCCTGATATATACATTCAATGACAAAACATGCAACTATAAAAAAGAATGAAAGATGCCATCATGTCCTGATATAGCAATCAAGGTCTAGATCAATTTATATTAGCTGCCACTTGAAGACAAAGAGAAATAAATAAGAGAATTCTTACTCATTTGCTTCCATGTGCATTGAATATCTCCGAAAAGCACAGAGAAACTGATAACTTAGTTGCTTCTGAAGTAAGCCGGGTAGCTGGGGGATGAGAATAAAGAGAATTTTTATCATATATCCCTTACTTTTCCCTTGGATTAAAACAATGTTGATATACTACCTACTCAATACATAAATAAAACTAATTTTTAAATTTCTCAATTTATTAAAGTGTTCTTAATAATGAATGAGATTATGGGACATTAAATCCAGAACTACCTGATGGTGCTATCAAAAGGCATTGGGTCAGTCTGTGGAGGACATTCACATTACAGTGGGGATTGGTATCAGCCTTCAACAATACTCCTTTGCTGTTTCCTTTGGCCTCTATTAAGAACATTAAACACTCAATTACCAGATTGCAAAAAGCAATTGCATTGGTAATGAGCAGAGTCAACAGGACCAACAGTGGAGAGTCTTCCTCCTTAGTCTTTCTGTCAAAAGACAGACCCAGGTAATGTGTACAGATATCAGAAGCAGGTGTATAAGATATAGAGCATTCCTTATTTTCTATAATCCAACTTAACTGCTCTGAAGCCCACCCCACCAAATTCCATTTTCCCCCTACTTTCCCAAGAATGGCATCTAAGGTCCAGGAAGCCTTTTGTTGTGCTAAGGGACCGGGGCAAGGGAGGGAGGTGGCATCTGATTTTCTATATGTCTGTCTGTGAAGGCATCTGTTATGATGTCCACCGCCCCACTTGGTCTCCCATCACAGTCTACTCCTTGTGTCTAGGAGGGCCTTCAAGACCCCAAAAGAAATAAGCCTCATCACTCTCCCTCTGGTTTTTCTTTTCATCTTCCTTGCAGCCTAAAGATTCTTTTTTTTTTTTTTCCCTAGGGGAAGGAAGCTGTTTCCCTGTGACTAAGCTGTTTTCTGCCTGTACTTTTGTCTGTCTTGTGTTACATTCCCCTGCTAGTCTGCTAAAACTCAAACACCAAGAATATATTTCTTTTTTTCTCTTCAAATTTTTATCCCTTGCATAAGAATCCTCCGGAAAACAAGAATTTCAGTCATTCCAATGGTCCTCAAACTTGGCTGCAGGTCAGAATCCTCCAAAGAGCTTTTGAAAAATACTCATGGTCTGAACCCTACAGGGTTAATTTGTAGAAGATCCAAGATGATTCTAATGTGAGGTTAGTCTGAGCACTGAATAAAGGGGAAATACCAAAAAAAAAAAACTGGGAAAAGTAAATTTGTTAATAAATATTTCATATTACACAATCATATATGAATGCCAAAAGATTTTTTTTAAAGTCCTTCAGAACAACTTTGACTGTATAAAAAAAAAATTGAAAGAAAACTGAAAACCTTACCTACCACAGGCTTCCAGTAACCTTTTTGTGGCTCAGTATATCTGAATATTGAACACATCCTGACAGAATATTGAGAAAATCCTGTTTTCCAACTTATTTTAGTTGTCTTACTTTATTTTTGAAGTCCAGCAGCCAGTTAAGACCACGCTGGCTTGGATTCTCATGGAAAGGAGAGTGTTCTGGCTTGACTGTGACCTTAACAGGCATCCAAGCACAAATTACAATTGACCTTTGAACAACACTGGGGTTACAGGTGCTGACACCCACTCAATTGAAAATCCAACGCAAAACTTTTGACTCTACAACTGGCCTTTTGCATGAACAAATTCAACCAACTTCAGATGGCAAATGGTATTTTTGATCTACTGTTGGGAATGCAAAAATACTGTTTTTTATCCACATTTTGTTGAAAGTGTGTATGCAAAACCCACAGATAGAAAGGGCTGACTTTACTTACTGAAAAAAAGTTGCATATAAGTGGACCCACACAGTTCAAACTCCTGTTGTTCAAGGGTGAACTATAAATTCTGACATTAGCTGTGAAGAAAAGGACATTGATCCAAAACCCTAAGAGCTTTAGGGTGAAAACAATATGCAGGGCTCTGTCCTCTGTCCCACTTGTATAAGACTGTACCCAGAGTTTTTGGAGACACTCCTGAGCATTACCTAAGACTCTCAGGAGGTCCTCAGGAGATGCCAACGCACTGATCGATGGGCAAGGGGGTTCAAGCATACATCTCTGTTGTGAATAAATTAGTACAACTGACAATTAACTCCTGGGCAACAAAACATCTTAATTGGGAGGAAAACCAGTGTTTAACTGAAAGCAGAAGTGTACAGAATTTGAGTTCTGAATCCGGGTCCAAATCCTGGCCTTACAATGTGCCAGCTGTGTGACCATGAGCAAGCAACTGAACCTCTCTGGGCCTCATTTGGCACATCTGTAAAACAAGGACAATAATAGAACCTTATTATTACGGTTTTTATGAAAATTAAACAAGGAAATATTGATAGAAGCCTTTATATGGTATATTCTTTCCACATCACCCAGAAAGTCTTCAGTAAATGTCAATTAATACAGTTTTTGATTTAGTTACATGGATGAATCCCTTCTATGACATTCCCAAAAAATGGTGAAGATCACCCTCAAAAGTGGTAAGTGACCAGACAAGAGTATAATACCAAGAAAGTGAAGAAGAGAAAGAGATTGAGTAATATTTCTTAACTGTTGGCATTTCAACCAGTCAGTAAGAGTAGCCCTCCTTAACCCACAGTATCCAACAGCCCCCAGCATATCACATAGAGATCATTGTTTATGGATCTGTCTCAGGACAAGGGCTGTGTTTTATTCATCTTTGTCTGCCCAGAGCCTCGCACCTAGTGTGTGCTCAATAAATAGATCTTGAACTGAGCTCATTGTCTTCTCTTCCCCTTGCAATGGCATAGCATTTTCCTAAACTTGGAAAAAATAGAGAATGACCAAGAAAGCATACAAAAATGTTCTCCCTCCTTTCTTAGTACTGATGAAAACCGCAACCAGTACATCTCAAAGCCATTCCTTGCCCGTCTCCACGCAGACTGACAGAGTATCAGTCAGGCAGGCCCCTTCAGTCCTACTGTCCCCCATACCCCATCTCTGAGTTTTTCAGAATTCCCATCAAGGAGTGTAGTCCTGTGGGTGGTGGCACTCCTCCTCTGTTTTCTAGAAAACTTCACTAATGCTCAATTTTTCCTCTCATCTTCAAGACTCTAATGACCCAGAAAAATTTTTCCTCTAAAAGGAGGGGCAGAACCCTGAGTGAGATATTGCTAAGAATTCCATACCAGATATAAAATAGCTACAACTTTTATGTAATTACAAATTTAATGGTACATAAAATTCACTATTTAAAGTAAGAAAAGTAGTTTTGAAAGTCTTTAAACCTTATTCACAGGGTAAAATATATATTATGTAAAAAGAATAATGTGACAACAGGTACAATGGGAGTTAACAATTATTACTCCCTCCTACGTGATTTTTCACTTTTCATCTTGCCCTTGCAATCTAGAGCTTTTCTCTACTTCACACAAACCTCCCTCGGAAACCTGGTGTTTGCACACTGCCAACTGATACCCTGCAACCTGACCCCAAATCTAATAGAAGTCATGGAAAGAAACAGCACCAAAGCATATGGATCATAATTAACAAACAAAACAAATATTCTCCTACGTATTAACTGATGTCTCAGCCGTTACCTGGGAACCACTTACGAGAGTGTGGAGAAATTCTAAAAGGGTATCTTCTTGAGTATGTAGCTTCATAACCTGGCCTTGTTCGCAGTTGCTAATGGATCCTGCCAGCCTAGACACCCACGGGACCTCTGTGGCAATGCTTGGTCAAACTCACCCTTTGCACTGCTGCCCATGTTTTATCATCAGGATGCTTTCTTACAGAAATAGAAAAAATAAAGGAGAAAGAAAAAGAATATTAAGATGAAATTAATATGAGGCCCTTGATAATTTCTTAAATTGTCTTTTAGGTAATGTTTGAGTTATTTATTTCTCTTTACTAAAGCAGCCAAAGCTTAGAAGTATAAAACAATTTTCATTAGAAGAAGGAGGAAGAAAGGGTCTGGCAGTTGATGCTGGCTGTTGGCTGTCAGCTCAGCTAGGATACTGGCCAAAACACCTACATATGGCTCTCCAAGGTGTCCTGGACCTCGTCCCAGCTGGGCAGCTGGATTCCTAGAGCAAATATCTGGGAGAAACAGCCAGGTTATCACCTTTTAAGACCAGCTTCTGGGGTCACACTGTATCACTTCTACTACAGCCTCTTAATTAGGCATGAGCCCATATTAGAGAGAAGGGGAGTTAGACTTTTGATTTAAGGATTATTAAAGAACACACAGACATGTTTTTAAGCCACCACAATTAACATCATCATACCTTCTTTTGTTTCTCTCTTTCAAAATTGTGATTAAATATTTAATAGACTCTACAAATATAAGCATCGAAAATTAGATCTCTCTGCTTATTTTTGCTCTGACAATTAATCCCTTCTTCTTACACTTTCACTGATGAGTTAAAGCATCTCTGACACCTCCCCCTCTTCCTCCTTTCATGCCCATTCCTAAACACAGCCTCCATGGGCTTTATCAGGAAAAACCATTCACCACAAGGAAACCTTAGACCAGTGTTCACAGTAAGAAGACTCGATAGAGGGTGACTTTATTTTCTTCCAAATTTCCTTTGTATTCATCCACAACACTGTTACAGGTAGCCATTAGCTGGTGTCATCTTTGAGATTGTTCATATCCTGTCAGACACCAGTCCGAGAACTAATCTTCCATATATCAAGGTATATCCTTTCTATATTGCCTGGACTCAGTCCAGAACTCACCCTCTTTTTTCTGGACTACCACCTTCTCCAAGACAGTCTATTTAATCATCGTCCCTTCCAATTTAGTGACCAAGATATTCTTCCTAAAAGTTGCCAACCTTCTTAGTTCTGACAAGATCTGTATAGTTTCTGAATGCATTTTACCCAAATATATGGTCATGGATTTCAAAGACCAAATCACTACACAGAGACATAAATGTGCCCTCCAAATTAATTGTGTACCTCCACCAACACTCTACTGTTTACTATCTCAATTGCATGTTTAGGAAAAACTTTTTATTATACTGTCTCCACAAGTAGAGCCCCATTGACAGATGTTTCAATCTAAGTACACTTTTGCACCAGCCAGGCCCCTTGAGTGGTAAAATGAAAATATCACAGGATTTAGGAACAAAAGACCCAAGTTCTAGTGTTATAAAGCTGAAAAAAAAGATAGTTGATAAAATCCTTTGAAGATTAAAATATACATTATTACAATGACCATTCCTTCCATCTTTAAAAAATTATTCTCAAGTTTCACTTACCTCATGCATCTTCCACTTCTCATCAAAGGAACTCCGGTTGTGTCACTGCTCACAACAGCCTTTCCTTGAAAGCCTGTAGCTGTGCACATGAATCTAGTGTTGACAAAGTCCAGCCTGGAGTTTATAGGTCTCTTTGCAGACTCTACAGCAATCACAAAGAACCAATTACATGTGAAAACTCTAAGTATCTCACAGTAATACATTCTGGACACTCCCTCAGTTTATACCCAGCTGAGGGTTTCTTATAAATTCCACCTATGCAGCAAAGGACATTTACAACCAATGAGGAAGTCTCAGACTACATCTGGCAAAGACTTCTTGAGAAGGCAAAAAGATGTGGAGCTTCAGGTGCTCATCACACCTTCGGAGTGGTAGAGGCTTGACTTTCTTGAGAGTGGCCAGTTTGAGTCTTCTAATAAGATAGCTAACATCTATGCAGTGTCTAGAAGTTACTAAGGTTTCATATGAATTCCTTCAGTCAGTCCTCACCACAAATCAGAAACATATTTCTGAATATATTATTATCTCTATTCTGTAGGCTCTGTCTCTTACCTCTGCGTGTCTCACACCTAAAACAGTGTCTACCCACCGCACGCCTCAGTAGGCCACTGAATGGCAAGAACTGAAGTTCTCACACAAGGTTATTGGCGTGCTCATGTAGTCCAGCCCAGCTCTTTCAAACTAGGATTTGAGAACAAACCTCCAACTAACCACAATGCTTCCACTGTACATACAGCTCCCTCAGGAAGCCTGGTAGGAGGAGGGGCTGGTGCTCTGAGGGGATGTGGGTGCTTCTGGGTCCCCTGGCCAAATATCATTGAGTTCATATCCTAAGAACATACCCAACAGGGGAAGTACTCAAATATTGGCATTCCCTGAAAAGAATGACTATGCCCAAAAGTCTAAGTAGGATCCATCTATGTGTACTATTTAGAGAAGACTGGTATATCAAAATCTTTTTCACTACATAAGCATAGATTAACCAGCACATCTGCAAGGGAGGTGGCATTTTTTAAATTTCAGTGACACTGTCAACATTTATTCATTCAACACATATTTGCTGAGTACATTCTGTGCTCAGGTATTGCTCCAGACACCTGGATATAGAGGTAAACAGACCAAAGTCCTGCTACAGAGAGCTTACACACTAGTGGGGTGAGACAAACAACTTAGGTTGGTAGTGACTGATAAGTACTGTGGAGAAAATAAAGCCGGGCTGGACAGTAAGTGAAAATGAGGGTCTTTATGACTTTGATTAAATTTAATTTTAAATCCTAGCTCTAGAAATCATCTCTCTCTCTCTCTCTCTCTCTCTCTCTCTCTCTCTCTCTCTCTCTCTCTCTCTCTCTCATATATATATATATATATATATATATATATATATATATATATATATATATATATATATATATATATATATATATACACATGCCTCAAAGGCCTGGCCTTTCTCCCAGATAATCAGCAACCCCCAGGCAGTGGAAGATGGTAGCCCAGACCTGACTAATGGTCACAGTTCTGGGCCTCTGGCATTCTAAAGATAACATCTTGACATAAGTTATGTTTCAGTTCCTGAGTCCTAAGGTGGCACGACCCCCTGGCTACTTTCTCATGAGACCAACAGAGGGATTCTGGAAAAGACCTCACAACTGTCCTCAAGACCTAACGAAGAAATGATTCATTACCTTTATCTAACCTCTGACCAATCAGCTCACAGCACGACCCCGAACCCCTATCCCATAGTGTCTTATGACTTTGCCCTACATAATCTGTAACCTACATGCCATCGGGGAGTTCAGGCTTTCAAGCATTAGCTTCCCATTCTCCTGGATGGCACCATTCATCAATAAAATAGCCAATATTTCTCCACCACAGTTCTCAGTGTTTAGTGTTAAGCTCTGAATGAACTCTTTCTGTTCTATAAGATAAGGAACGTGTTGTTCTCTATACCATGGTGGAGGCCTCTGATAAGAGGCCATTTGAGCAGAGGCTGAAAGGAAGTATGAGGATGAGTTAGCAGATGTGCTCAGGCAGAGGAGAGAGCATGGAGGAGGGACTGGAGGTGAAAGCTGGTTTGGCTTATCCCACAGTCACCTCCCACTCCAACCCTAAGCTTTTTCTCCCAGCAACTCAGAGCTTCATGACAATGAAGAATTCCACTTCATTTTCTACTCAGATTGAGCCCCCTACAAGAGCCCAACCCATTCTCTCAATAACTGAGAGAGCTTCTCAAGATAAAATTCTGCCAGAGCCTGTTACAGTGGCTCATGGAGTCACAAAAAGATGATGGCAAGAAAAAGAGAAAAACAGAAAAATGGAGAACAAAGAGAAAATAGAAAAGGTGAAGGAGAAAGAAAAAAGAGAAAGATGATTATCCACATGTAATACAGACACCTTTATCAAATCCACGACATGTAACCTGTATCTCTGAACTGTTGTCTCAAAAGGAATTGACAGGATGTATAGTCTGTACACGGTGCATCTTACTGTGGGATATCATGGTGGGATATTACTGCAATGTCTCTAGAGGCAAAAGAAGTAAGGATAAAAATCTTTGAAATAACAACCTGGAAACATATAAAACACAGAATCTCACAAACATGGGGTTCAATCTTATTGTTTCAAAACTAATTCATGTATTAATTAAAGTAGTCACAACTTTGATACCTATTTGTGTAAACTAAGGCAAACAATTTTTCCTGAGAATTAATAACTTTATCTAAAGTTATTTATATAAAATATTTATTTAAAAATATTTATATAAAAATGTACTTTTTATAAAAGTACATTTGATTAAATGGTGGTTACTCAGTTTTAAAAAGAGTTCAGCATTTCTGTAAATTACCATGAAAAGTAAATATTTTCTTTTTAAGCTCTTTTAAAAAAAATTCCACAGTTAAAAAAATTTTTCCCTTCTGATCTATTTGATAGATGTATTTGTTTATGTCAGGTATATTTATATCTCCTAAGTTATTTTATTTAAAAAATGCCAAGTAAAACTTATTTCTTTGACATATTTCTAATCTTCAAAAGCCCCTTTATTGTATCTAGACAGATTTCTTTCAAAACACCATCAAGGATTGTTTGAAATCTAAAAAAAATAAGTTGAATTAACAAATACTAAAGTCTTTATTTGATTCTAAAGTCTTACTATTATGCTTCTGTGAAACTTTTAAAATGACCTATACCAAAAGCTTCTGGCCCTTCAAATATGCTTAATCCCATCCTTAACACCAGCTGTCATTGCAGGAAGCAGGGGTTCTCTGCTGCCAGGCAGTGCTGAGCCTTCACAAAGCACTTGATAAATAGGTGTTGATTGAGATGCCTACTCATGGTCTCTCTGGCTCAACCACCTGGCAGAGAAGTGGTTGCACTGGGTTTTCTGACTCCACTATGATTTGGCTGAGGAATTCTTATCATCAAAGAGCTTTACCTGAAAGTTACATAAAATAGTACTAAAAATATATTCAAGGAACAATTGCTTATGATTCTTTCTTGTATCAACACACAAGATTTACATTCAAAATGTAAAATATTGAATTCAATGTTTGACCTTAGATTTTTCTTTGTACACAAAAAAGTAAAAATTACATCTAAAGTATTTTCAAAGCATAACTGGCAACATCAAGTTATATTTAATTACCAGAAGTGATCTATATGACAAGAACAATTATTTCAAATGTAAGGATCTACAGCAGCCTAGAATGTGGCCAGTGAAAATAAATAGTTCAATCAATGTTTTCCAGAGTTCTGGTTAAAAATGGAGGAGTGACATAAAACAATAATAATCTTGAAAAAAAATGGAGGAATGATTCGTCTTCTCCATAAACAAACCAAATATAAAAAGAAAAAATATACTTAATGCATCTTTAATCAAACTAGAAGTATGTCATAATTTTGAAACATTCAAAGAAGGATTGCAAAGAGCAGTAAAAACTAAACTGGTCAAGGCAAGGGCGGTGTGATGGGGATTGCTCTGTGCTCACGAGACTCATTTCCTTTTCCTGCTTTGCACCCAGCCAGACTTCATTTCCCAGCCTCCTTTACAGTTAGCTTTGGCTCGCTGCTGAGTTTTGACTCACAGTTTGAGAGAGAATGTGTTCTTCTGCATGAAGTATTTAAAAAGAGGGTGTGCCTTCCTCACTCTCTTTTTCCCATGGCTGGCATGCATCTGCTTGTGAACCAAAAGGAGGGAGTAAAAATGGCCGCTTTCAATTTTATACCAGATTACTTGACAGCAGAATTTTATTTTTTCACCCAAATCTCGAGATGAAAGAGTTTGGTAGTCCTGATGTTTGAAGGAGAAATTCTAATAGAAAATATAGTTTGGTTTTCTTATGTTTGAAGCTAAGACTATATAGTATGACCAGTCTGGGCTCTTTATACAATTGACCCATCAAGTAGAAGAGAGGATCTCTGTACTGACAAGGTGACAGGGAGGCTCAGATGCTGTGACTCAACAGATATAAAAAGCATTGGTTTGAAACCCAAGAGGCTGGCTGAAGCACCACTTAATACTTCCTAGCCTAACACTTCTGGTCAATGGAAAACTGAGACAATGCAATAAAAACAAAAGAATCAAGGTCTCAGACTTCACACAACTGAAGATTTCAGTCATCCCAGCAGGTGAAGGAACCTATGCAGCTAAGATGTTGTTAGAAAATAAGTAAACGTGGAATGGGAGCTCTTCAGCCTTTCATTGCTATGTTGTGCCACCATCATCTTCTGTCTTTGACCTCTGCACATACTGACTTATGGCAAAAACTGTTAATACTCACTCAATATTCATGTGCTCCTATACATGAAATTACCAATATTCTATACTAATTTAGCCTTATGAATATGCTATACAGTTAAAGTGGGTAGCACTTCTTTCAAATTTTTCCTACATTATTTTTTTTACATGAGTTCAATGTACTATGTCAACAAGTTAAATCGGAAAAACCACATTATATAATATCCCAAAATATTATTTAGCCATTAAAGAAACAAGAAAATCCTGCCATTTGCAACGACATGGATGGACCTTGAGGGCATAATGCGAAGTAAAATAAGCCAGTCATAGAAAGACAAATACTATATGATCTCACTTATATATGAAATCAAAAAACAAACAAAAACTCATAGAACAAGAGATCAGATTTGTGGTTACCAAAGGCAGAGGTGGGGTAAGGGGATAGTGGAAAAATTTGGTCAAAAGGTCCAAACTTCCAGTTACAAGATAAATAAGTACCAAGGATGGAATATACAGGATGATACTACAGTTATCACTGCTGTGAGATATATATGAAAGTTATTAAAAGAGTAAATCCTAAGAATTTTCATCCTAAGAATATTTTTTTTGCTTCTGCTTTTTATTGTATGTATATAAGATGATGGATGTAACTAAACTTATTGTGATAATCATTTTACAATATATGTAAGTCAAACCAATATACTATATGCCTTAAACTTATACAGTGTTGTATATCAATTATGTCTCAATAAAACTGGAAATAAATAAATAAAATCACTCCAAGATATAAAGAGAAAGAAAGAGAGAGAGAGAAAGAGAGAGAGAACATAATCATCTCAGTGGTAACTAAAAATGCTTATGCCTTTTGACTCAGTCTACTTCTAGAAATTTATGGAAATTATAAATAAAGACAAAAAATGAACACATCACAGTATTCACTGCAGTATTTTATGTAACTGTCAAAACTGGAAACAACTTAAACATAAACCAATAGAAAATGGTTAAGTAAATTACAAAAATTTCATAAGACAGAATATTATGCATTCACTAAAGGTATACTTGCAAAGAAATATTAATGGCATGGGGAGAAAGGTTATGCAAAAAAATAAGTGGAAAAAACCCATATCAGGTACAGTCTATATTAGAGAAAACTTTCTAAAATCTATTTTTGGTATTTTTTATTTTCAATGAGTGCTTTGATCTGAATATGTATGTTTCCCCTACAGACATAAGAAACAAACAAACCTGTAGAGAATTTTTTATAAGAGTTTGAGCCAAACTGACGACATATGCTGGGGAGTAAGATTTCAAATGCTCCTAAAAATAAATTTTGCAATTGCTATTATGCATTTGAAATTAAGGAGGAAACATAAGGAAGTATATCTGTTGGTAGGAGAAAGCAGAGCAGGAATTGGATTATAGAATGGTTAAGATTGTGTGCTCTCTTGAGGGTGGTTATGGCTTATTTCAAAGGTGTGTTAACCTAGATGCACAAAACAATGGATGGGGCTTGCATAAGGCAAAGAGAAATCTTTTACTAAAAAGTTATATATCCATGACCTGCACAGTTAGAAATTTATGATCAAATCACCCTGTGAGGTTACTTAACATAGAATCCTTTTTCTGTCTACACTCCAAAGTTCATATGTTGAAATTCTAATGCCCAGTGAGGTGGTATCAGGAGGTAGAATCTTTGAGGGTGTTTAAGCCTTCATAAATGGGGTTTGTGCCCTTATAAAAGAGACCCCAGAGAACTTCCTAATACCTTCTACCATGTAAGGACACAGCAAAAAACTACCATCTATGAACCAGGAAGTCCTCACCAAATACCATATCTGCCAGTGCCATGATCTTAGACTTCCCAGCCTCCAGAAGAAATATATATTTATTTATAAGCCACCCAGTCTGTGGTATTTTGTTATAACAATGCAAATAGACTAAGACAATGAGCAGGAGCCTATGATGCTTTTATAATCAGGTTAAAAAAAAAAACAAAACAAGTATTTAACTCATACATGATTTTATCTTAAATTTCCATTTCTGTCACTTAGAACATCATGAAGTGCTAGGAATGTTTTCTGAGTTTGCAGAATATCTATTAATGACTATACAAGAGTATTTGGGCATGCAAGTGTTTTACTCAAAAACAAATACTACACCGTGTTAGTGCCAGAAGGCAGCTAGAATCTACCTTCAAATTCCTTTTATCACTTGAATTTCAAATTTTTAGGTTTATTTCTCCCATTAGGAGGACATTCTATGCCAAACCAATTAATTACAGATTCATGGGCCTCCATTTTCCTTCCATTCAACATAAAATGAATCCTATCACATTAGAACTTCAATGCATTCAATTTCCTTATGAAAAAATTGTCATGCTCACATATCTAACCTCCAAAGTAAGATTTAGTTTTGTTTTCTGAAGGATTTTAGAATGTGACTAAACTAGCAATCAAAATAAATATTAAATGAAGCAGTTAATTTTAAAATTACTTAATACCAGGTTCATCTTGAACTCTAAGTATTTGCTGTCAACTAAGATGAAGAATTCATCAGCACTGTATTGTGTTTTAAAGATATTGACATGTTTCATTGTTCTCTTTGCCCAGTCTTGCCATACTCCAATTCATTATCCAAGATAAAACCAAAGCAATCTTCTAAAAGCCACAAATCTGATCTCTAAACTTCCCATTTTTAATCCTTTACTGGCTCCCATTGTCTTTTGAGCAAAGGCCAAATTCCCCAACATGGCTTTCAAGTTCCCAAATTATCTGGCCTCCTGTCTTCTTCTTCACTCATAACTGCTCCTCTTTAATCTTTATAGTCTATGTTCTTTCTCATCCAGGGTTTCTCAGAAATGCAGCATTACCTTCTGCCTATGATCACTGCATGAGCCATACTGTTGTAGAAACGTAGGGCTCGCCACGCAGCCATGTCTTCCTATTTCCCAGACCCTATGCATCTAGGTCAATTTTTGCGAATGATGTGGGAACAAAAGTGAGAGTCATCTCCAGTCCAAGGACTGAAGAACAAATATAAGATTTTCATACTCTGTTTCACTGTTTCTCCCATCTTTGCACCTGGAGGTGAAGGGCTAAAGATGTGCAAGATGGAAGCAGCCTGCCTACTGCTTGAAAGCAAGTCATGCTGAAGAGCTGCTTTGTCCACCTTGGACTTGATTTGAGTGAAAAATAACCCTTTATTATAGTACATCACCGAGATTTCCTACTACAGCAGTAAACATTGATTAACCTGATTACCTCTCAGCCTATAAAATGTTCTCCCCACTTTTCTACCCTCACCTCCCACCACCATCAATTTTCACCTAACTTCTATTCCTCTTTAAATTTTAGTGTAAATCTCTCTTTCCCCAGGATTTATGTCCTCTCACAGCAGGTCTCATATTTTTTCAATAAGTTCACTCATCATATTTCATTATAAAGACTCTGTTAAAACTCTTTATTCCTATATGGACTGTAAGATCTAAAAGGGCAGGCAATTGGTTTACATTATTTCTCATGTATCTCCAGTGCTTACATGCTGTGTCACATAGAACATGTGCTTAACCACTATTTGACAGTGAATGAATAAACAAGAACTGTTTGGTTTTCAGCTATTATAAATGTCAATATGATTCTGCTCCTTGAGACAATGAACTTTTATTGAATATCTAAGAGACTAAATACACAAATGATCAATGGCCAAGCAATATGTAAATAGAACTCTGATCTACAACCTGAAGCAACGGGTCCGGGACACCAATCCATTATCTACAGTAATCAGCCCAAGACACCAGCCAGTCTATAAATCTGTAAATCAGAGTAGTAGGAAACCAGACCATCATCTCTAGCAACCAGTCCAGGATGCAAAACAATAACTACTATAGTAATTTGTTCCAAATGGCCAGGACTTAATTAATAACTGATAGCTTCTCTAATTTTTGTCCCCACTTATAACTTACGACCAGCCAGGGAAAGTCAAATGTGTATCCTGAACCAATCACATAGGAAGCCTGCTTCTAGTTAGTGCACCTGCAGCTTCCCCATGCCAACAGTCTCGATCAAAGCAACCCTGAAGTGTTGGGACCCCTGCCCCCAACTCGCCATGTGACAATGGGCCTTGCCCCTGGAATACTTCCTTTCCAAGAGATAAGGAGTCCTCACAGCCTGTGAAGCTTATCATCTTATGTGGAAATATTTTTCCTATTTCAAGCTTAATGAATGCTCTTTTGTCTGTGATTAAAGCATGTGCATCATAAGGCAACTGGCCAACCCTAGTCCTCCATGAAGAGGGGACAGAGTCTTTCCACTGTAGCACAAGAAGAGTGCACTTAGGCAAATTGTCACATGTTGGTCACACAGAGAGACCCTCTACCATGTAGAACCAATGCCCACTATTTTTGCTGATCTTGCTCTGTCTCTTCTCTATGTGAGTAAAACATTGTTTCATCCAGTATTTGACTATGTTTTTTTCTTTGAGGACTCTGCTACCAAGATGCGATAAACAAAAGTGGTTATAGACCTCCCCTGGACTGGTAGATACCCTATTCCCTTGGGATTGATAACGGATGCATGGTGCTCTGCTCTACATAAACCTTTCTATCTTTTCCACTCTAAATCTTCCCCCACTTCTCTGCCCGCTTTTGAATCTCTGCTCAAATGTAAGTGATGGTGGCTGACTCCCTTGTTACAGCACACTCTGAATAAAGAAGAATAAGGCCAAATGAAATTCAACCTTGAGTGGCTCATGGAACTCAGACAACAGCATCGGCCTAACCGGGGAACTGATTAGAGATGCAAATTCTCAGGCCTCATCTCAGACCTACTGAATCAGAAACTCTAGGATTGGGATCCCAACCTGTTATAACAAGGCTTCCGGGTGCTAAAGTCTGAGAACCACGACAATATAATCAGATCTGAATTACCTTGTCTTAAGGGCATTTATCCTTTGGGGCCTATTCATAAGTGACACCAGAAGGTTTCCTACCCCTCCCTATAAGAAGGTCCTACCAGTCTGTTGCTCCCTCAGTCATTGCTAGCAAGCGCCAGACAAGCCCCGTCTGAACATCAGGGGCAGCACATGCCTTCCTCTGGGATCCATGCCTTTTGCATAACACAGCAATCCCCTTTGCAACACTCTGCACGCATTTCCTTTCTTTCTTTTTCTATGCCACCTGGTATTATGATCTGTTAGAAGACAAACACACTGATTTTGGCTGTGCCCCGTTACTAGCTGTTCTTAAGAACCAGCCAAATTATTCTTATGACATGGCTTCCTTCCTACCGAATGTTGCTTTATATTTTTAGAAATTTCTGAATGTTGGTCTAACATTGGGAAATGAATGTCCTCTAAGCTGAATTCTTATGTTATAAAAGCCAGAAAATTTTAAGTAGAGATTCAGAATTGCAGTTGCCAATATTGATGAACTTCTCTCCGGGCTCAAATGCATTGGTTTACAAGTACCTTGGAACACAAGAGACTAGAAAAGTGAAGAGCAGAAATTCTGCCCTGGAGGTTTTAACTTGAGTCAAAATATCCTGATTCAGAAGATTTATTAAACAAGCTCCTTTTTATTTTTATTTTTTCAGCTTTTATTTTTTTCAGAAGCATCACAGGTATTTCAAACAGTTGGAACCAGAAACAGATCTAGGTGTAAAAGCTTTTAAAGCTTAAACAATCTCAAGATTCCTCTTTTTAAAAAAAGATACAAAATTGGGCACAAGGCAAGGGAAAGCAGAAATCACAACAAAACACAAATTTTAGAAACTGATGTATATACAAGCATCATAAAACCTACAAGGAAATAACACAAAAAATAAATAAAATATAAAAATTAATACAAACTAAAGTCCTGACGGATCTCAGTAATGCTCTCCTTCCTACATTTTTGGTTGTATTCTCCTTGATCACCTCTTCATATGACAAAGATGTTGTAATATCAAACACAAGATCAAAGAACTTTTTGCTAGCATGGTTGATCAAATTATTTTAGTATAGTTTTAAAAACTCTCAGCATCACAATTGTTACTGATAATGTTTTAGGAATGGTTGTCAACTATGGGAGGATTTCTATCAAGTTTCCTTCACATTTGAGGTTTAAAATTGAAAGACGTTTTCACAGACTGACTTTAGGCTCCATGCCCTTTAGACTATGCTCCCCCCTCACATTATGAGAGCCCCTAGGTCATTCCCTTTGCATCTTAAGCCAAGAGAGTACCAGAGTGGGCCACTCCTCCAAGAGAACAACCAGCAATATCTGAACTGTACACAGACATGTGTGCAAACCAGATGAGTATATTCCATTAAATCTAAATTAGATGTGACCCTCAACTCAACTTTCCCTTAGAGAGTTTCCAAACATGTCCTTGGCCACTAGAACTACAGCCATTTGAAAGGATGTGTACCTGAAGAAAAGCTGGAGCAGAGAGGCTAAAATATCTGAAGTTTGTACATCTTACAACATATGACTATGTGGAAACACTGCCAGGGGCCCTGAAGCTAAGCTTCCTCAGAAAATCCACCTGCAGCCAAGCATGAGAAGCCACGTTTGAATCCTGATGTGCCCTGGCAGTCGAAGTTAAATTCTGGGCCTTTAATTGACAACAAGGGAAAGGGGACAGTAAGAAGAGATAGAAGGAGATGTTGTAGAGAGGAGATAAGAAAATACGAGTGGCCTGAGGCTAGCATATGAAAAAGCAAAAGGGCGTTGAAGAATGTGAGCGTTTTTTAAAGTGAGAAATGCTCTCCCTCGTTCTTCTCTAGCTAGTCTGCAACACAGAGCACACACATCCGCCAAACAAATTCATCTTAAATGATTAACTTCTGGAAGAACAAATCATTTGACCTCTCCAGCTGAACAAACACAGAACTGCAGTGACTAAAAAAGCCAAAGGCAATGCTTCAGCAACACTGAATACATTTTCATGAAAGTCCTGCCATTTTATGTCACAGGAGCCTGAAGAAAGCTTAAGTCTTGGCACCTCTTTAGCTGAAGGAAAGCCTGGGGTTGTAGCCACAATCGATGAAAGATACAGAGAATAGCTTCAGATCTCAAAGGTTGATCTCCCTGTAGCTTTAAACATGGACCTATGAATTCTTAAAAGGACAGTATGATTTATGAAAAGATTCCAATTTCTGGGATGTCAACAAAGAAGCTGAATGGAGGTTGCAAAATGGTACCAGGAACCATTCAGTAAAGCTATGTGCAAGTTTCTTGTGCTTCTCTCCTAAGCCCTCAGTCATCAACATGTATACAAAATAGCTTTTAACTAAAGCTATTTAGTTCATTGGGATACAGAATGCAAATGTGCAACCACATTAATTCCAAGTTAACCTGATCCGTGCAGCTTTCTATGACAAGTGGATTTTAAATAAGGAGTAAGTACCCCTGCCTCCAGGGAACTCTTGTTTCATTCAGATATAGGTGTGCAAGGATTTTCACAAATAAAATGCAAATGAGAATAGAGAAAAATAATTAGAAACAAAGATCAGCATATCTTTTTGTTAACTCCTTAAAGACCACAATTCTCCCAAAAGAAAATTTGAAGAAATGTTAATATACTAAAATTAAAATTCAATTCACCACTTGTTTTTTGTTTGGTTGGGTTTTTTGTCGTGTCCTTGTTAAACTAAAATTAACATTCTGGTCACCTCTGTGGCCACTTCTTAAAAGGCATTTTCTCCTATAAAGCAGAAGGTCAGAATTCTATTCTGAAGCCTGTACCTGACCCATACTTATTTTAAAAAGTCATCATTCTCCCTTTAGACTCTAGAAGCCAGTACCCACTGAACAAATGATTCAACAGCCTTGATGGATTGTTGATTTCTTTGGATGAGGCATGAAATACACAGTAATTGCTGTAAAATATTTTTTAGAAATTACTTCAACTTTACTTTAAATTTTATGCATACAATATACACACATGGTCACATGGTTTGATCTTCAGTTAAAGTTGAACAGATAGAAATACTTATGAATAATTATTTAAAACAAAATGCATTCAAGTTTATAGCACCTACATTTTATTGTTTATATGCAATTCGTTTTTTTAAAAAAAAGTCTTTTTATCACAGAATACTAGGAAAAGAAAGAAGAAAAAAGGAAATCACCAAAATACCCACCATCTAGATACAACCATGACAATCTATGGGTTTATCTTCCATTATTTTTGCCATTCATTTTTTTTACATGCATGTGTCAATATGTGGAGTATTCAAGATTTTATATGCTGATTTTCAATCTTTTCTTGATTTTACTTATTGTAGATCATCTGAATCACATGGAAAATTCTGCACCTAAAATGCCACCATACAGAGATAAGTTTTTAAATATGCTAGTATAATTTTTTACATTCTCTTTTTTAACCCAAACAAGTAAACAAGTTTACATTCTTGTTTAAAAAAAATTTTTTTAAGAGAAGTATAAAGAGTAAAACATGAGATGACCCTTTTCCCAACCCCCATCAATGTCTGCCACTCCCACTCCATCTCCTTGGGCATTTATGTTAGTCTTTTTTTTATTATTATAAACAATGCTTCAAAGAACATCTTTGTATATACATTTGTCTACATATGCAAGTATTTCTTTAGAAAAACTCTTAGATTTGGAATCCCTAGATCAAAGGAGTTTAATTGTGATAATTTACAATTAGTTTTCGATCAATAGTGGTATATCTTTGCCCACAAATCATATACTATAATTATAATTCATACTTCCCTAACTACCAACAAGGTTAAGCATTTTTTCATTTTATCGGCCATGTATTTATTGTATTTATTCTCTCATAAATTTTCTGATTCATATCTGTTCAGTTGTATTTTTCATTGATTTTTAAGAGTTCTTATATTTTCTAGGTACCAATAATCTTCTCCGTCTGCCAAGTGTCTTAACTTTTTATAGTGACATTTGTCATAAAGACATTTGTCATTTTTTATGTAGTTATATCTATAAATCTTTTCCTTTGGGGCTCTGAATTTCATATCTTGCTTTGGAAGCCCTTCCCACCCTCAATATTATTTTTAAAAATAAAATTGTCTTCTGATACTTTTATGATTCTGTTCCTGAGACTTAGCTCTTTATTTCTGTTTCTGATATGAAATAAGGACCTAATTTTATATATTTCCAAATAGCTTAGTGTCCCAACATTTTAATCGAATTGTCCAAATTTGTGTTCTGCATCTAATAGCACATTTTGGGTTATTCTAGCTTTGTACTATATTTTGGTGGTGAGGGAGTCTCCTCATCCTTCATTGTTCTCGTGTTGTTTCAGGTTTCATGACTATTCTGTATTTTCTCTTTCAGAGGAACTTTGTAATTATTTTGCACATAATTTTCCCTGGGATTTGATTGGGAATGTCCTGAATTTATAGATTAATTTGGCAGATAGTAAGATTCTTATAACACTGAGCCTTGCCATGAAGAGCAAGCCATAGTTCCCCAACATGTAACTACTATTGCCTATGGACAATAATCATATCCATTGTAAAATAGTTTTATTGTAAAAAGATAACGAAACTATAGAGATAATCTAGAAAAGTGTGCTATATAAAGCATCTGGGAATCTGCTTTTCCCATTTCAAAGTCAATCACAATTTTTCTTATGTGGTTACCTTAATAGCTTCAGTTTCAACTTTACTTCATAAACTAGTAGGAGTCTCCTTTCACTCTATACCTCACACCATTGACTTATCTCTTATTTATTTCCTCTCTGAATTAACACAGATTGTTTTCTTACCCCACTCCCCACAATTCTTTCCTCTTTCCTTCCTTTTCCTACTCAGGTACCTTTCTTAGCATCAAGAAGTAATACTACTAATCTTCACATCTCTCTTTTACTTAGTAAATCTCAATGGCTCCCTATTTGCTGTAGAATAATGTGCAAACTTCTTATCAAGACCCATAAAGATGTCAAAAACATACTGGCTCATTTTTCTGGTCACTCTTCATCTTGGCTGCTGATGAACCTATCATCTGGCACATTACTACCCATTTCTTTAGCCTATCATCACTTTCATACCTCTCTGTTTTTCCTCATGCTGTTATTTTGAATTGCAATGTCCTTCCCTGATTCCAGGTCAGATGTTTTCCTCTTCTCTAAGATATTGTTCACTGATATCATCACTACCACCATTCCCCATCCACCAGGGAAAATAATTCTCTCAATAAGAATGCACATTTCTATATTATAGTAGACACACTCTTCTACAATAGGTGGGTTTATGTTTGTATTATTTTTTAAAATAAAATTGGCTAGACTGTAATCTGCACATGGGTCAGGCCCCTTCCATGCACCTTAGAATTCTCAGCATAGAACACAGAGCCTAGAATGAGATACTCAATAAATGTGTTGTTGAAAATCTGAATTAATAAAGAATAGATGTTGAATTTGAGAATCTCACTCTGGGGCTCTTTTCATCACATCTTAATCACTTTGAGACAGAAAAACAACAACAACAACAAAAGCAAACAAGCAAAAAAGAAAAATGGATTTTCCAAAAGCTAGCTCAAGGTCTCCTTAAAGCCATAGTAGTTAGGAAATAAACTGCCACACTGGAAACCAGTGGTATACTGGAGCCTCTGCTCTTCCCAACTCTACGCTAAGTGACGCCATGCAGGCAGCATAAAATCAGAATTAGTGGGAGTATTTACACCTTGGCAAATGGCATACATGAGGTTTGAAGGGAAGTGAATTTTCTGTTAAGGTTCAGCATTTAAAATTGTACAAGTCATTGTTCTTTAGTGTATTCACTACATTGTGCAACTTTCATCACTATCAAAATTTCAGAACATTTTTATCACCCCTAAAAGAAACCCATACCCATTAGCAATCACTCTCACTCCCCGCCTCTCCCAGGCCCTGGCAATATTTCTTGTTTTTTGAGAGTTAGTTGTTAAACATTTACAACACTCCACTGCTGGAATCCATCTGTTTCTACAATAACAGTTACTTTTCTCCTCTTCAGTTAATACTTTGATTCTTCAAGTACGTTGAGGCCTCATAAACGTCAAGGTTTCTATTACAAAGATTCATATATCTTTAAAAAGAAGTTATTTTAGCTCTTGCCTAATCCACTTTATCCATCACAGAATGAGATAAAAAATAGTCATGCATAGACAGACTATCAGGAACTAATAAATCTTTTAAAAGTCTAGATCACTTTCTGCTGGATTAGTATGTAAGATTTACTTTTGCATGAGACAATGGGCTCTTGTCTATTTTTAGATTAGATAATGCATTTCCTAAGACCCACAGGAGGCCTTAGCTTCTCTTACTACTGAGCACACATGCAGAGACCAGAGATTTTGTGAAAAGGAAAAAGAAAAAAACAGGAAAAAGGTATTGGTGGTTTGCTCTTTTGACCACTAATGCAACTCCATCAGGAAAGATGACATATATGCCCATGAATTTCCTCAAAGAAGTTCACCACAAATGCAAAGAAATATAGATGTATCAGAAGACATGTATGCATGCACGCATTCATGTGAGTGCATTTGCACTGTGATATCATTGGTTAATGTCCTAATGACACCGCCCACCCCCACCCCCCAGGTCCAGTCCCAGAACAGCATCTTCAAATGTGGGCCCCCAGACACCAGATGCATATTACTCATCTAATTAATGCCTGCTGATTAAACTTGTTTCTAAATATTTTATATTTGCAAGCAGGAAATGCTGAACTGTCCTCTAAAGAAAAGACTCTAAACCTTGAACTTGAAATGTAGTCCATGCGGCATCAGCATTATCTGGGAGCTTATTAGAAATGCAGAGCTCCACCCAGACTTAATTAAATTCAATTTGTATTTTATCATCATCTCTAGTTGATTCATGGGGGCATTAATGTTTGAGAAGCAATAGACTAAAACCAATGGAAGACTCTTTGATTGGCATCTGTTCTCATCTCACTTTCACGAGTCTGTATGGAGGAAAAATTCACTAAGACTTACTTAGAATTTATTCAAATCATCCCTAACCAGGGCTTAAATATCTTGAGACTCTCCATCCATCTCAAGCTCTAGGTTTGGAGCTTAAAACAAGAGGCTAATTCTCTACCCAGATAGGAACACTACCAACTTCAGAAAGGCCATTGTCCATCTTTACAGATCATGGAAAATTTTACTAAAAACAATGCTTTTCTACTATGTATATATGCATGTATATATATTCTAGAGAACTACGGAGAAGAAAATTAAAATCATCTGACTTTCCACCACTCAGTGTTAAATATTTAACATTTTGGCACTTTTTTCTTCATTTTTTAATATGTGGATGTTACATGCCCTGTTGCCAGTAGAATTCATTATTTTCCATAATTGGGAGGATAAGGTATATAGAATGTGTATCATGAATAGAAAAGGATACACATTCTATATATCTTTTTTTGCATGTCATGGTTATTCTAATACCTCTAAAAATTATTTTAAAATATGATCTTAATAACTTTATATTATTATGTGAATAAAGCATGTGTTATTAAGTATTGTCATATTCTTGAATACTTTAAGATACATTTAACACTTATAAATTGTGATTAATCATATTGTAATGAGCATTCTTTTATATAAATCTTTCTCTGACTTTCTGATTATTTCTACTGCATAAATTTTCAGAAGTACACTTTCTGATTCAAATAGTGTAAACTTTATAGATTATCGATACATGATGTAGAACTTGATTCTATATCATAATATGGGGCTTCCCATCCCATCCTCCCATCTCAGCAGAAGGGCCACACCCTCACTAGCATTTTAAACCCCCCAGCTTCTTGGGTGACAATTACCATTGCATTGTTTTAATTTGCATTTCTTTGATAAACAGTGTTTTTTGTTTTTTGTTTTTTGTTTTTTGTTTTTCTGTGAATCCCCTATACTTCTTGGTCTTAATCTGTTTTATTTCTTGGATTCTACTAACAGTAGAGACATTAACATATTCACATCCTTAATTCTTCATCTATCTTATTATTTCTCTATTTCCCCCAAGTACCTTTTATTTGTTTTTAAAGTTATGTAAATGTTTTACATTTTAAATTGAATGTAGTCAGAATTATGAATCTTCATGATTACTTCCATGGTGCTTATGCTTAGAAAGAGCATATCTAAGATTATATCTTCTCTACTAAGGAGAGCATAATTAATCTATGTATTTTTCCAGAACAAGGAGAAATAGCAGGGTTGATAGTAACTATTCTAACTTTATTTCAAGTCAAGTATTATTTTGTCTTTTACCTGGATTAATTTCTGAATAATTTATTTCTTCCCCATTTTTTGTGATTTTTTTTTAATCACGTATTATCTCCTAAAACATAATCAGGAGTCTGTTTGACAGCCAACCTGTCTCACTCATTTGTCAATTCTTGCTTTAGTATCATATGATTTTTAAATATGTTGTAGCCTTAAAACAACTGGCCAATTCAGTTTTTACAAACAAGGTGACTTTTTTTTATTATTTTACTTTCTAACTTTGGTCCCTTATAGAATAAGTCAAATTTCCAATCAAAAGCTGATGTATGGGCCCACAGTTTCAACAAAGAAGCAGTTGTCTTTCATTGTTTTTATGTAAAACATTAGATATTAATAGAGGTAGCCTCTTTAAAGTTCCCCAATAGCTTTACTTTACCAAAAAGAAACTGGAATGTGTGTAACGTTTTGGTGTGAAGTCTGAAGCTTCATTATATTTTGCCAGGCAAAACAATGTCCACTCTTTGTTTCTTGACACATCTGGCAGTTTGAGGTTATTAAAAAGCCTCTTTAAACAACTAGAGAAAAGTCTGTTTATCTTTATAGCTATATTTGTGGTTAAGGTCAAGTGTCCTATATTTTCTTGAAGAAATCTTTTCCTTTTCCTTTTGGCTCATCTCATAACAACTTATTTTTCAAATTTCTCACAACAGTTGTTCTTAAGTAAACCACTCAAGGGGTCATAGAGAATGATGAAAAATTTACCCTCTTCATTATCTTTTGCTTTATCACATATAAGATTAAGAAAATAATGGCTCCTGTCTTGTTGAGTTGGTAGAACCATTAAATGAGATTATTCATGGAAAGAGCTAGCACAATGCCTGGCATAAAATCAACACTAAATAAATGTAAGCTAAAAAAAATAGATCCATTCACTCCAGGGCCCCTTGGTCTTTGCAGATGATCTTGCTGGACTGTTGCTTTGCTGAGAAGATGAAATTCTCAGTCAACCCCTTCTTTTATGCCCATCCTTGACCCTAACCATCTTATTTCTTCCTTCTTCTGATCTCAAGAAAAGAAGGTCCTCCTCCCTACCAAGGCTATCCTGATATGTGAGATCATCTTCCAATGCAGAAGATATGATACCTGGATAAACTAGCTTTGGAAGTCAGTCATAAGCTATTATTTCCACTGAATTTTTGGCCCAACACACCAGCCCTGATTCAACATGGAAGAGGACAGCAGAAGTATGTGAATACTAGAAGGACAATGATCATGAGAGCCATCTTGAGGCTATCGGAGTCCACTGGCACTCTTTCTTCTTTTCACATGACTTTGGAAGGCTGTCCACATTGACCACAACTTCCTGTCTTCTATTCTTTCAGACCAAGTCCCTATTTTCAAGCAATCTAAGTTGACTCCAAATATTCATGAGAGGAATTTATTAAAATATCTTGTGGGGAAGACTGGAAACCCAGGTGATTGAAACTACATTTCCAGATAAAATGTCCAAACCTAGGCCACAGAACTGGCCTGATGAGTCAACAATTCCCCTTGCTACAGCTGCTATTACTGCCACCTCACTGAGCACCACAGGGAACTGCCATACCCCAATAATGACAATTTTGGGGATGGAGGGTCAGGACTGCAACTTTACAACCATTGCTCCTCAAAAAGCCAAAACCTCTGCTGCTGCCACCCACCAAAAATAATAAAGGTTTCTGTAAATAGTCTGTATGTGTGGTGCTGTATGTGTCACATTTCTTGTATCCCAACTGCAAGGCAGGCTGGGAATTTCAATTTTCTGAGTTCTGCTTTGGTGAGACAAGATGCAAAAGGCCAGAGATATCCCAAACACTGTAATGGTTTCAAAAGTGTAGAACACTCAAAAAGAAGGATAAATTGTCCATAATATTCACTCCTTTTAATATTTGCAATTTATCACAAGACAATAGCTTTTTTCTTGCTATTCCACTAACACTGCTCTTCAGTGGTCCTCAATGACATTCGATGGGCCTTTCCACCCTTGGATCAGTCCTGCACATAGTGAGGGAAATTAAAGTCACCCCTGACTAGCATCTTAGGGCAGGTTCCCCAGAAGTGGACCTAGAGACAAGAATTTACTTCCAAGTGATTTATTAAGAGTTTCTCCAAAGAACCTGGTTAGGAAATGAGAAAAGCAGAAAAGAAAGGAAGAAACCAATAATGACCCAATATCAGGTGAAGTCCCATGGAATAGGTTCAGACTGATCTGATAGGGTTATGTCTCAGAGTTGTCCTGAACTGAGGCCAGGGAGCTTTCACAATCTACCTGAGAGAGGCCAGGGAAGGACACAAACTACGAAGAACTTCTAGCTCTTTGATCTTGTAGGTAAGATGGCTACAGTGGCCTGAGGTCAGTCTTCTGAGAAAGAACACCAGATCTATACCACTGGAGATCAAAGCACAGAGATTCCTTCAGGAGAAATGTACAGAAACATAAAAGGGACATGAGGTTTTCATGGCAGAGGACAAACAGCCCAACAGAGTCAGAGATTTCGTATGCACACACACTTTCCGATGGGTACTGCTCCAACCTGGGTCCACAGTCTTGCCAACCAAGGGTTTGTCCCCAGCCAGCCATCATTAAGCAATGCTTTTCTCTAATCCCCTGAATCTACCTCAACTTTCATCCAAATTTGCTGTCAGCTTACTCCAAATACCCCTAACTTTCCTTGTTCTCATAGCATTCCTTTTCCTATGCCAGAAATGCTCTACCCTCCTTGCCATCTACTGCAGAGCTCCCTGAGATCCAGCTCAAACTCTGCCTGCATCAGGAAGTCTTTCCTTATCACCCCAGCATTCAAGAATTGCTGTCTCTGAACTACAAGGAGACTCTACTTTTAGCTCCTTTAAAAGCATTATCACATACCGTAGGTACTTATTTTCATGCTTATCTTCATGAATTTTAGACTCCTGAGGACAAAGACTGCTTTTTACAAAACTGTGTTTACCGCATAGCACTTTAATACTAGTCACTTACACATATTTGTTGAACAAATCCTGTTTCTGAGTTCATGAAATATCCAGAACGTTGCATTTTACTTTTAAAATAGAGCATTTTCTAAAAACAGAACCTTCAAAGTATTACTTTAAATATAGTCCTCTGTTGAAAGCAGAGGAATAATATAATACATTTTTATGTAATTACTCCTGGTCTAAAAAGTAAGAACTAAAATTTTTTTTTAAATTGGCTCTGGGACCCTAAACAAAAAAATCTAAAAAACATTCCTGAGCTTTTTAGACCATGCTTAATTAGTGAACTTATCCTCATGTCCTGCTAAGGCAGAGCTGATGCCTTTTTACAAATGTTGGGCACCAGATGCCTTCTTGTGTCCTCATCTACTTAAAATCACTTAGTAGTCTCTCACTGTTCTCAGAATTCAATCCAGCATTCACAAGGCCTACTTGGTTGTGCCCTATCCACTTCCACAGCCTTGCCTCATCATGCTCACTCTTTGCTTGTCATACTCAATCTGCCACAATCTGTTCTTGCTGCTCCTATACACCATGTTTTTCTTCACATTAGAATTATTGTCCATGCTATTCCCTCTAAGTGCCTTTTCCTCTGGTAAGTGACATGGTTGGTTGGCTTCTCTTTATCCTCTAAATCTCAGCTTTCTATCTCAAGTGGCCCTTTCACCCCTTCCCCAGGTAGTGTTAATCAAATCAATCTCTTTAGGTCCTTCAAATCCTTTATAGCAATTCAAATTATTTGTTCAAATGTCATTTCTTCCTTTCCCAACTAAAATTAAAATTTACCCAAAGATTTCCTTATATACATATATGTGCAGGGCCTACAGCAGTCTTCAATCAGTGTAGGCATTCTATTAATAATTATTACATGAATGAAGGAATGCAATTGTTACACGAATGAACGAATGCAAGAGTATGCTTTGGGGAAAGAAAGTCTTCTTATGCAAAACAACAAAATATAAAATTATAAAGCAATAGCTAAATCTAACTTTATAAAATTTTAATAGTTTTTACATAATAAAATATGAGTAAACCCAAGTGAAAAAATGAAAAAAAATGCTTGGAACACGCATAAGAGATGATAGATTCATTAATATCTCCTACCGAGTTAAGTGAATGAGGGGATTTTACTTTACAAAAAGTTAAAAAGGGAGAGCAATTTTCTTAATGATAAGAAAGTTAATTTGTCCCAGATCAACAAAGATGATTTATGGTGTCACCAGGAAATCTCCACTGAACACTGGAATTATTTTCCTGCCCACCCCCACTCCCTGACCCAATGTGTCCCTGAACCCCTGTGTCTACATAGAAATGTTCATGTTCCCTGGAGAAAGGCACCAATCACATGGTCTTCCAGCTAGATATCTAGGTATCTGTCTTAGAGAGCCTCAGGAAACAAATGATGTCTTGCTCATCATTGTGTCCCACAGCCATCGTGATGTTTTCATAAAAGTAAGTAACATGGTAAGGAGGAGAGGCTTGCAGGATGGGGTTGGGGCAATAACTACAGGAATAAAACCTTTGAACAGGTAAGAGAAGATGAAACCCAAGAGCAAAGCAAAGGTGCTGGTTTTCCTTCATACTAATTAATAAGAGGTATGGGAAGGCAGAGGCAGACAAGGGAGTGCATATTTAAGGATTTTCCTTTCCTCAATTGAGTATGAGGCAAATGGGGAGGAATGTAAAAGATTTGAGAGGAGAAAAGAAGGTGTAAAACAGTCATACTAGATAGTATGAAAGTCACTGGAGAAGCTTAATAAGGTTACTGGGTGGCACTGAATGTGTAATTGAAGTTTCTGGTCATGAAGTGAAGCAAGAACCAGTCAACACAGTTATGTGTTATTTTCCAGCAATAATTAGCTGCTCAAGTCAAGGTACAGAGGGGGTAGAGCATTGGGCTTAATCAAGATTTTCAGGTTTGCTAGACAAATAAACCACTGTGGAGAGGGCCTATGAAGTTCATGGTCTATGCAAGAAGGGGTTATAGTGATGAACCATGAACTGTAAATGACAATGTGATAAAGTGCCTGATTGTGAAAAGTCCCTGTTGACGTTGAAAAATTGTTGGAATGGAGATTCTAGAGAAAGCAGGGTAGAGAACAGGAGGTGATAGTCAGAAAATGGGATACTGAAATTGATTTTCAGGGATCATGAATTTAGAGATAATTAAAAGTTCGCATTGTAACCATGGCATCAGTAGCTTAGGTGGATAAAAGAAAATAATGGATGTGAAGAGGAGAGAAAATGAAACTTTAATATGCAAGATGACTCATTCATGTGGTTGAAGGATCTCCAAGAATGCAGTGGAAAGGTGAGTTTTGGATGGGTGAGCAATTAAATGTCTTTAGGATATGGAGGGCGTTTAATCCTCTCAATAATTTCACATGGTATGATATTTATATTCCCACTTTACAGAAAAAGTTATCTTGAATAATAACCTAACATCACTCAGAGAGAAAGTGGTTGAGCTGGAATTTGAACTTAAGTCTCTCTGGCTCCAAAGTTTATTATATTCTTTCTATGCTAGCATGTGTCTTCCATTTTTTGTTGGTGAGACTAAGTAGAAGGGAATTAAGGCATGATCCATGTCATTCTTGGACAATGAATTTTAAGCCCAGAAAAGAAAAGCAACACTAAAATGCCATGGGGAAGAAAAATAGGGCTCTGGAAACTCTTAAGCTTATTAATCTTTTTAAAAATCTCATTTATCTTAATATTATTAATTTCTGGATACTACAATCCCAATTAGAAATATGGCTTAACTGTCTAAAGGAATAAGTAGGGCTCTGGAAGTAAAGGTACATAATTGAGCCATAGAATCTTAGAAATCTTAGAAATCTCTGAGAAAGTACCTTAAAAAGTGTTTTGTCCAACTTGTTTTCTGCTTAGAAAACTGACTCTCAATAAAAAGCTAAGTGCCTTGCTTACTATCACAAAACTAGGTGGTAACATCACGTCTAACCAGGTCACTGCCAACCCCATGCATCACACATACTATGGTTTTTTCCTCCTACCCCAAGAGTACTTTGAGTCAAAATCTTTGAGACTGTGTGTCTTTTTTTACATCACAGTTGTCACGAGCTAAATTCACTTTGCTTGGGGGTCTTCTCTGCAGTACATTTGGCATCATTGACATCCATATGGACCCTTTTTTTATATTTGCTGATGCGGCCTTCTCTCAAATCTAGGAACAGCCTACTCCACAGAAATCATTACTATAATGTGCTCTGACCTTGTGGTCAAACCTTGCCTGAGGCAAGAGTCCTGTCCCTGACGGGCCTTTTCGCATGACCGGTCTTTTGAGAAACTGGAAGTTCAAGTACCTGTTGCCAAGAAGTACAAATCATTGAGCACTAAAATGTGAGACAATAGAGGACCAACCACTCACCAACAGATATTTGGAAGGCCAAAAATACACTGAGCTGTCTTGGCTTCTTCAGTGAAACCAGATTCAATTGGGTGTTTTTCTGTACCTTCCAGCCTTATGCTTCTCCTGTGGTTGAGAGAAAGAAGCTGGGGTGGACTGACCTAGAGGAGAAAGAGAGATGAATTAGAAACTGCTTTTTTACTACAAGCACTTGCTTCAGGAACAGTCAATCAAGGTATACCAATGTTAGTAAACATTGTGTTAAGCATCCTTTGGCTCAAAGGCATCAGCTTTCTAAAATGAGGACTATTAAGGTGAGTAGCTGTGTATGGCTCATAAATTATGAATTTCCTAGTCATGGATGAATACAGATAACCCTGCAATCAGGAGACAGCTGGTAATTAGAAACAATTCTTCTTTTGATTCAGTGAACCACCTGAAGAAATTGTTTTGATTTTGATTTGTGTTTGAACACTATAGTCCCCTTTAATACAAAGAAAAATAATAATTCTGAAATGTAGATTGACAGAGGAGGAGCTCTCTCAACTATGGTAAACATCAAAAGAAAATTACCCACCATGGGTTATTGTGAATAATTGTTATGATCAGATCAGGTGGGAGGATGGGACAAAATATCTTCTATTTCTGAAATCTGATCATCTCCACAATTGGAAACAGCCTCCTGCTCTAACTGGTTTGATGAAATGGGGAACCTAAGATTGGAAGGCCACCCAATGATTTCATAGCAAGTAGGCTGCAGGCTCAAAGTTGAAACACTGAGCTCATTTCTAATCTATTCCTTGCTGCCTACAGCACATGACATCCCCAGATGTTCAGAGGCAGAGAAGGAAATTCATGAACAGTTCTGTATTAGGTCCAGTAGTCTCTCCTGAGTTTCCTACCTTATTGATGTGTTAGACAGAAGCAGAAGGCATTCCTTCACCTTCACTCCCACTCCTCTCCGAAGTCAGGTGCTTTAATAAAATCTAAAAAATGTGGTCAGCATCCTAGAAGAAATGTGTTGCCTAGCAGCAGTGAACTTTAAAGAAAGGTCAAATAGATTTTTTTCTAAAGGTTTTTCAGAATATTTGAAGCCAAATTTCCTGATGATTTATCTAAATATAATACCGGAAATTTATCACCTGTATTATTAGAGAGAGCTTTTCAATACTCAAGCTCCACAAATAAATATTAATAATGGCCATATACTTGATGCATTGTTTCACAAAGTATGGTACAGTACCTGTTCAGATACTACAGGTACCACAGGCAGTATGCAAAGTGATTTTAGTTCCTATCAGATGAATATTTGTCATTTTAAGGGTTGCATATTTGTTTAAATGTATATTTAAAGACATAATTAGCTCACCAGCTCAGTATTTTAATGAATATAGTTGCTTGGGAAGAAGTTAAGTCTTAAAAAATGATTTAAATAAAATCAATTAAAATATTTAATAACAGTACCTTCAGTACTCAAATATGGCTGAAGTTTTGCAAGTAATAATTTCGTATTTATTACATTCCCAGCACCTTGCTGAAGAATTGGTCTCCTCTATTCCTTGTTTCAAGTTCAAGTTAATCATATCTGAGAGTTAGTAGAACTGAACCGGCTTGGGTTTTGTTTTGTTTTCTGAACACTTTACCTTTTAAATTAAATCCTCTTGGGATTTGGATCTTGCAGAGTTATTGGCAGATGTCTAAAACTCTCCTACTTTAAACAGTAGCTTCAGAACTCTTTCGTGGTGCAATCAAGTGGCTCATACCAGCTCACATGTTATATGCATCTCTTCCCAACTCTGCATTCAAGGACAGACAGCACTTGGATAGCTTGAAAACTGTCCATAGTGACAATAGTGTCGGAATGTGCTATAAATTAGATTTGAGTTTGGTTTTTGTTGGAGAACCAGTTGTTAAACATTTACCAAAATAAAATTGTATTCAACCCTATTTTACAGTCCACTGCGACAAACCACCTACATAACCAGAAACAACAGCTTAAACGTCTGCTATGAGTATGACAGCAGCAAAGTGCAGCATAGAATGAGACCTTCATAAGGGGCAGGAGTTTTAGGTGTTTCCTTTTTTAAAACTCTTCTTCCAATCAAGACATCTACTTTTGTTACGTGGCCAAAAGTGGGTTATTAACTTTTAAAGAGCTACATGAATTACTTATTTTCCAGAAGACACTAGTAAATAAATTGTCTCTCTACCCTTTTATACTACACATCACTCCTAAAATATTGTATCTTGGTGACATCTGATTCATAACAAACATCAAACTAATATCAAAAGAGGAAAGAAGTGAGAATGTCAGAAGAAAGCAATAAACAAGAGGCTGTGGAGAGGGAGGGGAATGGTGTTGCTAAGCAACCGTCTCAGTAGTTCATTTGCATACATATATGAGAGCCTCAAGTTTTTCTCAGCATCAGCTGGCCTTCTTGTTTCTACCCAATCTCCTTTGATGTTCCTGTAGCCTGCTAGAAGGTATCTCTGGGGATCCTCAGAGCTCAGAGTTCAGGACCTCAATGTCAACCTGAATGGCTATCCCCTGTAGAAATTATAATTTCAGAATATGTGTAAGCATTCCTCTTCCCTCTTACTTAGATTTATATTTGCTGCTTCCCACTTCACAAATACCACAATCTCACAAGCATAAAGCTCAATACAGTAGGACTGGCTAATTCCCAAGTGGGCATTTTATCACTGATTTCAACATATACTATTGACTATGAGTTACACTTTGATTGTGGGAAGGGCAGTCAGAGAGCATTGACTCCAAGTAGAGGAAGTCACGATTCTTACTGGATCCCACCATCGAGGCAAGTCAGCAACTTCAGGACCTCCACGTTGCACTCCAGGGAATCTGCTTTACATTGTCATCTAATTGATGGTGACTCCTAGAGTTGTATATTGCACACAAATCATCATTCTTCACAGATGAAGAAAGCAAGGTCTTTAGAGAAGATGACTTCTCCCAGTTGTTTAGCTACGAATAGCAGAACCAGGATTATGTCCCAGGTCTTTGGATCATAGTCTTTCTAATGTACTAAATTGCCTTCCATATATTAATAATAACAACAGAAAATCATAGTGCTGTCTTCCTATACTGAACATTTACTATGTGCCAGGTTCTGTATACTTAATGATTTACATATATTTTCTCATTTATAAATATGATGACTGGAATAAGCTATGGGCCCTGAGAGAGTCTGTCTATAATACGTTGGCCAAGTCATAAGAAAGGATTGGTGGTGTTTTTAGAAAGCCTCAGTGTGAATGCAGGAGGACTCAATGTTTCTCCGTGCTTCAAAACATATACAGACTTCTCTTATCCATTCATCTGAAAATTGGCGACTTAACTGATTGGTGATACTGTGCATGTGTAGTTCTGCCCTCTGTCTCCTCTACTTCTCATGTTTGTATCTTATGTAGGCAGGATTCTCATGTAGAGAGAGCCCAAAAAGTACAGGAACATATAGATATGCCTAATTTGGGCCTCCTTGTTGCTGAGAGGCTTTGGTACCATTTAATTATTTGTTGTACTTATTGTGTAAAAATAAACCCTTACATTATCAAGCAATGCCAATTGGTGTCCTTTCCACTGTGTCCCAATATCACCTCATCTTGTCCCAGATACAATAATAAAAGAAAACTGGTTTAGCACTCGGAGACTAGATTCTAGTCCTTCAAGCCTCTATCTACTCATTCATCTTCACCCACAGTGATTTTTCAGTTAGGATTGTGTTTAGCCGCATGTACCAGAAACCAAATTCTTGATCATTAAACAAGTAAGAGGTTTATTTTTCTCATGAAACAAGAAGTTTAGAGGTGGGAGGTCTAGAAATGATGTAGTGGGTTTGGGAAATCATCAGAGATCTAGGAACTCTCAAAGTTTCTTCTTCTTTTATTCTTTGCATGAAGGATTCATCTTGTAGTTTCAAGATGGCATCATAATTGTGTTCAGGCAGGAAAAGAGGGGTCAATTGATGGACAAAAGTGCAAATTCTTTCTTTTTATCAGAAAAATAATAGATTTCCAATAAACCCTACCAGTGGACTTTCAGATTTATGTCACATGACAATTGCTAGGGAGCCTCCCAAATAAAGTGATTTGTAGCAGGGGTATATGCCATCCTGAAAAAAATCTAGGTTATGTCAGTAATAAAGAAGAAGAAAATGGATATTTTATGGTATCAATCCCAAGACTAGAGTCCTTCCTTAGAGCCCTGACCATCAGTTCTGACCATCACTAAGTGCCTCTCCAGCAGGAGTCCTAGTTATTAAATAACAATTCTCTGGTACTCATATCTGACTTAATACTCTCTCAGACAGATAAACCCACTATGTCTTACCACTCTATTAGCCTTGATCAAAACCCAAGATATAAGTCTCTTGTTAAGCCTAGAGTCTCTCATACTGTATTGTGCTCTATCAATACAAACTCTTACTGTTTTCCTCCCTCCAAAAACTTTGACATTTCCTTATATCTATGATGTCTTCACTAATTGTTGCCTCAGCCTCTGTGCCCTTCCCTGAGATTGAGGGTCTCCTATGGCCTTCTCAAGTGAGGGTACTCTTTGTTCTATACCCAAGGAAGCTCAGAGCACTTCCAGACAAGTTCTCTTCCACCATTCAAATGAAACATAAAGATTCTCACACTTCAGGCTCCTTCCAAGAGGGTCATGACTTCTCCAGACCTCTTTGTCCAAATCTTTTAATCTTGCTCTTTCCAAACCCTTGATCATATAGCCAGAACTACCATCCAGAAATTAAAAAAGATCCTATTACTTCAGATAATTTTCCCTTATTGGGAAATAGACAAAATTCTGCCCACTAGGAACGTGTCCCTTCCTCACTATCCTCATATTAAAGTGCTTTAGTTGCCCACTTCTGGTAGAGGCTAGCAAGTCTAGAGAAAATATTTGTGAATAAAATCAAGTTGAGTTGTTTTACTTTTTAATCTTCAGTCATAGGGATTTCTCTATGTGTTCACAAGTGTGGGCCGAAAGAAGAATGTGTGGCGGGAGTAGGCACATTGAAAGAGAGAACCACATGGTCATGTAACTTATTGATATTCTCAGAGCCTACCCAGGCCTGCTTCTATAACTGCTTGTTAAAACTGCTTGATGACTGAAGGCCTTTTGTGGTGGGATAGATCAGATCTTATCCCATGCTTTTAAATAAAGCTCAGTTAGCAAATCAGCAGCTGTTTCTCTAAGAACAATAGTTACTTGAGGGAGCATGATATTGTTCTATAATCCTTAGAGTTTTTGCTGTGATTCTCCTGTCAGGAGTTACCAAAGTTCCATATACATTCTGATCTGCCATAGCTTCTCCAAGAACCATCGAATATTCTGAGCCAAAAGAGAAAAATAGCAGCAGATTCATTGGAGAGTTATATCTTTTCTGGGTTCCATACAAAGCTGACAGCTTTGGGGACCATCTACTAAACTAGTCCAAACAGAACACCTGATACCCAAAGAGGTTCATTATGTACAATGCTTCTTTTTTGATGGTAGGAAACATAATATTAAGCAATATGTGTTTCTATTGAAAAAATAATAACCCAATATTCCTCATGCCACTGGATCCCCAGAAACTTTATACAAGTTGTTTTGCAATATCTTTGACTTATGTATCTTACCAGGGCAACTAGAGAACCTGCTACTTCTTATTCTCCAGAGTCTACCAGCATAACATCATAAGTGCAGGCATTAGTGGTATATACTACAGAATGATGATTTAGTTGCAATCTTTATGGACTAGATTATGTCACAGAGTCAGAGAGTTGATACATTTCTGAGGCAAAATGGCAAATGTATGTTGCTGGCCCCATCAAGTAAAAGCAAAATATTTTTGATGTTCTACATTTATTGAAACCTAAAAACATACCAGCTGAATAGCCGCTCATCAGGCACAAGAGTTTTATAAATTTGTTTCAGTAATAAAACTCTATGTGGGTAAGCATCCACTATGAAAATGCCACCTAATAAAATTTATAAATTACAACTAATATACAGGGTCCATCAGATTTTTTTGTTTGTTTTTGCATTTGCCAAACTGGGAATCATATTAGAATTCAATAGAGAACCATCACACAGTTATATTCAAGTTTTTAGTTGTAAAATAATCTCTGAAATTCCCCCAGAAATAGAATTTTCCTTTCCATTTACTATTCAGTAGATTTGGGCAATTACTCTCATCAGAAAACTACAATAACATTCTATATCACCAAGAATTCATTTAATCTAGGTATATAATATTTTCCCTAATAAAATAGCCATAGTTATTTGGGGGGGTATTGGAAGAACCTTATGAGACATGCATAGTAATATAGCACAGCCATTCATCAGTGGTACTCAGCTTCACTTAAAAGGCTCTAGATTGTTTAACTGACTCATATAGTGGAATTGAACAAGATGTCAATGTGTAGCTTGAGCCAAATTTCTCTTTTCTTCCACCCATAGGCTGCCTATTGATTTCATGTCTGAGGACCCCATAATTTAAAAACCACAGCCAGAATTTATGCATGTTTGATAATCTCTCAAATCATTCACAAAGTGCTTGCTTTGTTGCATAAGGAAATGACCATATGCACTTTGCTTCTGCTGTCATTTGGACTCAGGCACTCTGAGCTCCTTTCAACTACACTGAAACCAAGGAGACCATTTCAATTGCAGCATTTTTTATCAGCATTTTCGATCTCTATAGAACAGATTGTAAGTTCTTTTAAAATATTTTTATGCTTCTCTCATTAACGTAGTGTTTGTGGCAAGGGTAAAGGGAGAGTCTTCTCAGTTCTTTCTGCATATGTAATAAGGGGCAGACAAAGCAAACATAACAGTTCCAGTTCCGTGTCTGTTACACAAATTCTTGAAATTACTACTCCTGCATTATAGTAAGACCCTTATTGGTCTTTCTGTGTTATTTAGCATAGGCCAGCATTTAATCCAAAATTATAGAAGTTAACCCAGAAAACTGGTAGAACCAGAACTGATTAGCTAATCCTAACCTACTTTAACCTGAATCTCTAGTGAGGACACATATGCATACTTTGAGTCCTATCTCTGGTGAAATATCCCTTAAGATATATTTCAATAATTATGTCTAAACTTTTAATGATATAAATTTACTAATTCTTTCAGGTTTTTCCAGATGTGACATCTGAATTTTGCGCTTCATCCTCCTGACCCTATTGTGTTTGAATCCTGATTATCTTTAGAGCATCAATAAGAGATGGGGCATGTGGAAAACTATTCTTTCTTCTACATAAAAGATGTGGCTTCTTCAGTCAAAGGAAATTCTGTAGACATCATTTAGAACCTTTGAGGATCTGAAAAGCACTTCAAATTTTGCCTAATAATTTCTCTTTTCTTCCCATCTTATCTTAACTGATATTCTGACATTAACAAACTGTTCATCCTTAAAGTAATCCTTTCATATTAAGCCCTTTCAGCCATTAACATGTTAGTAAAAAAGGTGGGAAAACCTAAAGAAAGAGCTGGGAATCAGAGAGACAGGTCAGGAAACTTTTGCTATACAGTAAGACAATGCATGAATGAAAGACTATAATGGTTGAGGTAATGTATGGCAGGGACCACTAATTGTATATGCAATATCCATTTTCCCCTCTTTCTCACTAATAGAACTATATTATAGCTTAGTTAAAAGAGTACATTTCCCAGACTTCCTTAACAGTAGGGGTAGCCAATAAAATGTTAACAGAAGTTAAGTGGTGTTTCCATGCTCCTTCATATAGGGGACTGACTAAGCTTTTCTTCATCAATTTCCTTCATCAATTCCACAATGAAACTCTGATTTAGCAACTGAAGTTCCAGATGCCATTTTGAACTCCAAGGTTATCTAAGTATGGAAAGGTGTTTGCTGAAATGGTAGAACAGAGGAATGAATGGAGCTTGGCTCCATGATAACCTGAATTTCAACTGCCTAATCTCAGCCATTTCTGCCTACCTTCAGAACATTCTTACATATGGGACCTCTAGCTTGTTATGTTACATACTAGAGTGTTCAGTTAGTTATTTGTAGACAAATTTAATTCTAGAGGAGAATCTGAAATATGGCCTTATGCCCAAAGAGGTCATTTTCAGGAGAGGCTTTCAAAAGAAAAGTTCTGAAATGTCTTAATTTATTTTTTAAAAAATTTAACTTCTATTAAATGGAAAGTAAAAGAAGCCTGTGGCCTCTCTTTTGTGGCACATCTATCCTACAGTGTAAGACAGGCTCTCATAGTTTATGTCTGTTTGCAGTCAGTCTTGCAAGCTTCCCCTCAACAGTCCTCTTACCCAGTACCAGGGTTTTTCTCCCATCTAACTAGTCATTTCTTCTCCATCCATCCCTGTCCCTCAGACGTGAAGCTCCTTATAGTTGTCCCATTCGTGGTTATGGTCTTCCAAGATATTCTTCTCCATCCCAGCCCCACTGTTAATTCCACTTTGTCTATCTGTCCAGCCTAGCATCCTCACCAAGAGAGGAGATTCCCATCTGTGTATTGCACAAAACCTGGACAATATTCAACAAGGAGAAGTTAGTACAGTAATGGGTAAAGAGACAGATTAGAGCTGAGCTATTTTCTTAAAAGGTTTAGAGCTGGAATTAAATTCTGTAACTGAAGACCTTGAAGTAAAAACTTAATATTTTGGAGATTGTTTTTAGGTGTTTTACATGTAGTTATCTTTCCTACGGTCACATTCTATCAGAGGCAGTTAGGAAAATGTCTGAGATCATGAGAGTTTGGATACTATAAAGTTTAAAGTTATTGATGACTGATAAATTGAGATGCTAAGAGCTAAACATTCCCATCACTTTACAACTCTTTGTAGTGAGCAACCAGACAACCTGAAGTCTGTCTTCGCTTTCCCCTGACCTAGCAGCCTGCAGGGTACATAGATGGTCTGTGGGCTACCTGGGGAACAGGTAATGGGCTGGGTGGCAGATGAAGACAGTCATAGCCATGTGATCTCTTGGATAGCTGGGGTTCTGCATTCCCCACCCCTACACCCATCCCCCTGTCCCTATCTCTGACCTCTTTCTGTTGTGTTTGACAATACTGTTTATATGGCTGGGCCCTATTTGTATTCTTCATTGTTCCTCAGATGTATTTATAAACAGGGCCTTTGCATGCCCAAAGCATTCCATTGTCTTCCCTCTACACCTTGGCAGCCACAGTCTATAATCAGCTTCCCAGACGAATTTGCTCCCACCACCAAACACAAATGCATACCTCCCTTGCTCTGGCTCTCAAAGCCTATCTCAATCTAGACTTATATTTCTGTGCCCCATCTCAGATATCACCTCCGCTCACACACACCCTCCACCCTTGAAGGCTGACACATCTTGAGCATGTTGACTAGTATTGGTTTTGGCATCGTCTAACTAGGGATCTTAGATGAATCATTTAGTCCCTCCCACCTCAGTTTCTTCATCAGAAAATGATGGGGTTGAACAGTGAACTTAAAGATCCCTTTCAATTCAGAAAAACTGCCGTATTTTGAACACAAATTCTCTTATCCATGCCTATATCTTTCCTGATTAGTAATACAGATAATAATACTGATAACTGACAAAGAGCCCCTACTATGTGCCAGTCATAGTGCAAGCTGCTTGACACGCATTAAATCATTTGACCCCTCCTAACTAATCTTTAAAAGGTGAACACTATTACTCTCTTTTGAATCTATGGAAGACCAGAGCATTAGAATATGCACAAGGTAATAAAGGTTACAGCCAAGAATGAACATTGAAGCTGACCCCAGAGCTCATGCTCATGACCACTGCACTATATTCTAAGTAAAGTTTTAAAAACTGTGTCAGCATTTAGTAAACAACCAATTATTATCAGCTATTTTTCTTGTTGTTCCCAAAGTTCTTTCATTACTGTTTCCTCCTAGAAGCAACAAATTCCATTTGGCTACAATATTAGATATGATCTCTTAAAAACAAAGAAACAAATTTAAAACATCACAGAAGAGGGAACTCCAAGAGAAAAGTAATACTAAATTTGTCCTTAGAAGAAGAATTTATTTTTCAAACCTTGACATAATTCAACCTCCACAAACTATAGTTGTTTCAGAGGAACTTTTTTTTTTCAGGGGTGAGTGGCTGGAGGACATATACAGAATTCAAAGAATAGATTTAATAAGAATTCGAATTCCACTTCAAAACTCTACACTGGCAATAACATGTTCTGCTATTGGGTAAAGAAGCACCACTGTTCCTAGGCAACAGACCAGAGCAACAGAGGAGAACTAAGCAAACAACTCAAGCTCAAGGGCTGTGAATTTCATCTTTCACATTGCTTCTATGACCTTGAGCAAGTCACCAGCTTCATGCGTCTTTTGCTCCTTATTCTGTCAAATGGGGATAACAAGTTCAGCCTTGTATTAAGAAGGCAATTTCTAAAAGTAACCTGCCAATAAAATGCAAAATTAAAACATTATTTAGCCATTAACATAATTGTCTATTCATTAATATACATGTGTGGTCTTGGCTTTCACTCATTAATTATTAAGAATTCTTCAATCAGAGTTTTTCAGAATATAAACTAGGGCCAAATTTGTGTTCTATATTAAGATCAAAAATATGTAAAGGAGCTTACGTCTTAGAGCTATAATTTATACAAGGACACAAATACCTTTAATATAATTGTTCCACTGCCCATAGTTATTTCTGACTAAATTAGCTTTAATTTAGAAAGATCCTGAAAGCTATTTAGTATCTCAATAGGGAGGACGGCTCAAGATGCCTTAAGTTACACGTATCACTCCAGCATGACTAATAATTATCATCATCCTTATTATCAACCATAAAAGAATGAAGACCCAACTAATTACCTAGTAGCCAAGCATCAGTAAACATTGGGAAGCTCTCCCATTTTCTTTGAATTGTTATTTAATTCAACAGTGAACATAAATTAAACCTCACAATACTTCTGCTTTCATTTTGATGGAGATGAAAGAAAAGAAAACCAGCCCAAATTAGAAATAAGACCTGGGGACAAGTTGTTCTTCTGAGGAATAACCAATTGTAAAGCCTGCAGAGGGTCTGACCCGGTTATTTCTGTATTTGAGAAATTAGAGAAGAGAGAAACACTGAAAACGACCCCCCAAAAATTTGCTTACTAAAGGTTAATGCCTAGTTTATCTATTTCCTACAGTCAGGCTAGCAACACAGAATTTGGCTTACATGTTTGTGTTTTCTTTGATTCCTTCTTCTAAAAGACAGATGTACTTCTTATGAGCATCTTTTGAAAGACTCGCAGTCAGAATATTCACCTCAAAAAAAAAAGATTGAGTGGGATCGCTTCCCAGTAGCAAATGAGAATAGTGTGCCTAGACTTCTTTATTTCTTATATTGTTTTGTTTGTTTGTTTGTTTTAGTTTTTCTTTCTTCCTTTTTTAAATTTTTAAATTTTTATTTTTAGCTTTCTCTTAAAAATGGAACCATGTTGATTTGGAATGCTTACAATAAATAGCATTTTTATTTTTCTCCTTCACTTTAAAGATGACAACTGGTGAGCAGAACCCTGTTTAAGTCAACAAAGCTAGGAAGAAAATAACTCTTATCAACAGAGCTCGCTCTTTAGTTACCTAAATATAATTCATAATAGCCACTCAAAGCAGATGTTTTCTCGTTAAGAGGTTTGTAATATGTATGCTGGAGGTATCAAGTTGAAGAGTGAAGTCAATATTTGTCTTAGTTTACATATCCAACTGGAAAATCAGACAAACAACTCTTATTATAACAAATGAATTGATTACGGTAATTTTGTTGTGCTATTTTGATAACAAGGTCAGCAGGGCCCCAGAAGGTATTTTCCAAAGAAGTCAGACACAGAAATAACATACACTTATATAAGACCACAAATGTCATGAATATGTGATACATACTAACTAGTCTGCAATCTCATTCTTTAGGTGTTGACAGGAAAAGACAACCACAGTGCATCTGAGGACTGAGATCACTGCCTCTGTTTACCTTCACATGCAATAGAAAATAACCTGCACACAGGTGGAAGCAGATATTTCTTAATGGAGGCAACTGTCTGTGAGAGGCAACTGAGTCATCTAACCAAGAACCCCTATCTCGCTTCCACCCTCCCATTACTGAACTTTACAAGGTTACCTGTTGTTCAGTTAAAACCTTTTCATAGTAAAGGCTCTTGAAAAGGTTCACTTTTCAAACAATCAGTTCCTTTTATACTAACATACTGGCTTTTTTTATCCCCAAATTTTCTAAACAGCAAACACATTGCCCAATATCACAGTTCAGGCAAAGCCATACTAGTGAGTTTACTCAGAGACTCACATATGAGGTGATTTAGGATTGTGTTCCACATTTGGGTAACCCCAAGCTCCTTTGCTTTGCCTAGTAATGCCGACCAGAAGCATGAAAAAATAACAGCTCCTACCACTCTTCTACCTCTGTGTTTCATCTCAACACTTTCATTTTCCCCGAAAGATTTTTCCTAAGCTATAACTTTTTTTCCTGTGCAGTTTTAGTGCAAGATAATCATGGGCTCCAAAAGGTTGAAAAGTTGATGAAGAAAGTGGGGCAGAAAGAAGAATGTGCATTTCCAGAAAACTTCCTGGCATCTTTTCTCCAACAACCATCATGAGCTATCATCTTCTCTTCCTTCTTAGGAACCATACACCTTTAGCACGCCATATGCAAACTATGTATGAACCTTCAAATTATTTTGTAGAATGCATATAAAGATGTCTTTGTTCAACTGATATGTTTTTCTATCTGTGAACATTGTTTGAACATCTTGGCTCTGGTCTGGAACACATTCTAATGTTGCTTATTAAAATTAATGGAAATTTCTCTTCACGTAATGGCTTTTCGCTTAACAATAGAATTTGCAGGAATAAATGGTACTCGTTAAGGGAGGAATAACTATTATCTAGTTTGAATCTGATCTATACAAATACATTCTTGTTCTTTCTCTGTGGAATCTGTTCTCTCTAATCTCTAATTTGGTACTTTTACTCAGTTCTAAAAGTGGTTCTGTTTTCCTTGTCTCTTCCCTTTCAGAATGTTATTCCCATTCCCTGGAATTCTCTCTCCATACAGGTCACCCTATATAAATCATGCACAGGCTTTAATATCCTACTCTAATGTCTCCACTGGCCACTGCTTTCTCTGATAGCTGATTGTCTTAATGGCTGCACCATTCATCTTCCCACATAAGCACATCTTGCTAAACATACCATAAATCTGGTGTACAAGCCCAAGTTCTTCTCCAAAGTTAGACTGCAAATTCTATTGTTTTCTCTCCCTACTACTACCGATCCACCCTCACAGCACCTTCTAGGGAGCTCAACAAGGTGTAGATACTCAATAAATACTTATCAAATTGGGATTAAACAGAATTATTGTTTTCTATTCCAGCATACAATAGAAGCAAAATCCATACATACCCAAATCATTTTAAAGAAGTGCTCTGTTGTATTTCTTCCAGTTTCTTCCATCGTTTGCAACATGTCAGCTTTCTTAATGTACTTTGAAACTGCAGTCTGTGAGTGCCTCATGAGTAGAAGTTGGGTTGTACTTGTGCTTCCTTCTCTCCACTTTAGCCTCCCTTTCTAGCAGCTTTACTGTTTGCTCTACAAGCTACTCGTGTGCTTCCAGAGAGATCCATATCTTGCACGAGAATATCAAGGCTCCTACCTTAAGGTGAGATGGAGGATATCATAGAGGCATCAACTGGCCACCCACAGCAGTTGAGCTCCTTCATAGACTGAGGCTGTATTTGCTTCCTCCTGTCACTAAATTATATAACTTTATAAATACTGCCCCTCCAGAGTTTATCAGCACTTCTGTCAGCTTCTGTTTGTAGGCCAGGGATTTGACAGATTTCCTCAATGTCAGAGAATGTGCCTGATTCACTTTTCATGAGGTATTTTGGTCCGTAGAAGTTGAATTGTTCTCTCAGATCCAGAGACCAGCCAGCCTATGGTTTTGGCCCTGCTCACTGCTTTGTGTTTCTGTCCTATGTTCAGGCATGGAAAAATCTTTGTCTTCTTTGAGGGAAGAGGCATGCCTTTATTATTTATTCAAGTATTTAGTATTCTGATATTGTCATGTATTACTGGTGTATGTCTGGAGCTGCCTATAGAAAGGAACAAGGGAGGGAGTTGCAGGTGTTTGAAATCACAATCTCATCTTAACCTGCAAGGAGAACAAAGGAAGGCATACTGAAGGAGGCACATTTGAGCTGGGCTGTAGACCATGGATTACAAGAGATGAAGAACTGGAGGCCAACCCTGAGGAGAGGCATGCATTTTCATTTGGAGGCAGAAACATGTAAGCCATAAGTCAGAGAGGGCAGAGATTGATCTTAATTGGTACACTGTGTGTGCGTGTGCATGTGTGTGTGTGTGTGTGTGTGTGTGTGTGTGTGAAAGAGAGAGAGAGAGAGAGAGAGAGAGAGAGAGAGAGAGAGAAAGAGAGAGAGAGAGAGAGGGTGTCAAGGTCATTTAAGCTAAAAAAGGAGACAAAAGCAAAAATCAAAGCTCAAAAAATTTAAATGACCTATCCAAGGTCTTTGACCTCTTTCCCCTTGAGGCACCTAACTTGAACAAAAGCACATTAAAGCCATAGTAGTGTGCAGACAGCTATACAAAGAGAAAGAAGGAAGAAGAAGAGAGAGAAGCAGAGAAGGACAAGCAGGAGAAGGTAGAGAGCAAGGAGCCGAACTAGAAGGAGGATATAGTACTCTTTCCACAGGGAGTTTATCCTTCAGTTCTGAATAGATGACATTCATAAATAGCATAATATAAAAATTTGTTTCTCAAGATCTTCTACAAAGCAACATAAGATGATTAGTAAAAATGAGATAAACCATGTATGCAGGGAAGAAGGTTTCCTGAGGAAATGAGAAGGAAAAGAAGGACCACTGGGCATCACTGAAGAGTATTCATTCCAACCTCCGTATTTTACAGGTGAGGAAACTCAGACATGGAGAGGCTAAGAGACTTGCTTGAGGTTACTTGAATGCAGACCCAAGACTAGCACCCCAGGCTCATAACATTTGTGTAATTTTCTTCTCATTTTATCGTCAGGGAGACATGAGATTAATTGAGAAATATTCAGTGGAGCAGATACACTTTGAGCCAATAAAAGGAAGCAGCATTTATAATTTGGTTCTTGCAAATGAATATTTTGTAGAATATTGTGTTGATGAGTCCAATGATTTGGAAATGTAATTGAAATGTCTTTTGAGCAAATAAAAAATGCATGCTCTACATTCTGGAAAATGACATCATTGGCAGAAGGAAGAAGAAGACTTCATGGGATAAAAATGGGGTGGCGAGAAGCCCTCACTGGTCACAATTATTATGATAATGAGTGATAACAGACCAAGAAGGCAGTCAACGTCTAACTGGTTTCTCAGACTGCTGGACACTGACATTCCCAGTTTGGCTGTTGACCTCCAAAACTATTGTCCTGAAGAGGCATATTAACTTCAAAACTGAATCATGTTTTTTCTTCAAACACAACTGTAATGAGTAGATATGGCATCTTTTTTCTTTCTGATCAAAAGCCGACCTTCTCTACAAAGCCTCTAGTATTAAATTTTGACATTTTAGTAAACTTTGGCTTGATTTATAAAGCAAAATTCAACACTTAATTTCTACTTTGGAGACACTAATAAAGAAATTCATTGCCCTATCCTATTCATGCTGTATTTCTAGAAATAGTGTATGGCTAAGATTATCTTTTCTCTGGAAAGACTGCAATTTTATCAGTTTTAAAGTTCTATATATTTTAAAAAATAATAAATTTAGGTATTTTAAACTAGCAATTTTCTTTCTAGGAAGCAATTTTAAGAAAATAATCAGAAACTCAGATTAATACACAGATATGCCGATCACTTAATTATCTGTCATCACAAAAAAAATAAAAATCAGTCTAAAAGTCAAACAATAATAGAACAATTAAATTATCATGTATATATAAACTGGAATATTAGGTACTATTGAATTCATGTTTGCAAGAATACCTGAGAACATGGGACAATATTTCTTATAGAATGTAAACTCCATGAGAATAGAAACCAAGTCTGGGTTTGCTCAAAATTGTTTTCCCAATTTCTAGCACAGTGGCTCAATGAGTATTTGTTGGATGAATGAATGAATATATAAGAATATTAAGTCAAAAAAAGAAGGAAGAATTCAAAGCTATGTATATATTGTAAATTCTACTATTTCTTCTCAAGTAGAAGACTCCAAATAAACTGTCACTATTACTACAAACAAAAGCAAGATTACCAGAAGCATTCTTTCTTGTGGCTTTATATAATATAAACATAATTAAAACGTGTTTGCGTCTGAAAGCAAAAATCTGTTTCTTGGGTGCTCATGTAGATAGAGTTTTGGTGAATATAATACACAAGTTGAGAGTAAAACGAAAGATAAACATTTTTTATTTTAATCAATTTTTCCCCTAATTCTATTATATTTAATGTTATTTTTCAAAATTTGTTCTTTGTTGCCATAGTGATCAGCTCCCAATGTGAAATTATATCACACTGGCTTTCTTTCAAGTTTCAATAACGGGCCATCACCGCCCACTTCTCTTTCAACATGTTCAAATCCTCAAATCACTCAGTACCTTAATAGCCTCACTTTTGGGGGAGCTGAAGTAGGAGTGGGGTGAGGGAGAGCAGTTAAGAAAATATTATATGCAGAGAGTGAAAGTAAAATTTTTTTTAAAAAATAAAATTTGAAAATAAATTAATTTACCATATAAAATAAGATCTTATCTTCTCCACATAACAATTTACTTTTCCAATATACCTTGAACTTTCATTTTATAAATAATATGCTAATCAATGAATTGAGCCTTAACTTTAAATGATAGTAATTTGAGAATAAAGGTATATAGTCTGCATTACAACTTATAGGTAAGTTATCCTTAATATAAAAAGACTTTACAAAGCAATAAGAAATTTTTTTACAATAGAAGAATGAGGGAAAGATATAAATAGGCACTTTACAAAAAAATAATAAAATGGTCAATAAATGCATAAAATATATTCAGTCCTGCTAGTAGGCAATGAAATAATAAAATGATATCATTATTTGTCTGGTGAGTAGTAAAAATTTTAAAAGAGATTAATGCTAAAATAGCTAGAGTTTAGAGAAATAGACATTCTTATACACTATGGTAAGAATGTAAGTTAACATAGCCTTTCTAAATATCTTTTGAATCCAAATGTCCACTTCCAGGAAGAGGAAAAAAAATAGAGAAATAAAAATATATATTTACAAATATAGATATACAATGATATTCTCCTTAGTTTTAATTCCATACAATAAACGGAATCAAGCTCATTGTCTGTCAGTAAGAAATAGTTATATGAATTATGACTTAATGTGATAGAATGTTCTGAAGCCTTTGAAAATGATTATCTAGATCTATATTTCCTAACATGACAATTCTCATATTGACACGGAAAGATATCCATGTGATAAGTGCTAAAAAAAAAAAAAAATAGGGATTTGGAAGACTTCTGAAAATACCCTAGGAAAAATAAATGTGTGTGAATCTCCACAGAAACAGGTCTAAATGCTGCTATACCAAATTATGGTCTGTGGTTATTGCTGAGAGATATGCTTTCAAGTGATTTTTATTTTATAAATATCAATTAAATGAATCAATAATTGGTAAATTGAAATAAGGAAAAACAATAAAGATGTTTCCATTTTTGTGACACATTAAGTATGTTTCTTATAGAAATTGAAACATAAGTTAGGACTAAAGTGGAACTTGGAAGTCAGATAGCCCGAAAACAAAGTGGTGATGATCTGGTCAGGAAAGGCTTATGGAAAAGCCTGGCACACATCTGTTACTCAATAGGTAGTTATTGACAAAAAAAACCCTTATAAGAATGTAAATTGACACAGCCTTTCTGAATATCTTTTGAATTAGAATTTCAAGTTATCCCCCTTATTTTACAAGACAGGAAGCCCAGGCTCAGAAAGGTGAAGGCGCTTGTTTAAGGTCATGCATGTAAGGGAGGAACTTAGGATTCCTGACTCTGGGTGTCTTGATTTTCCCCACCCTGGAACATGCTATCTCCATAGTACAAATTGACTGCTGCCTCCAGCAATTTCAGGTGACTCCCTATTGTGTACAGCCGAAGGTGTTTTTGTTGTTGCTGCTGTTTTTAATGGATGACAAATCTTGAGCAAAAAAAGAAACATAGCAAGGCTCAGTGAGCTGAGTTTACACAGAAATTATAGGCTGTGCTCCTGTTCGGTCAGAGTTTGGAACTAATTACAAGGTATTCCCCAAACCACACCTCTTGGGATGTCACATGCATTTCTGAAGATTTCCTGCTGATGACTGCTGGCTATAGGCATTTCCCCTGTGAAAATTGAAACATTGCTTATCTATTAGTTATGTTCCAGTGTAAGATTTCTAGACATTTTTCTAGGAACCAAAGACTTACCTGAATATGTAGTCTCTCACCACTATCTGCCCATTTAGGGACAACAAAGAAGCACTTCCATTGCTAAAGTAAATCATTATCCTGAATAGAAGTGATTCCCGGTCTGCTCGCCTGTAGCATAGAAGATGAGTATAACCGGAATCACATTAATGAGAAAAGCCCAGATCTCTCTAAGTCTCGACCTGACCTGTTCTAGACCACTGAAAAGTGTTATAAATGATGTCTGGGTGTCCTTGGCTGGCGTCTCATCTGGGCTTTCAAACCTCACCTTCAGCTACATCCTTTAGGGTTTGGGGGCACCCTCACATTTCTCTTCCGCTTGTCTCTTCTTTGATGCTCTCTTCCTCCAGAGACCCTCACCCCTGCTACCAGCACCCACTTGAGGAAGATTTAAGTCCATTATAAGACTCTCTCTGGATGCTCCCAGGTGTACGAAGCCCCAGTGATAGTCTGGTGATGTCTCCGAAGATTGGGGAGAAAGTGTCACTGACTCTAAGTCACATTTTGTCACTAGGAGCTGAATCTCTCACCAGTGGCTCCACCAGGGCCAGAAAGGTAGAAGCTGAGCAGGCACCAGAACACCTCCCCATACCCTTATCTCTCCCCACTCCACCAGGAATCCTCCTCGTTTATCCTGCAACAAAAAACAGGCCAGATGGAGAACAGTTCATGCAGATCATCTCTTAACAACTCATCTCGGTGCTTCAGACAAGTCTGAACCTTCTAATGGCTCAAGTAAGGATCTTGGCTACAGGCATTTCCCTTGTCATTTTATACTCCAAAGCAAAAGCCTATTTTGAAAGAATAAAACTAGTTTAACTACATGGTGTTAAAAATAAATTTTAAATCTAACTACTCTAAAATGGTCTATCGATTCAGGTCAAGTTCACTGGGAAAGAAATGTCAAGGAAAACATGTAAACAAGGATGTGAAAACCAAGGAAGACACAAGAACCTAGCAATCAAAATGTTGTCCTTCCTTTTTGGCTCAAATTTGTCATTTCTGTCAGATCATATCAAATCACTGTTCAGACAGCTTTTTAAAAGTTAACAACAGTTTAAGCTTATTTCAGTTTTCAAACTTATAGAAATGCCTTATGTAACATCCATGAATAGATTGAAATACATTATGCAGTGGCTGGAAGAGAAGATCAGACTCCATTTCAATAATATATGGCTGGGCCTACGGGGACATGCTCAGGTCAATTTCAAACATCGGGGATTACCTACACAAACACAAGAAATTTAGCACTGCTGAATTTGACCACTCAAATGTAAAGGCAACTGTTCTCTGAAAAGATCAATGTTTACAGTCTTAAATTCATTCAATATTTAATTTAAATGCAAGCTGGTTTATGCCTGAAGCCAAAGCTTGACATTTCAGGGGGATTTTTTGTTTGTTTGTTTTTTCATCATTGACAGCAAAAAGCATCACATGAACTCAGGTGCCAAAGAGGTTTCAGGTGTGCAATCACAAGCCCCATCCAACCAGGGGCTCAGAAATAAGGTAGAAAGGCATATCCACATACCCAATCTAGTCCTGCTTGCTAGAAACACCAGCTTCCTAACTAGTTTCTCTGCTTCCCTCTTATGCCTCTCTAGCAGGTCTTTATGGGCTGCCAGGGCCACCCTTTCAAAGCCACCTTTCCAAGGGACAAAGACCAGAAACATTCAACCTACCATTTCATTCAAAGCTGAGATAAACACTTCGGGAAAGCATTGCCAAAGAGCAGAGGAGACATAATGGGCTGAAAATTAGAAGGAGAATCCAAACAAAAACTCCAAATAACTCTAGATACAACTTTTATATTGTTTCTTTAATTGAGTTTTTGTTTTATTTATATTTCAAATGCCATGCACACTTAGCACAGAAAATAGAGACAAGTAAATAACATTTTTTATATTTGCACTTGTGTCTCCTGGGATGGCATATTTGTACCTGTCCTTCAAGATTCTCCCTCATGAGCACACATATATAATGTTCCTTGTATACTATGATAAACAGGCCTCACACCTTTAGAATTTCTGGAATGAGAACCAGGCATTAGTACTTTTTAAAACTCCCTACCTATATCCAAGATACCAAAAAGTTCAAGAACAAAAATTTTATGAAAGGTATCAGACTATGCCACCTCAAAATTTAAATATACATCTTTGGCATAAGGATAATTTTGAGAAACTGTGAACACGTAAGACACTCTGAAAACCTTTTACTAAGGAACATTTGCATTTATAAGGGAAACCTTTATCTGCCTTTTATTATGGTGGGGAGGAGGGAGAACACAACCAGCAACCTAAAAAAATAGAGGGAAAATCATTTTTCTCCCCTACACTTACATGGGAATGAGAGGATTAGGTTTGGATGAAAGAGAGCAGTGGTTGTTAAACTAGGAAACTTGGTGAAGATAACAGAATCCCAGGCTCTCTCTCCTACTTCTATGAGCCTTAGGTAATGGGTTCTTCATTAGTTCTCAAGACACTTCAGGTACCACCAGTTTAGGTGACCAATCTCCTATTGTGTGACTGCTCTTAGATGACCTACTCCTTTCTTGTGGTCATTAGACTAGGCTTCAGGAGCTAGGCTGTTCTCTAAGGCAGGAGCCACTAGCCACACTGAGTTATTAAGCACTTAAACTGTGTTTTGTTCAAATTGAGAGCTGCTACAAATGTAAAACAAACACTGGATTTCAAAGACTTAGTGCACATAGAAATCATAGTATTTTTTCTATACTGAGTTCCCCCTTTCTTTTTCTTTTTTTCTTTAATGTGGATACTAGGAAATTGAAATTACACATGTGGGTCACTTTAAACTTCTTGGGGACAGACTGATCTAGGGAACAGAACCTATGTCTGTTCACTACTGTCTTTCTAGCATCCAGCTCAGTGTGTCAAATAGGCACTCCATCAATATTTTTTGAGAGAAGGAATGAGTCAATGAATTAATGCATGAACATAGATATATGATAGTCCAGGCATTCACAGTATTGTTCCACAGACAAAGAAGAAACTTTTAAAAAATAGATACTACTTTGGTTTTGATACCCCTAAAGGAGTCCCTGAGATGATGATTCATGTGGGAGTTGCGTATTAGGGAGAGGATCTCCAAAACACAAGTCGGGGAGTGAAGAAGTGATGCTGGGGAGGGAAGGAGGCCAATTAAGAATGTGTTCTGGAGCCTGTTACCACTGTGGGCTTGATCCTGCAGGAGAACTTTAAGGACCGGTACAGAATTTGTGTCTCAAAGTTATCTCTTCCCACCAGAGTGAGGAAACCAGGGTATTTACACACTATTTCCCATCAATCATTAGATGAAGGCTGCTGGGATGGATGCATGTGCTAGTCCCAGGCCCTCTGTCCTGCTGTGTGGAGCACACAGAGAAAGCCTGAATGCAAAGAGATATCAGTACTACCAGATAGCTTGTGTTAACATGGTACAGCTGAGGAAACAGGGGCATAGCCAGTGATAACTATAGCTTCCTTCTAAACAAGCCTATAAGTTCATCATCTAATAATTAGAATTGGTACCACCATCCACCAGTGTGGTCAGTAAATGCCTTTAGGGGTCCTTTGCCAACTCTTTCTTTCTTGACCTCACTTATTCCTCTTGCATCTTATCCTGGAGGTGCCAAACAGATGTGAGGAAATGGGCCCCAGTAATGAGCCCAGTGTGGGTTGATTAAGAGTTGCTCAAGCTTATTAAAGATTGTCCCAGCTCCTCTGTCACTGGACCCATGGCTCTGCTCTATCTCCTGTTATTTGGTATGCAATTTTCTTTCTTCTGATTTCTTTATTCTTTTGCAAACTCACTCAGGGGTGTGGCTAACTCATGTGTTTGAATTGTCCACAATGCATGCACATGGACCTGAAATGGTAGCAGCTGAATGTTTTAATAAAGAGTCTCAAACTTCTAGTTTTGGAAAATATAACTTCACAAACATACACACACATCATCATCATCATCATCGTAGTTCTGTTTGGGGAGGTTAATTCTGTCTAGTTCTTATTTGAAATGAATTAGGAGAAGCACTAGAATAATTTTCTTAAGCAGAGTGGAGCAAAGCAAATAAGATAGAAGTTGAAAAAAATTAAAAATGAGAAATGATTGATCTTAGAAGAATTGAACCCAAAGTACTCCCAAGTTTTTACAGTAATTTTAAATCTACTTGATAACATAAAATGTATCTGTGTTTTCCATGAACAGTTCATTTCAGTCCAGGTCTTGGTTTCTTTCAGAAGACTTGGGCCAAACCACTTACATGACCTAACATTTCTGAAAGTTTACATTCAAGGCTTTTTTTCCAATCTAACATTCTAGTAGCTATTTCCCTCCTCTGGAATTCAGATAGTATAAAATTTTATGTTATTTAATTAAAATTTTAAGTTTTAAATAATTAGGTTATTTAATTTAAATAGATGATTGATAGATAATCTTATAGATCCTACAAATAGTTATACCACCACAACTTTAAAAATAAAATTTAATAGTCTAATAAAAATAATACTAATTTAAAGGAATCCCCTAGTCATTCTTCTTGCTTTACTTAACACATATGAAACATCAAGAGCTGAATAACACAGGTGTCTGCAGTCAGGTGTATTAGATAACAGCTCTGTCTAGGCAAACAGCCCCCCAAAAGCTTCACCCAACTATTGTCATGAAAAAATATGGGGTTCATGTTTTCAAATCTACTGATTTTACAAGGGAAGCCAAATCTCCAAATTTTTCTGAAAAATATTATTTTTAAAAAATTGGCTACTAATTTAAAAAGTTTTTAAAAATACTATACAGACCCAAATTAAAAGGACAGAGCTGAGGGCAGGCAAGGTTGTGATTTTGGATCTTCATGGAGCAGATACAGTCCTAGGCAATAACTGAGTCATTACAAAGATCTATGGATATGTCATGCCCTCCAATAGCTACCTATCCAGGAGTTTAGATGATGCATACAAGGAAAATTTTCATACAAAGAGAAAAAAAATAGTGAGGTTGGGGTAGGATGTATTAGTCAGTGTTCTCAAGAAGAAACAGAACCAATAGTTTCTTCTATTGGTTCTGTGTGTGTGTGTGTGTGAGAGAGAGAGAGAGAGAGAGAGAGAGAGAGAGAGAGAGAGAGAGAGAGAGAGAGATTTATGATTTATTTTAAGGAACTGGCATGGAGATGGCAATTCTGTAAACAGGGCAAACTGGCAGGTTGGAAATTCAGGCAGGTGTTGATGCCTGAGGCTTCAGGCAGTAGTCTTGCGGTAGAATTTCTTCATTTCCAAGAAACCTGTTTTTCCTCTTAAGGCCTTCCACTGACTGGATGAGTTGAGCCCCACCCATATTATCCAGGGTAATACCCTTTACCTAAACTCAACTGATTGTAAATGTTAGCCACATCTACAAATACCTTCCCACAACACTCAGATTTGTGTTTGACTGATGTAACTGGGTACTAAAGTCAAGCCAAGCTGACACGTAAAACTAACTATCCCATAAGATGAGTACTGTAAGAGAGGTACAAAAATTACAGTAGTTCAAAAGAATGAAAAAATCAAGGAGGGTTAAAAAGTTATAAAATAATCCTCATGATAAAAGACTAATGAAAATATGGACTTCTTAATACAGAAGACCAAGAAGAAATATAACTAATCAATAAAAACCATTCACATTGTAGTTGTTATTATGTGTTATTTTATTAATCATATCAACTCACCCTAATGGGGAAGCAACTATCACTATCCCTGTAAAAAAAATAATATAAATTGAGCCACTTTAAAATGGAGTCAGAGCTGCCACTTCAGAGGAACTGCCTTACACATCTCATGCCTCAAACCTTTGGAATGTTAAAATAGGGAAAAATAATCTTTGGACTGGGCCTAAAGCAACATTATGTACCAAAAAACTGTTTGCTAGGATAACAAGAAAGCAGATGACTACCAGGCTGATCACTAGCAGTCTGAAAATTAAAAACATTCTTTAGAATTAGTGTCACTGTGTTAGTTCATCTGCATCAATAGAAATGCCTTCTTTCTTAACGATGTAATTGTTCCCCTTCCCTTTCTCATAAATACCTCTTGCCTTTGTCTCCTAATCATTATGCCACTTGGGTTTCTGCCTGAATCTTTGCTTTCCAAATAGCTATTCTTATTTTTTTTTAATCTCAAATAAATGTTTGTTTCCTGTCACTTTGGTTTTTTATATTTAGGTTAAAATCCCCATTTTATAGATGAAGCCCCCAACCCCAGTGTCTTCAATATCATACAACTATAAAGTGATGGCAATGGGGCTCAGAGTCAACCATTTTAAAATCAACTTCCCTAAAGACCAGAGAGAAGTTTATAATCATTTAATAAGACTCTGAATTTTGATTATCGATTGGCAAGAATAAAAACACATCACTTTCCACCCACACAGAAAACAACAGTAAAGTTGGCTTCTTTTACATGAAAATATTTCCTTGGCTTTCTGTGAGCTACATATTTTTTAGTAAAAATTAAACATACACTGCAAATCATGCTTTCGTTTCTTGGGTAGGAAACAAACTCATTTCAAAGGAACTTTAAAGGAGCAACCAGGAAACTTTTCTTTCCTAACCCACTTTGAAACACTCCTACTCTATTTTATCCTTTTCCCTCTCTGAGTTATTTTTTCCTTCCTCAGAACGTAAAGTATGTGAGAAAGCTGTACTGATCTATTTTTGCTGAGGAATGAATTTTGAGCTCATAAATTGTTATCTATTCGATTGTTATTCCTTCTCTAGACCTTTATATTAGAGTCAATGCCAGGTCTTTGTTTCTCCAGTGATCATAATAATAACATGAAATAATAGGGTAGTGATTTAGCCATTGTCTAAGACTAAATGATGCCCTTTAATTGTAGGTATTATTTTTTATTTTAATTATATCTCTATAAAAGTAATCATCCAACCTTTCATAATTTTATTGACGGTTATGATACTGCAGATCACATCATAAAAATAAAATCTATATTAAGTTCTACTATTTGCTAGGCACCGAGCTGCCCACACATTTAAAACTCACGTCAACCTTATCAGGTACATACTAATTTCTGTCCCCATTTTTCTAAAGAGAAAATATCAGTAACTGGCCCATGTTTACGCAAAAATGGAGCTGAGATTTAAAACGAAGCATATAACTTCATGCAAAAAACATCTTTGGCCATGACAACGTGAACAACTCCCACTAAACATAGTGAGGTTTTGTTTCCTTGGAGTTCAAAACAACACTAAATGGCAGAACAAATAAATACAAAACTCTAAAGGGAAACACTGTGAATAAGTAGGTGGCTTTCGATATCATTCAGGGGAGACGCCAGCCAAGAGGTAGGCTATGAATCTGCTCCTGAGAATAAGCTATCACATGGAAGGTGAAGGCTTGGGAGGCACTTCACCCAAACCACCGGAACTTAAGGACCCTAAAAGGATCTCTTTGATGTAGAAATCATAGACATAGAGCCTGACACCTGTCTTAGTTTGTTCCGGCTGCTATAACAAAATAACAATAGACTGGGTGACTTATAAACAACAGAAACTTATTTCTTACAGTTCTGGGGGCTGAAAGTCCAAGATCAAGGTACCAGTGTGGTGGTTTCTGTTCATAGTTATCTTCCTGGTTGCAGACTGCCAACTTCTCATTGTATCTTCCTTGGAGGAAGGTACTAGAGAAATCTCTGGAATCTCTTTTCTATGGGCACTAATCCCATTCATGAAGCTCTCAACCTTCATGACCCAGTCACCTCCAAAGGCCCCACCATCTAATACCATCACAATAGGTGCCAGGATTCAACATATATTTTAGGGGGACACAAATATTCAGTCCACGGCAACAATCAATCCAATTCCCTCTTTTTCCAAAGTGATAAGCAAGCTCTAAAGCAGGCAAGTGGTTTACCCAGATTCCCAACATTTTAAGTAAAACTAGAATCATTTATCCAGTTAACCAATTTCTCTGCACTACGTGGCTCAAGTTAAACACAGAGCTAAGAATATCAGTGTAGCAGACATTCGCTTTCTCTCTGGCATAGAGAAGGTTTCAGTGACATCTCAGCACCTCCAAATCTCTGTTAACTGGAACTTCTATAAAAAGATACTCATAATTCTTCAAGATCTCATGGAGCCTTCTGAATCATTACAGAAAAGATAAAATTGTGGTCAGTGTAGTTTTGCTGTTCTGCAATCTATTTTATTCTGTCTTTCCATATGGCATTTTATTTTGTGTCTCCTAAACTTGAGTATGCTTATTAACCAGAGTTGCCAGGCTGAGCAGGAGCAGTTAAAAGTCAATGGAGGTGGATCGTCTTGTCTCTCCAGAAAAGTCAGTGGGTTCTAAGTATAACTGAAAGAAAACTGGGGTAAAATAACAAGACAGAGAAAATAGCTATAATATAGCAACAAAGTCTCACAGGCATAGAAATATAATTTCTGCTTTCACGCAGAGGGAAAGCTTTCTTAAGCTTACATATTAAACCTCAAAAAGTTTACCTTTCTCTGCATATTTAAAGCTAAAGAACTCAGTCTTATTTCAAGAAATACTTAGAAAGACGATGGCAGAGCCCCACAAGGAAATCCAGGTGTCTCTGAATACATAAAACCAAGAAGAGGATGTCATTCAAAAGCCCTGCAGGCACAGGGATCAGCGTGTGGGACAGGGCGGATTCCCTGGGACGCTGAGCTGAGGAAATATGCTTGCAGAAGGTCATTTAGTGGGTGCTTTTGATATTAACATTTAAGGAAAGGGGAGGCATGAGATAGAATTGGGCCGAGGGCAAAGCTAAGCAGCCAAAAGCCATAGACAATATCAGAAGGTTGGAGGCTGGGATAATTGTTCAGAGTTGTCCCAAGTTCTTGCAAAATATGGATGAGTCTTCGCACCGCAACTCCCCTGGTCACTGGGTGCTGTTCACCCGAGCCAGGGCCAGGATATCAGGACTGACCAGCTTTAAGGAGCAAAGCAAGGCAGGAGAAATGTAGCGGAAGTGGACAAGTAAGTAATTAATAATACTTTACATATGCCAGATAGTTTACATTTTACAAAACTGTGTGTGAGAGAAAGATCCCATTTTGCTAATTCTGCCCCTGGAATGTTTATATATATATATATATATATATATATATATATATATATATAAAGTTATCTGTGAATGAATTCCCCCTCCTACCCACTCCCCAGAGTTATAAACAACACTCTGTGCTTAGTGTCTGGAGTGTGTGATTTTCGAGGTGTCTGAGTCACTGCAGATTTCCTTGGCCAAGTAACTGCTCTTGTTCAGAAAGTCACCTCCAATGGCCGGTTCTTCTATTTACCCTTCACTTTCTTTATTCACAATGTTAAATGACATAACCGGTTTATTTTATTTATTTATTTTTTTAATTTTAATTTTTTTATTTTTTATGTTTTATTTTGGAGACTCATCCAAACTGTGAAGATGGCAAGGTCATGTCACCACTCTGACGATGACTTCACTTTACCGTTTAACCAAACCAGCCACGGTGCTATCAGCAACAATCTCAGACAGCTCTGAGGAAATCTCTCCTTGTGTCTGGTCTGTGGGATCAAAACAAGTGTTTTGTGTGAAAAAACATAAAACCATGTTAATCACATCCTCTCATTGCGGGACCAAAGCATAAGGAAGGTTAAAAGTAGGATTGCCTATTAAAATGACGAGGTGGACCAACCACATCCCCATCACTGTAGACTGGTTTGAATGCTTGCAGAAAAGGCAGACAAAAGAAAATCATATACAATAACCTGAGGAGCTAATTGAAACTTCCATTGCTTGCTGCTCACAAGTGGTTCTTTGGGGTCACATCCTTGTTATCTTAACAGGTGAAACATAACCCTTCAAAGCCATTTAACAAATACTTTATGCAGGTGTTTGTTTCCTTATAACTATTGAGGAATGTCCTTGCATGGCAGCATCCTGCTGTCTATTTTCAGGGACAGTACCTAATTAATGGCCTTGCTGCAGGATAAACACATTATGTTTTCAATAAAATGATAAAAAGCTTTTGGAAAAAAATATATCTTGCATGTCATTACACTCGAAATTGTCCTTGAACACAAAATTGTGAACAATTATTTTAAACGAAACTATGGTAGTAACAATTGACGAAGATGTGAATTCTGTCATTTCTCTGACAACTAATTTAGCCATACCTCAGAGATTTTAACAAGATGTTTACAATATAAATTAAATGTAGTATGGTATGTTCCATCATGTCAGAGGGGTACCCACTTTCAAGAATTTCAAGAGCACTCTCTATATTACTCTGAATAAAATTTTGCAATTCTTTTTTTTTTAACAGCTTTAACAAAATTTACTGGTTTTAAATGCACAGTTCAATGATGCTTTGCAACTCCTTTTAAAATGCAATTATTCCTGGTAAAAGCATGTATTAAGTTTTTCCTTGTCATGTGAATAATTTCTAATTCAGGTATTTCGGATGCTCCTATTTCTAGGTTACTCATTTGTGCAAACTCCCAATTCTTGCTAACTAGAAGATTGAGAGGCCTGGGTTTCCACGATGACAGATTTTAACAAATATTTGGTTGCTTCTGTATTGTAATTAGAATACTGAGAAAGCCTCCTAGCTGTTCCTATTTAACACCATAAAGAAAGAAAGAAAGAAAGAAAGAAAGAAAGAAAGAAAGAAAGAAAGAAAGAAAGAAAGAAAGAAAGAAAGAAAGAAAGAAAGAAAGAAAGAAAGAACTCCAAGGACAGACTATGATATGTTAAACATTTGCAATGCTGCTTATAAATCTGTCTTGCTGCAATTATGTTTTTAAATGGTTTATTCCACTGTCAAAATACAATGCATTCAGTCATTGTTAAATAAATTCTGCTCTGCTTTTTTGACAGATGTACAACCTATGGGTCATTGGGAAAGATGACCACAATGCATAATTTGAAGGCACTGCAAAGTCTTCACCTACAAACATTTGTGCATTAGTGTGCTTTACCAATTTGCAGTACATAGGAGAAGAAGCCAGCTGAAGTAATTTAGCACTACTGTGATCCACTTTGAAAATCAAAATGACTGTTATACTTCAATTAGCATATATTTTAATCAAAAGGTAAAGCAAGGAAGGAAAAAAAGAAGGTCAGCCTAGGAAAGATACAATTATTTAACAATTTTAATTAAAACCTGTATGTAGGACACTCAAATATAAGGCACATTCCTGAAGAAATGAATTCCATATTGAGGGATCATCAAACATAGAATAATAAAAGTGATACAAGGCAACAACTATACAAGGGTACATTGCATAGAAAGAGCCCAAGATTCAAAACAGTTTAAAGACAATAGATAAAAAAAAAAAACCATAAATGTTAGAGAAATTTTCGAGAAAATAAGACATAAGCCTTCCCTAAGGGATGGTTAATAATTCTAATGGACAGTTTCCTAAATTAGGAATATCTTGGTGTATACAGGCACAATTTTGATAGTGGCATAACCAACATGAACATCCACCTAAACTGACTTAGAAATACCACATAATTATTGAAATGTATCCATATGGTTATGTGCAGGACAATGAAACTGAAAGATATAAACGTGGTTTGCCAGAATCTCATGTTCCTAGGTATTCTCATGTTCCTGGGCAAAACTGGAGGTCCAATAACTTAGGGAGCTCTGGATCACCAAGTTCTGACTTAGAGTACTGCTGTACCATGAAGCTCTGAGAAGTGCTGAAGAGAAACATCATTTAGCCTTATTTCCCTCAAGCTTATCTGACCATAGAACTCTCTTCCTCACAGAATACACCTGTTACGCAGAATATAAATGTAAAGAAGCTAAACCTCATGGAACACAGACAAGGAAATAATAATGCGCAACAATAAAAAAAAAAAAAAACAAACAACCAGATTAAAAAAAAAAAAAAAAAAAAAAAAAAAAAAAAAACAAGCAACCTGATTAAAAAAAAAAAAAAACTCAAGGCATTAACAGACATTTCACCAAAGGAGAGATACAGATGACAAATAAACACATGACATGAGGTCTGCATCATATATCATCAGGGAAATGCAAATTAAAACAACAATGAGAAACTAATACACACCTGTGTGAATGGCCAAAATCCAAAACACCGACAACAGCAAATGTTGACAAGAATGTGGAGCAACAGAAACTGTCGTTCATTGCTGCTGCAAATACAAAATGGTATAACTATTTCAAAAGACGGTTTGTCAGTTTTTCACAAAACTAAACTGGATCCAGCAACTAACCATGTTCTTTTACCCAAAGGAATCAAAAACTTATGTTCACATAAACACCTGCACATAGATGTTTATAGCAGCTTTATTCATAATTGCCAAAACTTTGGAAGCCACCAAGATGACCCTCAGTAGGTAAATGGATAAATAAACTTGGACAAGCAGACAATAAAATATTATTCCATGCTAAAAAGAAATAAGCTATCGAGTATGAAGAAGAGTTAAAGACATATCACTGTGTTGCAGGAAGCAACACCTGAAGGAGGAATTTGGATGCTATGTTGCAGGAAGCAACACCTGAAGAAAGAATTTGTAGAGCAATGAGAGTTTATTAGGCCGGCAGAGTGCATGAGGCTTTAACCAGCACAAAAGCACGAGCTCACTCTGGTTAGATTTCTTACAGCTTATATACCCCGGCAGTGTCCAGACAAGGGGTACATGATTCCTTTGTCTGAGGGTCTACCTGCACTTTCTGACTTAGGATGGGAGGGAGTGTTTCAGGTGGGGGCTGCAAGGGGGAAGGAATTTCTGGAGCACCAGTCCTATCTATTTCCAGATCTTTTCTCACATAGGTGTAACAAGTTTCCAGAAGGCCATTCAGAGATCTATAGGGTGTGGTTAATCTACAACCAACTGAGTAGGTCATTTCTGTAAAAGCTTTCCTTTGCATTTTTCAGATGCCTCCTCTCTTAACTAAGTGAAAGAAGTCAATCTGAAAAGGCTATATACTATAAGATTCTAACTGTATGACATTCTGGATAGGCAAAACTATGGAGATAGTAAAAAGATAAGCAGTTGCCAGGAGTTAGGGTTGGGGAGGGAGAAATGGGTGAAGAAAGGAGGATTTTTAGGGCAATGGAACTACTCTGTACGATACTATAATAGTATATACATGTCATTATAAATTTGTCCAAACCCATAGCATGTATGACACCAAGAATGAACCCTAATGTAAACTATGGACTTTGGTTGATAATCATGTGTCATTGTAGGTTTATCATTTTTAACAAAGGGTCCACTCTGGTGCAGGACATTCATGATGCTGAGAATAGGGAAGGCAGAAGCTATATGGGGAATCTCTGTACTTATGTGGGGGCAGGAGCAAATGGGAAATCTCTGTACTTTCCCCTCTATTTTGCTGTGAACCTTAAAAAGCTCTAAAAAAGAAAAAATCTATTAAAAAAGTAATCTAGTCAGGCTGGCATTACGCACCAGTGGAATCTGGTGCCACATATTTTATTTGCTACTTTACTTGCTTATATTATCTGTCTGGTGCAAAGCTTCTTTTAAAACAAAAACAGGTTAAAATTGTTATTGAACGCAGTGAATACCCAGGTTTCCTCAGCTCCAGTCTTGTGCTTTGTCTACAAAGTTCTACCATACAGAATCTTCTTTATCTACACTCAGAAACCCTCAAAAATACGGGTGAACAGATTAAAGCAATGTCACAACGGATCTTGAGAGAAAAAAAGCAGAAGCCTAAAGTATAAATGACTCAAATGTAGTCATTATAAACAATTTTTTTAAAATAATGAAAGAAAAATGACAATTTTAAAAATGTACAAAATGTAAAAATGGGGTCTTAGAAAGGATTCCGAAAAGAATTTGCAATCACTAGCCAGTTCCATAAGAATTTCTGGAATTCTTTTTAACCACTTAAATCTGTTATTTCCCCTTAGGGATGGAAGCACATCCACCCCATTCTTGCCTTGAAATAACAGACATTAAAAAGAATCCTGGCTGAATGCAGTGTATAGAGAAAAATCCACTTTTGATTTGTTTTGTGTGTTGAAGTTCTTGCATTCATACCACCTGACAATCACCCAATAACATTTTTTAATTTGGGTCCTTTTAGCATTTTTAAGTTTGATTTCTTCTTTAGTGTCTTTAATTATTTTAAACATTCTTGTTTTATAGTCTCTATCCAACTCTCCTGTTATCTGAATTTCTTGAGAGGGAAGGTCTCCCTGCTATTTATTAAATCTGAGGATCCCTAATTATGCTGAATGGCTTCTTTGAGGGTTTTTGCAGTTTTCTATTGTGAGCTCATCATCAGGGGTTTGGGTATCCTCCTTGACATGGAATGAGGGCAGGTCATCCCAGAGGAGTTTACTGATACAGGACCACTTTTGTGGCATAGATGTTTCTGAACCAACACGAAATAGAAATTTTAGACTCAGTTCCTTATGGGAATGAGGCCTGAGATTACAAATTCTCACACACTTTATGGCAGGTCAGCTTTTTGTCCTTGGACCACGTAAGTGTGTGAATTTTTATCCCGCCCACCTAACACTGAAGTCCACAATATTACTCTCCAAGAGTGTCTGTTGTATCCAAATTTGCCAAAATTCTCATCTCCTGTCTCCCTTGAGTATTAAAAATTCAACCCTTTATATTTGTGAGGCTGACACCCTTCCCCACCGCTGTCAGGATCCACTTATATCTTCTTTATTTGTTTCTTTGGTTGTATCTTTCTTACTCTCTTTGGGTGAAGATGTACATTTAAATGATGCTTATTATGTTATTAATGTTTCTAATATTCTACAGCTACTAGATTTTGGTTTTTCATTCACATATTTCCAGATTCAAAATGCCCTTTAGCCTACACTGAACAGCTTCTGTTGAAGACTGAGGGAAAAAAAGCTCAGATAGGTCAGACTTTGTTATATGCCCTGTTCAGCAACCCTATGAGAATACATAAAACTATTCTAAGCTCAAGGTTTCCCAATGAACTGGAAAAGTCTGTTATGTATTTTTTCTGGGAGCTTTTCTCATATTTAATTTATAAATGGCATTCATAAATAAATTTAGGATGCAGCAAACAGTGAAGAGGAGATATTTTTGGTCAAATTTGAGATCCTTAAAAAAGTACTTCTCTGTAGCAACCATAGATGTCAACAAGTAACATGTGTTGAGTACCTCATACTATCTTTGAAGCAGTGATGATGATTTTCAAAGCTTCTTGATTTAAAAACTTTTCTAATAGTGAAAGAAAAATCATCTCAATGATTTTTCTTGAACAAATGATAGAAATCTGGCCTATATCGATTGTCCCCTAAAATTCCCTTCAAACTCTAAGAAGGCAAGCACAATTGTTTTTGACTGTTTTAATTACCTTCCTCAGCATACTATTTTAACTAGAATTTATGATACTATAAAGTTGCATTTTATGTGATATTATATATACATATATGTACATATCTATAACAATGGAGTGCTATGATGAATGTGTCAGTGCATTTATGCCCAATTCATTAGGCTTGGAGCATAGTTTTACTGTTTCATATTTTCTTTGGGTTATAGTTGCTGAGTCTTGGCTTTTATGACATATTTTCATTTATTGCCATGATTTATGTCATGCCAAATTCTTGGTCAGGAGGACAACCTCCAACTATCACACTCTTCTCATGGAAAATGAGCTGTTTTATCAAGCACTCGCATGCATGATGCTCTAGTTTACTGGAATGCATTTTGATTAAAAGCAAAGACTGTCTAGTCTACGGCCATATCACCCTGAACAAGCCCAGTCCCATCTGATCTTGGAAGCTAAGCAGAGTGGGGCATGGTTAGTATTTGGATGGGAGACCACCTAGGAAGACCAAGTGCTGTAGGTGTAAAAAATAAAAAATAAGGGATTGTAAGCTGATAAGGTCCTTGCAGTCTGTGAGGTCAACCAAGGGTTGCCTCGCCTATAAAATCAAATAAAAATAAAAGCAAAGACTGTATATAAGAATACCACTGTATCAAATTAATTACTAAAAGGTCATTAATCAAAGGGAATATATTTACTGTATGCAATCATGTGCCTAGTACCATGCCTTTTGGGTCCTAGCTTTCTGAGACATTCTAAAAGATATAAAACATAGACTTCTGACACTTAAGGAGTCTACAAGTATTTTAAAAACTTATAATGTAGCTTATAATCAAATATCTAATTGTATTATTCCAGAGGCAAAAATAATTTTTAAAAGATATACTTATGTCATTTAAAATATATTCAAATCAATTAAATGCATTTTTTAATATATAAAAGTATCTAGTTACTATTTGAAAATTAAACACCTATGCAAAAAGTTAGGATAGAATTGGGGGAGTTCTATTTTTTTAAAAAACTTAGGAGAGAGAGAAGTAGAGGTGTACAGAAGAGGTGGACAATGAATTTTCAGCTATATACCTTTTCTTGGTTACCACGATTAAGAAATATTTTGATTGATTGTGATTGGAGAATTCTATTTGAGGGATTTCTTCTAGGAAACTTAAGCAGGGAATTTCAGAAATTTAAGAGAGCTCTAAAGAAGTACAAATAGTGGCTACTTCTTCTTCTTCTTCTCTCTCTTTTTTTAATTTTATGTTTCTTTGAACCAAACTGACAACATACGCTGGGGAGCAAAATCTCAAATGCTACAGAGGAGAATAGTTTTGCAGTTTCAAAATGTGGCTACTTCTAAATTATAACTCCTTGAGTCTGTCTTATTTACCATTATTCTTATCACTCAATAAATAATTACATGAATGAATGAACATTAAATAATCAGGCATAATTCTGGATTCCTGAGATGTTATGAACTCAGTCAACTGTTCTTGAGAGATATTTCCTCAGAAATTTTCATCTCAAAATTTCTTAAAATTAAAAGAAAATTCAAGAAAATACTTAGCAATAAATGAAATTATGTCAATTATCCTCATGTGATTTTCTTAAAAGAGTATATGTGAATGTATTAACCGTAAATAAGCAAAAACACCTATTTTATAGGTATGTACATTTATAAGAATACAGAATTGAAAGGGTAAAAGATTATTGCTCTATTTACAAATCTTCAAACTGACAAAACCTTCTGGAAGAATTTATGACAAGTTTGTCCTTTTAAATAAGCAGTTTCTATAAAGCCTACCAAACTGCTATGAATAAGGCTGTAAATCACTTCACTGACTTGAGTAATGGGACTTGTATTTCATGAAACCATTTCAAGAAACCTAGAGGCTTTCATTGATATTGAATCTTGTGTAATATTAATACCTATCTGCTTCCCCAAAAGATGAATTTTTACACTGATTGAAAATATTTTTACCATGATTTTTGCTGAAAGGAAAATAAATAGAAATCAATGGTATAATTCTGATGGTTCTAAAGAGGTTCAATAGGCACCAGCAAAAATAAAAAATAATAAGTTAGAAGCAACAGAAAATAAATAAAACTTCACTCACTTGATCAATGTGGCTGTAAGTTCAGATTTTATCTGTAAGTAAGATTTGTATATCCATTTCTAATGGATAAATAATGTTGAGTGCTTCTTTTTAGATGACTTTTTTTCGGTCTTGCTTTAAGTTTGTTTGATAGAACAGAAACTCTTTTGAATGTTTCACTCTTCTTGCCAATTATATCTATATAGTCTCATAGAGAAATAGAATCTGGTAGCTAAAGCATTTAATATTCACTAACAGGGAATTACTGTGGTAAGAGAAGGGTACATGTTATGTTTGAATATACTAGTAAAATGAGTGATGTGTACACTGCTTAGAGGCAGCTCTGTGTACCTTTAGTTAGAAACCTAAAGGTACATTCTGAGCCATGACTTTTATAAGCGCTCTTCAGTATTACCAATTGTTGTTTGTTTGTTTTTTCCAGGTAGTGTCAGAAATAAAAGAAATCAGGCAAAAAGCAAAAATAAACCTATAAACCCCAGAGTTTATAATCTCCTTTGGCCTTTCAAACACTGGTCAGTGATTTGTATGTGTTTATTTACACTCTACCTGTTTTTACAAAGAATTTGATGAGGGTTAGAGATGCATTCAATACCACAGGTCACAATAAATAAAAATTGGAAAGAAAGAGTAAGAGGGAAAGAAGGGGTAAAGAAGTAGGCAAGCTCCATGCCCTGGAGTCTTAAACCTGGGATCACAAACTCCTAGTTCAGAGGGCCAGGCAGGTAATGTAAAGCCTTAATCTTTATACCCATGTGCTACAAAAAGGTTATGTTTTGGGGGCACTAGTGGGAAAAGGAGTCAGAGAAGTGCTTTAAATAACTCACAACTTAGAAGAAGGTGTGTAATGTGCATTTGCTATTTTGTGAATATTACAGTCTGCTACTGAAAATAAGAAAATAAATGGGAAGAGTGATACTCACAAGATGTGTTAAGCATACATCAGGAAGTTAGTAACATTAGGTCAAGAAAGCAGCAAATATTCATGCTGTAATTCATCACACACACACACACACACACACACACACACACACACACACACACAGAGACATGCATGCACAGGAGGCATATGAGGTCTTAATCACCACCCATTGGAGATGCCCATTCTGGTCCAAAAAAATACAAGTAAAACCGATAGCTATTTATGAGATTAATAGGCAATATATAGCCACTGCCCAGGCATACTTGCCTCTCTGTTTGGATTAATATGCTTCTTATTTCCAAGAATTCTGCCCTAGTGCTCTTCTTTTTAGCCTTATATTCTGTTTCTAGGCAATCTCATCTTCTTTCATGCTCAAGGGTACTCTGGTATACACCAGAATCACCCCTATCTATTCCATAGATAACCCATCTCCACTTGAATATCATCGAGATGCCCTATAGACACCTTAAACTTCATATCTCCAAGACATCTTCTCTTCCTCCAAACACCTTGTCCACCTGTATTTCAGCCAACATGGCAGCAATATCCATCTAATTACTTAACTAAAACTTTCATATCACCCAGACTCTGTTTCCCTCAAGTACCAAGTCCTATAATTTCTACCTTCTTAAAATATCTTGTTGTTCTTCCCTAACCACCATCTCTGAGGATGTGCCAAATTAGCACTAATCAATTCTAAGTACCAAAGAATCTTCAGAGTAAAGACCCAAGTAGTAAGCATGATGGACAAGGGCATAAAGATCTACCTTGGTTTACCTCTTTGCTTTTATCCAAGTCCTCCTCTCTATTTTTACTTCTTGCCATTTCACTGCATGAGCTCTGACTACTTGCAGATGCCTGACATCAGTGGTTTTAACCTCACTAGTTTCCTTTCTCTAGAAGTCTTCTTCTCCCAACTTTATCATCCCAACATTCATGAATTTTTTTCTGCTAACTCTTAATCTTCTTTTATATGTTTTACTAAGATGTCAGTTCCTCTAGGAAAATTTTCTGAAACCCCAGACTCACCCTTATCATCACCCTCCATCCCTGGCCTTTATCGGAATTAAGTGCCCTCCCTTTGTGCCTGAGATTCCTCTCATATTACACTATCAATCAGGTTCCCAGAGGAAAGAGATGACACAGTCAAATGTGGATGATTCACGGAAGTGTGTGGGAGGAGCAGGGGAACCATAAGGGATGGAGCAGGAATTCCAGGTAACAGTGAAGCTGACACGAACTCCAAAAAGACAAGGAGAGAGAGTGGTTGCCAAAGCTTGGACAGAGAAAACCATGTAGAAGAGGTTACTTGGTTAGGAGCTGTGACCTTTGTGTGACAGTTACCCAGGCAACCTTGCAGCAAGAAAAGCAGGAGACTAACTATCCTGGCCTCATTCTCCTCTCTTCTACTTGACTTCATGCCAGAATTTCCCACTGGCCAAATGGACCAGGAGCCAGAGGACAGGAACTTAGTTAGAATAATCATGTAGCTCAGCCTACTTACTGGTAAGGGTGAAGAAGTACATAGAAAGTAAATCTAGAGAAGCAAATGAATTTTATCTGACACAATCACACTTTAATGGAATTGTTTCTTTGTTCATCAGACTCCCTCACTAGATTGGATTCCAGAGAATGTTTCTTTTATCTCTAGCATCTAATATAAACTAGGTAATAAATGCTTGTTGATTAACTCAGAGAACATGGTGGATTGGACATTACTTGGAGGACTGTACTTTCTGAGCTTGCCAAATGCTTTCTGGAATCCAGAGGAAAATGGAGAACAGAGTGAGCTCTATAATTTTCATTGTTTGACAAAAAAAGAAACATCAGTTGGTCAGGAGAGGCGAGTTCTCTTAGCATTCAGTGCTGGGAGGCACTGGAATTAGTCATGTGACCACCTATACAAGAGATATTCAACTGTATAATGGGCAATATCTTCAACAGGAAAACCATGGGTGCAGAAACATACTTCACAAGACTATTTTAAAATATTTGCTCTAATAAAAGCCAAAGGCATGTTATTAAAAAGTGACCCAAAGGTGAACTGAACTAATATGGTTCATTTTGATTGATCTAAGAATACCTTGCCACGCCCCCCCAAAATGATTAAGTCTTAGGCTTCAAACCTGACCCCTAAAAAAATCTCCAGTGTGGTCCTCTTCTCTCATTTGTCAATAGATGAAAAAGACCAACTGATAAACTCGGATGTACTGACAGACAATGTATTCATTCATTAAAGGGCAGAAACGGGGGTCCCTGGATACTATGTGGAGCCTTCTCTCCATCCCCTGCAAACATCTGTGCTGAGAGCAAGAAATAAACTTAATCTGTCAAAACTCTGAGATGTGTTAGTGAGATGTGTTAGGTTTTTTAGCACTAGGTATCTTACCCTGACTAATAGTAGATATAAAATAATGTTCTAAATTCTACATTTGGGTTTGTTTTCTATGCTATCACCATCATTATCGTAATCTATTATACATATCAGTTATTTTCATGAAAGTCCTTTCCAGTTTGAATCTCATAATTTCAGGACTATGATACTGTTGTCTTCCACTTAAGAGATGTCCCTTGGAGCCCTTCTTGCTTAGAATATGATGGAAAATATAATACCAACATCCTGTGCATTTTATAATTTACAGGGCCTTGTTTCATGCATTGTGTCTTTAGATTCTTCCAACAACTCTAAGGGATATGTAAGTGTCTATTATTGTCCCCATGTTGCAGATGATGAAAGTGAGACTAAGAAGTTTAAGTATAAAGTGGAAAAAACAACTAATTTACAGTTATTTGAGAATTAAGCAGGAGCATAATTTAGTCCTCCTGGAAACTGGTACATGTTACAAGGTAAGTTTTCCTACTTGTTTTGTAACTTTCTTATAAGTTATCTATTTCTGTGTAACAAACCACCCCAAAATATCGACTTAAAATATTAACAATTATTTGTTCTGCTTACAAAACTTGGGCTATAAAGACAGATAACTGGCGTCAGGGGTAGGGCTGGAACAGCTGGCTTCTTTGGGCTTCTCTCTTTTTGTGTTTTCTCTACATAGCAGCCCTGAGGGAACCACGGTAGCTGAATGCATGAAGAGAATGATAAAGTGTGCAAGACAGAGAGAGAGACAGATAGACAGATAGACAAGTAGACTGGCAGAAGCTCTAAAAGCCTTATGACCCAGCCTTGGAAGGACATTCCATTGTGTCACTTTCACCACATTTTCAAGAGGGTCAATGCACGTCCATGGGAAGGAGAACTAGACTCCACTACTTCTTGATTGAATTTTTGGGCATGTTTTTCAACTACTATATTTTTATTCTCTAAAATGCTTGCCTAAATTAAACGTAGACATGAAGCTCAGGGGTAAGTTAAATGACACATCTAAGATCATTCAGCTTTAACTTATTCCACCAATATGAGGTCCAATTTTGTGACTCCCAAGTTCATGCTCTTTTTCACTACCCTGTAAAAGCTCCTATAATCAGTAAGTGGAATAGGGTAGAGAAGACATGCTAGTGCCCAAATAGAGCCAATCCTTTTCATTGCCTTGGGAAACACACATATTTATTTTGCAGGAAAAGTATTATTTATAAAGCAGTCATCCATAAGCACTTTCCAAGTTTCTCCCAAACATCTGTGTTTTAATTTTTTTTCCTTAACAGATGTATTCATTTGCATTTTCCCACTTTTTTTTTTGAATCACTTTTTTTTTGTTGTTATTTTTGACTGTTTTTCTCACCTCCCAAGATCCTTTTGTATTAATTCTCAAACCCAACCCTTAGGTTCATACCACCTCCCAACTAGGAACCTTCTCTTGATTCCATCACCGTGAATATGTGCCCTTCTTGTGGGCCATTAAATGAAATGTCCTTTAAGAGAAGGATGTGGCATAGTTTTTGTAATTCTAGGCAGCAAGGTAGATTTCCCTATAGGAGCTTTTCCCTGGGGATCTCCAAAAGTCCCTATAGGGAACCATCCTTTGTGTTTCCCACATCCAAAGGCTTGTGGAAACATGGAAACATAGAGTAAGAAATAGAGAATGGATTAGGGGTTCCCACTAGATATGGATTCTCTACCCACAGAAACAACACAAGCCACACTGATACTGTTTTATTTTCGAATAGCAGTAGAAAGTAAAAGTGAAATTAATTTTAATAATATATATTATTTAACCCAATATATTCAAATTACTAACATTTGAACATGAAGTTAATATAAAAATATTGATATGTTTCAGTCTTATTTCCATACAAAGTCGGCCTCTGATGTGTATTTCACACTTACTGCACACCTCATTTGGTACTCATTTCAACTCATCAATAGCCAGTATTGCATTGGGCAGCACACATATACCCTCGGTTGCTGTTGCTTCATTGGGTTTCTGAGACCTTAACTCTTTCTTCTCTGGTTGCATACCTTCTTATAGTTCAGGTATCAGCTTAAAACACCTATCCCGGAGAGGAGCCCACTCCTTCCCCTTCATTCTCTATCCCATTATCCTATTTTATTGTCTCGATAGCACCGATCTCTTCTGAAATAATCGTACTAGTTTGCTTACATCCTCTCCACCAGAATGTAATTATCATCTGGCAGGGATTTTTTACAATCTATTTTGGTCTTGGTGATTTCCCTTTACGGAGCACACAGTCCCTGGCACACGGCCGGCGTTCAAACACTTTTCCGGCACGAAGAAAACGCATTTCTCTGGAAGCTGACCAAAGCGGGCAGCGTAGTGTCATGTCACGGGTGGGGTGCCCACGTTGCTCAGGGCTGCGTTGGGTACCCTCACGGCGTGGGTGTGGGGTGAGTGGGTGTGTGCTGGGTGTGCCCGGTGTGCGCGGTAGAGCGCGCCCTCGAGCCGGGAGCGCTGAGCAGGGAGGAGCAGCGAGCGCTGTGCACAACCCGCAGCGCCGGCCGAGCCCCGCAGCTCGGAGGTGGGTGGGCCGTACCGCCAGCCCGCCCGCGGGGTCCCCATTGGTCGCCTGCCGGCCGCCCTCCGCCCGGAAGCCGGCGAGGTGCCGAGGGTTTGCTCCGGAGCCGGAGCGGGAGAGCCGGGCTGACCCGACGCCGGGGCGGACGCGCGGAGTCCGCGACCTCGACTCGCTCCCTCCCCGCGATCCCGCCGCGGCCCCGCTCGTCTGCGCGCTGGCGCCTGCGGTCGGCCTCGGACAGCGCTCCGGAGGGACCCGGGCAGCTCCGGGCGCCCGGGTGAGTGGCCGCGCACGGCTCCCCGGCTTCTCCCGGGCCCCGCCGCCCGCCTTTGCTTCTGCGGCCGCGGCGCGGCGGCGTTTGTATGGGCAGCGCCCTGGGCCATCCGGAAGGCCAGGGCGGGGAAACTTGTTTGTGGGGAGAAGTGGGATCGCTGCCAGGAGGCGCCCCCGGCCCCGCGGGCTGGGTGGGAACAGGTGGCGCGGGCCGGGCCGGGCGCTTTGTGTCAGGGCGCGGAGATCGGCAGCAGGCGGCCGCGCCTCCCTCGGCCGCTCCCTTCGCTTCCCTCCCCTGCTCTCCCGGGCTGCCGCACGCCGGGTCGGCCGGGTAACGGAGCGGGAATCGCCAGGAATGTGCCTCTGGGGACTGCCTGGCTCGAGGGAGAAGAAGGGGTGGCCGCGGAGGTGCGGAAGCCGAAAGGTGGCGCGGGGGCTGCACCGCCCGCAAGCTAGAGAGGGATGCTTCCAGCGAGGCGCGTTCCTCGCGGCCAAGCGCTTCATTCTTCCGCGGCGCCCCTGGAGGTGGGGAGCTGGGTGGGCGTGTGTGCAGAGAAAGAGGAGCACGGGAGGCCAGTTACCTCCGGAGCCAGTTCTGATCGGTGCAGAGAGCTCTGCTTTCGGGGTCGTGGACCTTGGGGTGCCGTTGTGCCCGGCCCCACGCGCGCTGGTGATGCGGGTCTGGGGGCGTCCCTGGCCTGGCTTTAACAAAGGGTGCTCCTCTCCACCCGACGGGAGGGGCAGCTCCGGAGAAGTGGTCTTCCGTGAAGGGTCTTAGCTCTGAGAGGGTCTACCTCCTTTTTGAATTGTCATTTTATTTGTATTATTGCATTTTCCTCCCCTTAAAGAACTGGAGACTGATGCATGAGGGGCCCACGGAGGCGCAGGAGCGGTGGTGATGGTTTGGGAAGCGGAGCTGAAGTGCGCTGGGCTTTGGTGAGGAGTGACAGTTTATCATGACCGTGTTCAGGCAGGAAAACGTGGATGATTACTACGACACCGGCGAGGAACTTGGCAGGTACGGGGGTGCCCGAGGCGCGCGCTACTGGGATATGGGAGTGCATAAGATTGGGGGGCAGTGGGCGGTGAACAAATGCAGTTTGAATCAGGCATCTCTCTCTCCTTTCCAGGAGATGCGCAAATTATAGGGAAAAAGAGTTACAAACTCAGAGAGGGCTAAGGACCAGAAATAAACTACCTTTTCCAAGGGGATGGGGGTGGGAAGGCAGTTTCAGTGTTAAGTTATGATGCAAAGTATACTGATCCAAGACCCATGGACAAGAACAGGTTGAATTGTCTGCAGTAAGTTGTCAGCTTTTGTCCTTCCTACACAGCAAGGCAAATGCTAAAATATAATTGCAACTGGAAATGAGCTGTCATGTGAGATTTAAACAGAGGATACGAACTAATTAATAGGCTCTCAAAATCGTCCTACTTTCTCTTTTTCTGAAATTTCAGGGTAACATGCACAAGTATTGGTAGGTCCTACATTGCAGACTTGCCAGATGTTGATGTTGGGCTTGGATTTTGAAACTTGCTGGAACCAGAAATTTAATTACCCATTTGGTGTTAGTGGTGGTTTTGGTTTTATTCCCAATGTTAAATTTTTAACAAATCAGTGAGTGAGAGTCTAATATGGCTATCTGGATTCAGAACCTATCCATTGCTGGGAGAACTGTGATTCTGAGTGAAAAGTCTTTCAGTTTCTAGGTGAATAGATGTCTTTGGGGGCATCTAAAGGCTGGATTGGTTTTCCCTGGACTGGGTATTTGACAGAGTGTGTTGAGCTCTGGCCTAACTATAGCAGAAAACTCAGTTTTCAGACCTAAATTTAAATTCAGCATCTGGAATTTGACTGCAGTACATTTGTACTGTGAGTAAAGTAGGCCAAAGAATCTTTAAACAAACAAAGAAAAAGAGTATGTATTGACTTATACATGTATCAAAATATGTATTTTTCCACATACACCTGATGTCCTGATACAAAGCTTCCTTTTACTTCATGAAAAGGAAATTCACAAATACCCACACCCTAGATTACCTAATGAGAATTATGAAAGTTGAGCTTACTTAAAATATTTTATAAATTCAAATAATAGTGCAGAATGCAAACAGTTTTTAAAAAGTTACTGTAACAGCATATTTCTGTATATGTTTAGTATTGCCCAAGAACACTGGTTTAGGAGTTGCTCACTACATATTGGAGATTTACTAAGCAAGTAAGAAGGAAAGCCCTCAAAAATAATTTTCTGTGGCTATGTTTAAGACTAAGGTTTAAGAGTATGTGGTTGAAATACTTGGTTTAACGAGAATTAAATCACTTTATCCCCATGGTTTTCAGGAAGATGAGTGATATATGGAGCTCCTTTGGAAGTCAGGGAGAAAAGGTGAAAAAATATATTTTAATTCTGTTTGTATAGTGTGGCCTGATTATATAAATTATGTTATAACGAGAGATGATTAAAATTAGGTAAGATGATTGCTTTGTAAAGTAAGTATATTGACCTTATTTTCATTAAGATTTTTTGGTAGAGTTATGTGTTGTGAGAAAGGAGAAAAAAAAAAATGAGGCCTCCCTGTGGCTGGCCCACGGTGTTTGTGATCTTTATTTTGTGGATGTAATGACAGCCTTCTGCCTCTGCCCTGGGGAGTGGTTTGCTAGCATCTCACTTTGATTTGGGCTCTGTCTACATTTCTGTGTATAACTTTCTCCTCCCTTGACAAGACTAATTGACTAATGGTTTCTTGAATAATTTGATTATGTGACCTATGAATTTGAAAGAAGTGCTCTGAAAAACAGAGTTGGGATTTTTAAAACAAAAGTATATGTGACCATCTAGCTGCTATATCTTTTGGTTTTGCTAAAAATGGGTTAAATGGTTGGTTTTTAAACGGTTTTTAAGTCCTATGATTTTTATGTCTGCCTTGGAAATAGCCTCTTCCTGAAAACAGATCCTAACGCGAGAAAGACAAATAGGAAAAATACTGCAAAAATACTGCTTCATGTGTCACTGAGAGAAGATTGGGAGTGGAGGCAGGAATTTAGTGGCAGAAAATGGAAATGGGCAGATCACAAACACAAAAGCAAGGTTATTCTAAGCAGTGAGGACTTATACATCTAGATTTAAGATTTTATCTACATACTCCATTCAGCAGTCATCTAAATAATAGCTACTCACTTTCCTTATAAATGTATTGAGACAAGGTCTACAACGAGAGCAGAGAAAATAGGTTTTTAAACAAATAGAATACAGTATTATTATTATTTAACTTTTAGGAAAACAGAATATGTATGTTGGAGGATGAGTATGTGGGTATGTCTGTGTGTCTGGGTCTGTCTGTCTTTGTGTTTTAGTATGTGTCTGTGTGGACTGCCCAGGACAGCGCTGTAAAAGCTCTCTGTCAGCTCTAAAGAATTTCATCAAGTATTGATTATTGCAGTAGTGATAGAGCAGACAGACCACTGGACAGATATCTTGGTCCAAAATCATCTCTGCATCTTGCTAGCTTTATAACCTTGAACAAGGTCACTTACCCTCTCTGACCCTCAGGATCTTCATCTATAAAATGAGAGGCCTGGTGCTTATTTCATGGCTGTTGTGACAACCAAGTAATCTAACACATGTAAAAGTATTTTATCAGCAGTAAAGTGTTAAACAAATATAGATATCATCTGTAGGACTGTCTGAGACATGGAGTGTTCCAGGCAGGCTCATAACTTGGCTAGCAAATCAATATTCTTTTAAGTATCTCTTTACCAATTTTTGGAAGGGAGGCCCTGTGAGAAAAGGATCACGGGGAGATGCATTGCTGCCAACACTTGGCCACTCCACTCTGATTCTGAATAATGCTGCTCTGGCCTTGAACTTGCACACTTACAGAGTAAAAACAAGTCCCTGCAGTGAATGGACCATCATCTTTAAAAGACTCTTTGCTGACCTTATGTGTTGACTCCAGGAGGCTCTCTAGGGTCTCACCTTCTACCCCAGGAGGTGGAACAAAGCCCTGCTTCTATCACAGGTAGTAGTCTCTGGGAAGAGTTCTTATAAATGCAGATTTCTCCATCTGCTGTTATGCTTGGGTACTTTTAATGCCCTAAGGTACCTGAGCATCTCTTATCAGTTGGCACTTGGGGCAGCTGCAGGCTGGCTTGTCCCACCCACCATTGGGTTTTGTTTACACCCTTGGAGGAGGTTCAGCCTAACCTGTGAGCCTTCTGGGCACCAATTTGAACACCCTTTCCTGAGGGCATGGCTTTCTTTTCTCTTCTGCTGTCTGACCTCACATAATCTTAAGACCTGGGTCCTGCCTCCTGAATATACGCCTCCATGAAGCTTTCTCTCTTTTAGGAGCCAAATGACTTGTGTCTGAAGCACTCCACTGGTCCATAACCACAGACTGCCTCATGCCATGCTCCATCCTTGCTCTGTGTTAGTATTGTCTTTGTATTGCTTTTGTAGTCAGCTTGAAAGTTCCTTCAGGTGGTCTTTTCTTCCCCAGGGTGTGCAGTATGCTGCATAATACCAGGCAAAGTTTGATTGATGCTTGAATGAGTTAATGCAGGTTGGCAGGTCCAGTACTGAGACCAAAGTGGGGACTGAAGATGCAAATGGTGATGCATATGCTGTTGCTTAAAGAGAGGCAGTGTTCAGTGTAGTTCAGCCACAGCATACTCATTTGGAAAATAGAGTATCACCTACCTTTGCAGGATGTTGTGAGAGTTAGAGACAATGGATGAAAACATCTGACACAGTCACTGCCTAAGATATTATTTTTAATAACCTGTTTTTCCCATCACAGCATTTACCACATTGCATAGTCATTACTTATTTGATTATCTGCTTTCTACACAGGTTGTCATAGGGTTGCAACCTCGAACTTACTCATCCTTTTTATCTCTAATGCCTAATTAGATGCATGACACTTACTAGGTGCTCAATAAATGCTTGCTGATTAAATGCTAAATTAAATGAATATTTAAAGCGCACACACACATACACATACGTGTGTGTGTATATATGTACATATATGTTTATATGTGTATCTATATATATATATTATACTCCTCAATAAATGATGACTCTGGTGGAGATGAATTTAGGACACAAAGACTCATAAAATGAATAAAAGCTGCTTTGCTTTTGCATTTACTGTGGCCGAACAGTAATATGCACAGCAGCCAAAATTTCCGATCACAAGATTACTTTAAACAAAACAAGGTGACCATTAAATATTTTACATTGGTTTTAGGTAGTCTCTGGAAGCTAATAATTCAATTTTAGGGCATTTGCATTTGGCAGAAAATCCATAGATAGGCATTGTAATTGAAGTAGGGAATGGTAAGAACACCTGACAATCCCAGTCCCTTGTAAGTCCCTTGTGGATGGCAGGAGCGAGTCCTAAGAATTCTGGCATTCCCCTGTGGGTGAACGGAGGAGAGACTTCCCGGTGTGGAAAACGCAGGCCCATGAGGTCGACTAGTGAGAGCATCCTGTAGGACTGCGCTGAATGTGATTTTTCTCTTTGCCTTTTTGCTCCCGCGGGCCCTCAGGTATTTCCTCTGGTTGGAAAGGCAAAGTTTTAGAGTGATAAAGTTCAAGTATATGTAGTAGAGGTAATAGTCAGTGATTTTTAAATTCTCTACATAATAATGGTCTTCTAGGATGTGAAGGGAGGGCATGATGGTGATAGTGAGTGGCATTTTGGCTGAATGCTTGTTTGCTAGCACTGGGAATGCATCTCTGGACCATCCAGCAGATGTAATTTAGATTCCATGGGGCCAAGGGACCTAGGGTGTCAAGAATCTTATTAATGGAGAAACCAAGGAGCATTGAGGCTGACTCCTTGGTCTCCCTATGGCCTTTTATCCTAAACGTGTGTCTTTTTTATTTTGTAATATTTTTTAAAATTTTTTTTATTACTGTTGATATACAATATTATATTAGTTTCAGGTGTTCAACAGTGATTAGACATTTATATAACTTACGAAGCGATCACTCTAATAAGTTCAGTACCCATTTGACACCACTAAGCTTGCGTCTTACCCAGCCACTGAGGAACCTTAAGGCTCATAACACTGTCACACCCCTGCAAAGCTGTGAAAAACACACGCAATAAGCTTATGGAAATGGATGCTCAGATGAATTTCAGTAATTAAAGATAGGGGTTATAGCTAGAGAGGAAACATTGTCAGACATATCCTCTTGTCTCCCAGCAAAATTGTAATCCCTGAAGGCAGAGACCATTTCCTTCCAGGTGGGGTGAGGGGAAAGAAGCCACCTGGAAGATGAGGCACAAACATGTGCTGCTGGATTCCTTGGGAGATGGTGTGTATGTGTGTGGAGGTGGGGAGGCGGGATGGGGCAAGGCCTAAGCCGTGAGTGACAAGGTTAAGATTATGTTGCCTGATCTGGCTTTCTGCTGGGAAATGTGTTATGAATGTTCACCACTAATTCTTGCCAAATACTGTGTGTACTTCACCTAACCAGGCATTTTGATCTCACTAGTCAACCTTGTGAGCCTGCAATCCCCACCTTCAAAGAGAAAATACCTCAAGAAGTCTCTCCTTAGTAGAATCTTATTTCTAATCCGGAGACAAAGAAAGCCATGTGCTGGCAGAAGGCTTCTGTTGGTCAAGGGCCACCCAGAGACCCTTAGGCATCCAGACCTTGAAGAGGCCAGAGTGCTCAGCATGTCCCTCTTCTCATTTTATTCACTTGGTGCTCAGACACATCAAGTGTCTTTCTCAAGGCAGCTGGTTAGTAGGTAGCCAAGAGATGGGCTGAGAATCTTGGCAGGCTGTTGTATTATGTTCTCCACCCTACTAAGGGTTTGGCAATTTTCTTTTTTTGGAAGCTCAATAAAGTTGATATTTAAGAGAGGTGATTTGGGCAGCCACCTAAGGCTAATACATTTTAACATCTTGCATCAGAGAGGATGGTTAGGAATAACTAGTAACCATTTCACACAAGGTTTTCATTTCTTCCTGAGCCAGAGGCTGCCCCTTGGACTTCAGAATTTGCATGGGCACTTTACTACACACAGGACCGTCTTTCCTTTTCCAAATGGCTTGTGTCCCACGGTTAAGAATGGTCTTAGTGTGTGGCATAGGCTTACTTACCCAAGTCTCAGAGTTAATAGTTTAGCTTTTCAGAAAGTTCACAGAACACTTTCATTATTATTTAACTTTTGAGTAATGTGATGTGTATGAAAGAGTCTTGGCTCTGCCTGGTAGGCCACCCGCTAAAAGACAAACAGTTTTTCATTTCATTAAGTGTCACTAGTCTGGTATAGGGTAGGTGTTTGATTGTTTGGGGCTATGTGAAAAGTAATACTTAATTGTTCTGCTTTGGTTTGTTGTGGTAAATTATCAAAACAGAATGCATCATCTCTCAGCCTCGAAGGAGATTATATGGAAGTATAATTATTTATAATAAATTCAGTTTATCACTTTGTCAACATTCTAAATGAATTCTTTTACATGTGCAGTTACGACAGTGTGGAGGAAAAAAGATTGACATTTGGTTTTTCTATATCCTCTAACTAAAACGAGTTTAAAATAGCTTTGCTAACTAGTAAATATTTTTATCAGGTAAAACAAAAAGTGTAGTTATACCCTAAGTCTAGGTTTAATGTGCGGGGAGGGTTTCTTACAATGAAGAATTCTAAAACCTAAAGTAGTTTGTGTCTTATTTTTACTTCCAGTTCAAAACAAAACAGTCATGTGCTAGTAACTAATCCTAGTGATGGCTGACAAGTGTGATCCTTAGTGACTCTTGTTTATCACTTCTGTCTCTTTTAGGTGACGTTGAGAGCTAGTGTGGCTTACGGATCACACTGCAGTCATTTAAGTATAATGTTGCTTACCTCTGAGAAGTGACCATGGGATTTTCCCCTTATTGTCCTACTTGTCAACATTTCAATTATAAACTTAAGAAATGTTATTCAGTAACCTAATGTACATTCAGGGATATCAGGAGGGGAGAGGGAGGGAGAATAATGTTGTTGATTTTTTTTTCTCATTATAAACACATTCAACTTTTGATGAAAAGCATAATGTTTGAACAAATAAATGCTGTAAACTGCGGATCTCTGGTGTTTGAGAAGTTTATACTGATGATGCTTATAGTCATATGCCTGATGGTTTTTGGCTGGGAAACTTGGCTCTGAGTATGGACTCTAGGGACACATTTTATTTTCTGTTAAAACTGTCTGGTTATTCTTATTTAGATATAATGTGATGAATGGGGCTGGCTATTAAATATCCCAAGTACAGTTGATATTGTAAGCTTTTGCCTTCAAGGAGTGAGCTGATTTCCATTTTGCCCACTGTTAAATAGTTCTTTCTGTATAGTTCATTGTTAGAAAATGGTACCTTTGAAAATATGCAAACTTTCCCTTTTAACCAGTCCTCCGTGCTCTTGTTTCTAGCCCCTCAGTGTAGAATTTTCCAATTAAAAAACAATGTAGGGAAATAATCAATGCCTTATTTTATTTTATTTGGTCCCATCATGAAAAGGATTAGATTTTCCTCTGAGTTGCCTGTGTATGTCTGTCTATGACCAGACTGTGAATGCAGGTGGGTAGATATGATTTGGGTGATGCAAGAAAAAGTGACAGAGGAGTACGCTGGGACAAAGTGGCTTGGGGGAGAGGAGGTCAATTATAATGTTTCTGATTTCTGGGACGTTCTAAATCTGTACGGAGCTCAGTTGTTTTTTTTTTTTTTTTCTTTTTTGCCATCTGTGGCTTATGGGTAAGCAGCAGAAATATGTATCTCTGGGAATGTGATGAAAGGCTGCAACATTTTGAGTGTAATATTTAATAGGCTGGGAGTTACAAGCTGCTTCGCTTTACAAAAACAAAGCTATGGCATTGTAGGTATATGAATACTGTAGAGAATAGACTTTTAACAGCTAACTGCTGAGATGGCTGAATTGCACATGATACACAGAAGACCTGTCCTTAGGAATTTGGTAAGCCAAAAAGTGCTAAGAAGTTATTTGCTATCTTACAGATACTCTTTTATTGGTATATAAATCAGTATAATTGAAAGCAGAGCCTGCCAGGGGTGTCTACTGTACACCTGGGAAGTGAATTTAGAAAAATGTCTTTAAATGTCTTCACCACATGAGAACTTAGTGGAAGTTTCTTACTTCACTATCAGCAGTTCATCAGCTCCTCTGGCTTCAGATAATCCCGGGTTTGCTTCCTTCCCCACTGCAGCCTTTGGAGTAGCCCCTTTCCTGGCTGGTCACTCCACTCTGCAGACCGGAACTGCAGTGGCCCCAGCATGCTCAGGGCCAAGTCTGGTTGACATAAACACTGCTGTTCTTTTTTTCTCCCTGACATCACCTTTTCCACCCTGTGCAATCAGAATGAAGTGGAATCCTCGCCTGTCATCCATTCGGTGATGAACCTGTAAAATGACTGTTTGGGGCTCTGTTCTTGGCATCTCTTTGCACTGTAATTCAAACAAGTTCAGGATAGATGGGAGATATTTAGTTTTTTTTTCCATGTAGAATTGATAAGGGTTTGCTCCAAGCCCGGTGATATATTCCCCCTCACGGTAGAGCTTCAGCAGCTGATACAATCATTTGGGGAGGAAGTGGATAAGTACAAGTGGAATTGTTTCTAGGATGAAGTGTAATCTGTCCCACCCTTCATTATCTGTCCTGCGTTTTCTGTCCCACCCTTCGTTTTCCATCCCAACCTTCCTTTGGCACAGAGAGCTAGGAATGCTGGTGTATATGGCCATGGACAGGCGAGGTAAGCTTAATGGTGGTATGGAAGTCCTTCGGTTTTGCTCATTGTGGTTTGGGAACAGAACAAGTATACCTGTTTTATGGATATTACTAATTAATGTGGACCAGCCTTTGGAGGCCTCATGTTCAGAAGCCACATTCTCTTTAATACAGATAATTAAAAAAAAAAAAATCTACATCAGAGGGAAGTTATAACCTGGAGAAATAAGAAGCAAATGTGAAATGACCTGGCCAATTTCAGCCCACAGCCTTCTCCTCAGCATGTCCACTGAAAAGGCTGTCTTTCTTAGTTCCTGCATCCCTTAACAATTTGGGTTAAGTAACTTTGTATTCTTTTACAGTTAGTTTATGCATGTGATCCTTGGCTCTCCCTATGGACTACAAATTTTCTGCTAGTAGAGAACATGGCTTTCTGTGTCTCTTCTGTTGAGCAGGAGTAAGTGAAGCTCCTTTCCCAGGAGAAGGGTGGGGATGAAGGCTTGCTTCTCCCCAGTTCCACCCTTCCTCTTTCTCTTCTCCTTTTTCTTCTCTCTCTTCCCCTCTTGGGTGCAGCCTGCAGAGTGGGCTCATTCTGCCAAGTTTACTTTGTTTATCCAATCTGCCCTTTGAGGTGTGCCCGTACCATTCTGGGGGGCTTGGACTCAGGTCTCCGACGCAGATTTATGTGCCGGACACCCTCAGCAGGCTCCCTGAGAGTGTGGTAGATGATTTTTAGAGTTCCTGAGAAACAAATTAGCTAGGAATTTAGCTGTGCATTCAAAGGCTGCAGGAGACAGGGCTTTAAAGAGCTGCCATTTTCAAAGTGCACCTGGATGCCAAAGGAAGAGGGCAGGAGAAGCTTATTAAAGAGGTTCTATTATGATGGAAAGAGATGCTTTCAGGGAAGCTAGGGCATCTAAAAGCTGCTTGACAGACAGCCAGGAACTAGCTGCTTAGTGAGAGAGCTGCTCTGCAATGCTTGGAGGGATGGTCTTACTGGCACTATCGGGATACCTGAGATGTGTCAGCATGCACATTTATGATTTGATACAGTGTACTTTTAAATTTGTATGCCCAAAAAGTCACTGTCATTTTTCTAGCTGCTTTTTAAGTTAAAAAACCTTAATCTTAAGTGGCCAAATAAGACTCTATTTATTTGATCAGAGAAACAAATTGCCTATTTTTGTAACACATCTTTATGGAGAAAGGAGCTGAAATGAGTGTACAGGCTTCTGAGCTCCTGACCAAGATGAGCTTGCTACAGAATACAAGACATACGGCAGATCGGAGCCTCTGTTCGTTTCTGACACGTACTGATTTAAGATGTGAAAATGAGTGTTTGGCCAAGCCAAAATTGCCCGTGCCAAGAAAAGCCTATTAGGTTAGTAGCTGAAAGGCTGAATTGTTAGGGTTTACTTAATGGTGAGGCTGTGCCAGCTGTTGTGAGTAAGTGCCCACTTACACGTTTAAGTGCCCATCTGTGTCTCCCTGAACTGGGGTCTTGTTTGTTCAAGGAACATGGCTGCCACACAAGAGGCCACTTTCAAAGGATGCTTCTTTATTCTTCGGGCCCATTTAGTGGATATCTTTAGTTTGTAAAAAGTCACATTAGGCGCTCACAAATCTGAAAAGGAAAAGGCGTGGAAATTGGGTCTATGAGGTGAGTTTAGGTGAAATATCAAGGAGTGACAATGTTAAACTATAGTCAACATAAATAGACAGTTAAATAAAACTGTCATAGGAACACTAATATCTGTCTATAGTTTGTTCATTCATCCATGGTTGATTGGACATTAGAATGATATGGCACTTGCTGGAGTGTTGGGAAGAACCCTACATCTCACGAAGTTTCTAATCCGGTGCGGTAGACAGACCACACAACCAATAATAGTAAGAAGTGAGAGAAATCAAGTATGAAAAACTGTTTCTGGAGTTTAAGCCAGGAGAGGTCATTCTGACTTGGAAGGTTTATTTGGTTATTCACTCATTCATTCAGATTCCTGTGGAACCATAAAGAAGTAAGCAAGTGAGTGTAGGAGCAGATATGTGTATGTCTCTACCAGTGTAGTCCCTGGAAGAAACTGGAAATCAGACATGACAAAGGAGACAAGGAACCTTAAGATTTACTGGAAAACCATTCTAGACCAGGAGATGAAGGTAGGAATTTAATCTACCTCTTATAGATAAGAAAACTCTTATAGATGTTAAGAAAGACCTCAGTCTTTAGAGGTCTTTAGATACTGTATTTCAAATGGTGGTGGCAACCGTGGGGCACCCATTATGCTAAGATGTGTCTGGGAATTGGGCGATAGGCTGTGTAGTTCACTTTATGTCCTATTCCTCTGTCACCGTCTCAAAAGGGAAATTTAAAGAACTCTAAAGCATTTAGCAAAGTGCCTGGCTCATACGATGTGTTCAACTACCTGTTTCCTTTCTTCCTCTAAACTAGGGGTTCTCAACCTCAGCACTAGTGATGATTTGGTCAGGATACTTCTTTGTGGTGGGGGTCCTGTGCACTGTACAATGCTTAGTGGGTTCTCGCCTCTACCCATTGGCTACCAGTAACACCCTCTCCCAGCTGTGACAACCAAAATGTTTCCAGACATTGCTCAAAGTCTGTTGAGGGGCCGCTCTGACTCTTTAAGAACCACTGGGCTACAAGACCATGAAAGAGAAGTGTTGACTAATGGGCCTAGAGGTTGGAGCTGATAGTAGGCAGGGAGGATCCTGCACCCAGTGAAAAAGAGAATGCCCTAAAGGAAGGTTTTTACTTTGGGTGTCCAGAGCTGGGGAAGGAAGAGAGTAGGTGTGAGTAAGAGATCTGGGTACTTGCTGTTTTAGTCTGGCTTTTATGTGCTGTCCCGGGAGGGAACAGGTCTGCTGTGTCCCAGAGCACACACAATAATTAAGACCTAGAAAGGCTGCTTGTCAGACTTCCGGATGTTACTTGCCTGGTGTGAAAGCCACCCAGGGCTAACATCACAGTTTCCGCTCTGCTCCTCCCTGCAGTGCAGGCTGCTGTGAGTCATAGCCCAGAGCTGGTTCCCATCACTGCCTGACCTCCGTCCACCCTGCCATCAACCCAGGCTGTCATCTTGATGACTCTGATTTTAACCTGCTTTAATAACTGCTTTTTTAATGCTGATTCCTAATTTTCAGTCAAAGCTAGATAACTCCTTACTTTTTATTTTCTTTCCTTCTTAGGCCCCCAGTTTCTATCTTTACAGCAGGCTGAATAGTATAGCATATTGTGTGACCCACGTGGCTTAGTTATTACCTCACATCCCCTCCTCCTAGCAGGCTTTAATAGATAGAAGGTCAGGTCTGGGAACCCCTGGTAGAAGGTGTGAAGAATGCTTTCTGCTCTGCCTCCCAGCCGCCTGGGGAAGGGCACTTGTGTGGAAGTCAGCTGGGGAAGCTTGTCAGTGGAAAGGCACATGAAGGATAGGCTGATTTGTAGGGCATGTGTCATTCAGAGTACTGGCAGAAAATAGTCCACTCCCAACAGTCCAGGTGAAGGTTAAAAGATGGCCAAGTATGCAGTGTCTGAGGATCCCTTACTATGCCTAGGACTGAGTTAGAGGCACCGAGAAGGGCCACCAGCTCCTGCCACATCAAGGGAGAAATACCCACCTCTCTCTCTTCTTGCCCTCCCACCTCCCTCCAGTGCCTCTCATTAAACCACCTGCAGGGAGCCAGGGTAGGCAGCCTCCTGGCTGGGCAGAGAAGAGTGAAGAACGGGCGGTGGAGTGGCTGTGGACAGATGGAGGAGATGGAGAATAACCAGGAAAAGGATGTCTGCTAGTGACAATAGTGAAACGATACTGGGTTTGCTATGTGACTCCTTCCCTCTATTGATAACATGTGAACGAGACCCTCTTCTCTCCTCTGAATACTAGGTTTACATTCCATTTTCCCCGGGAAGTCAGTCATTCCTGACCATCCCCCTTCAAAACAATGCCCTCCTCTTACAAACAAAATTCCTGTGCCAGTCACCCAGCATTTAGACCCCACGTTGCATTGCTGGCTGTGTGTATGTGTGTGTATCTTGTCTAGATTGTAAGCTCCTTAAAGTGTTGTAATTCTTTTGTTTCTAGCATCTTGCATGGAGAAGGTAATCCAGAAATATCTGTTGTTTGATGATCAGTTTCTTTAACTGGTCATAATCCCAAAATTCTGAAATGAAGGACTATAACCATAGTTCCTATGAGTTTTAAAAGTGGACAGGTAATCACTAAAAGGTTCCTTCAGATGCTTAGTGTATTTTCGTTCTCAGAATAGCACTGAGAAGTACACCCCCCAAAGGTGCAAAGTGGGTCCCAGCATCACTCTGCTAGCAGAAGAGTAAGACACGAACAACATAATTATGCCCTTTCCTCTGTGGCATGCTGATGACTTCCCTAAAATCTGTTGATACTTTTTACCATGTTACTTATTCTCAGTGTCACACATATTTTTAAATTTTAAAGTATGGGGGAAGAGGTGAGTCTCCTGGGAGTAAAATATGGTGACTCCATTTCAATTACTGGAGGGGAAATAGGTACCAGAGCAAAGGCATCAGGTACTGACCTGCCCCACATCACAGCTAGCATGGTTCTCAGAGAAAGCAGCATCCATCTGTGCCTAGTCTGTGGACACAGCCTCTCTACAGCACAGCTGTTTGCCCTGGAATTTGCAATTTAAAAGTGAATACCTAAGGGACTTGATGTTAAACCTCTTTGGAACTGGCAATCTCCCTGCTGTCAGTCAATCCTGTCAAATCTTTCTCTTTTTTATGATGCTTAGAAATTGGGGCTTCAGAAAGGAAAAAAGGGAGTCTCAAGACAGAATTGACTTCTTTCCCAGTAAATTTTAATTGATTCTAAGACACGTAGAAAGCTGTATCATGCATTCGGAAAGGACAGGATTTAATTATGGTTTAAAATTAGTTCTATAGGCAGTGCTTGGAGTTGCACCCAGAGAGAAGAATGGAGGGTTCCAGCAGAACTGTGTAAACGGCTTGATGGGAAAATAGGCTTGTGCTGCAGAGGGTTTGGGACCATTGCCAGTGATACAACAATGTGTCAATTGGCTTCCCTGTACTCTCAGCAAGTGGAGGAACTGCCTGCCAGGTGTGAGGATGTGAAAGGACTGTTGGAAAGCTTACCTCGGAGCGGACAGAGACAAGGACCGCCGAACACAGCAGTTTCACTCTTGTTCCTAGGGTTGCACTTCTTCTGGTGACAATAAGAAGTTAAAGGCAGTTGCCTGAAAGCCAAATGACAAGGGGAAAGTTGTTAGGAGCAGACATTTTAAAACCAGTCACTGTGGGGTGGGAAGAATGAGGATATTGGTAACAACCAGAGTTCAGCTTGAGAGTTTATAGTTTCTCATTGAACCTTGCATATAGGTGGGAAGTGGTTTTATATGCTTCTCTTGCAGACTGGGAAACCAGAATTCAGAGAAGTTAAGCTTGAGGTAGCAGAATTCAAGTCAGTATGAAATGAAATGTGTGTGTGTGTGTGTGTGTGTGTGTGAGAGAGAGTGAGAGAGAGAGAGAGAGAGAGAGAGAGAGAGAGAGAGAGAGAGATACATGTGGCCTTCAAACAACGGGGGAGTTAGGGCTACTGACCTCCCATGCAATTGAAAATCCACATGTAACCTTTGATTTCACTACTGATAGCTTACTATTGACCAGGAGCCTTACCAATAACAGAAACAGTTAACACATAGTTTATATCTGTATTATATACTGTATTCTCACAATGAAGTAGGCTAACAAAAATGTTATTAAGAAAATCATAAGGTCAACTGTAATTGAAAAATAAAAAAACAAAAACAACAACAAAAAATCACAAGAAAATCACAAGGAAGAAGAAATACATTTATAGTACTACACATATTTATTGAAAAAAAAATCCACTGTGTAAGTGGACCTACACAGTTCAAACCCATGTTCTTCAAGGGTCAACTCACACACAATATGTATATATGTGCATACATTTATTATAAATTTTACTCATATAAAGGATGTATAACACAATTTACAAATGATAACAAAATATACATACTCTTTTCTTGTGAATTCCACATAGTCTACTGAGTGTCACAGAATGCTTTTGTTGATTTTTGCTGTGACTGTCCTATGGTTGACGATGTTTTGACAAATGGAGTTGCATCCCGCTCTGCTAATTCTTTTCTCAATAAATTTACTGCCATAAAATCTGAAATGTGATCTACTGTTAGACCCTCACACTTATACAATTATATTTATTAAACTAAATCTTCTTTTAATTTTAGCACTCCTGTTGCCGTAGTGCTCTTTTTAGTTTTTGTGCAACACTGTGATTTTAGTGGTGTCATTGCAAGGAATGAACATAGTTTGAGCATATATTATTTAAAGCTGGGACCAGGAGCCAGTTCATGGAACTCCAGTGTGTGCCCCATAAGGACAAGTTCCTTGGTGGGCAGTGAGGAAACAGGAGAATAGGGCCACCAGAGACTGACTCTACCATCAGAACCAGCTGATAGAGCCCTGCTTTCTGGTGGGATGTTAGCACTCAGGCAGTATGACACAAAGAAGAGAGAGGACAGCATCTACTTTAGTGTTCCTTTCTTCCAGCTTAATTTAATCTAGCATTTTCTTTTCTATCTTATAGAAAAGGCCAAGTTTTCTTATCTAACAGCATGATAAGTCCAGTGGTCATCATACCCAATAGGGGTGACCAGTCATGGGGAACAAGAGTTATATCCCTTTATGCCTTCTAAAATGAAACAAGTAATGTATTCACATGACACGAAAGTCAAAGAAGATATACAAGGAATGTCAGTGTCCCTCTGTCTGTCTTTCATTCACCAGCTCCTCAGCCTCCTGGGGATCCTTTTAGATTCAGTCTATGCATATTTAAGTCAGTAAACTTCTATTTTTATGTTTTTACTTAAATGGTATCATGATATACACATTGTTCTGCACTTTGCTTTTTTTTGACCTCACAATAGATCTTGAACATTAATTCTGTTACTGTACAAAAAGAAATGTCTCTTCTGTTTATCTATGAACTTTTAGAGTTCTTTTCTTTTTTTTTTCATTAAAAATCTGTAGTGAATACTTTTGTTTAAAATGCTGAAATTATCTGTAGCACAGATTTCTAGAAGTGGAATTGCTGGGTCAAAGGGTATAAGCATTTGTCATTCCGGTAGGTATTGCTGAACTGCACTTCATAAAAGATAAGTCCATTTACAACCAAACTACCCACAACTGAGAGAGCCAGTTTCTCTACCTTCACCCACAAGTATTTAGTTCTTGCCACTTTGATTAGTATACTTTCACTAATCTTTAAATATGAATGAGTATAAGTGTCTCTTCATATATTTAAGGACTATTTGTCTTTGTCATGAACTTTCAGTTCATACTATTTACTCATTTTTCGATAGCTTTTGTAGACCTCTATTAATTTGTAGAAATTCTTTATATATATAACATAGCTTTATTTCGACAGCATGATCTGCACATCTTTTCTCAAGGTTGCCGTTTGTCTTTTGACTTTGCTTCTGGTGTCACCCTCATGGATTTGGTTTTTGTATTGTGATAAAATATACATAAAATACAATTTACCATTTTAACCATTTTTAAGTGTACAGTTTAGTGGCTTTGAATACATTTGCATTGGTTGTACAACCATCCCACTATTCACCTCCAGAACTTTTTCATCATCTCAAACAGATATTTTCTAAGTGTCAAATGTATCACCTTTTTTCATCTGTTGCAGGTTTTGTGACATTGCTAGAAAGTCCTTCCCACTTTGAATTTATTAAAAAATATTCTCTGTGGTTTCTTCTAGTCTTTTTATGTTTAAATAGATGATCCATCTGGAATTCATTAGAGTGGAAAGTGTGAGGTATGGCTCCAAGTGTATTTTTTCCAGATAGTGAGCCCTCCTTGATTGCTATTTGGTCATCAAACATGGTTTGTCTGAGGACTAGCTGGATTCAGCTGAGGGGGTTTTTGGCACTCTTAGTAACTACAGGAAAACAGCAAAGAAGCCATTTTGAGCAGTCCATGTGAGTTGGGGCAAGGGGCGTCAGGGTTGGGGGACTTCAGAAATTAAATCTGACCTAGAGTGATGACATCCCATTCCAAGAAAATATGAGCTCCCAGGAATTTATGTTTGCTATCTGAAATGAAATCACAGACGCATCGGTCAATACTTTGTGTGAACTTATTGACGGATAGTCTGTCAGTATCCCCACCAAGAGAGTGGGATAGGATAAGTACGGCACACAGGACAAAACTTCCTGTCTCTTAGGTAAGACCGTCCTGCAGGATGAAGGCTCTGAAGGAAGCAGGAAAGTTCAGGACTGAGATCCAGCTGATGCTCTGGGGCCTCTGCCTGGAGGAAGGGGCACCTGTTTCTAACTTGCCCAAAGTCTCCAAATAGGCCAGAGGTACCCTAACAGTGGAAGTCAGTTTCTCGAGTCTCTAGGCCCAACAGCAAGCACCCTTCTGGATCTGTCCTCCCAGTCGTCCCCAGAGGAGAGTCAAGGAGCACCCCTGACATTCCATCACCCTCAGGGTGGCTGGGCAGTGCCTAGGGCATCAGAGCCCCCAGGCTGGTTAGCTCAGGCTGTAAACAATGTAGACATCATTTCTGTGTGTTTTATGAGGTGGCGTGGAAAAGGCTGGGAAGCACAGACTTGACACTTGGAACTTGCAACTTACTCAGAAGCCTGGAGTGGAGTGGGGGTGGGTTCCCTGCCAGAACCACTTTACAGATTTCCAGGGGACACCGGTCACAGTCCTCATATCTCAAACAGTGTGAATGGTGCACCCTGCGGTCTCTCCATCCTGTTTTATCCCCTGGAAACCTATGCGTGACCCTATGGAAGAATGTGTTTTTCTGCATGTGGGGGTGAGTTCCAGGACTTTTGCATCTCTGTTTTTGAAGTGGTTTCTGTGGTGGGGTCTTCTGGTCTACCACCTCCCTGAGTTTTCGCCTCATCCCCTGTGAGCTCTCCAAGGCCTGGCATTGTGACTTCTCTGCTGGTCGCCTAGCTCCTCTCACTATGCCTAGCATATACCGGATGCTTAAATCTTTAAGAAGTTTAATTACCTATCCCTGTTGCTCTCCCTATGGGGTAAGGAGTCAGTTTTTCTTAAGGACACTGAGCCACAGGTATAAAGAGAGATATGTTTGTTTTTAAATATTAAAATGAAATTTACCTCTAAACAGTAAATACTTAAATTCTTTGTTTAATTTTGCTCTTTTTTTCTGATTACTACTAGGTTTTCTTTGGCCTTTTTTTTCAGGTATAATTTGCATACAGTAACCTTACACTTTTTATGGTACAATTATCTGAGTTTTGACAAATATATATTGTCATGTAATTACTACTGCAATCAAGATATACAGTAGTTCCATGATATCCCCAAACTCCCTTGTGACCCTTATAGTTAATAGCCCCATTGCCCCCAACAACCACTGATTAGTTTTCTGTTTCTAGAGTCTCTGCTTTTTGAGAATGGCATAGAAATAGAATCATAACAGATACCTTTTTAGTCCAGAGATAGCATAATGCTTCTGAGATTCGTCCATGTTGTTGCTATATCAGTTCATTCCTTTTTATTGCTGAGTAGTGTTCTACGAATATGCCATAGTTTCTCTCTTCACCAACTGAAGGACATTCAAGGTTTTCCAGTATATTGTGAAAATTTTGACTATTTCTTTCTACTAATGGGCGAGAAGAATTCTTGAGAATCTTTATGGTACTAACCAAGTATGTATGGTATATTTTGGGGGTAGCATCCCTCAAGACACTGTGTAATTGTGCACCAAATGGTCCTGTAATACGATAGTGTCAGTGTCTCACCATTGAGCCATCCTTAATTATTTTCTGCTGCTCTCTCTTGTGAGTGATATGCCTTCTTTGATGTTGAAGCCAATTAGAAATGTTATAAAAGTATTTCTCTTAAAACTCAGAACCTGAACTAAACCATCTCCATATGCTGTTTTCTACTTCAAAGACAGTTGGAAGATAGTTCAACACAGTTTCTTTGCGTTAGACTAGGGAGAGACTCTTTGCAGTGGAGGCCAAGGAGGAAGGGGCCAAGGAGGAGGGGACAGAAAGAACCAGCTGCACACACCATCTCAGACAGGCTGTGAAAGTGGAGGGGGAGTGGCGGCCCAAAGACATTCTTAGTTGTCTATAATTATTCAGCTGATGGAAACAGAAGTCCATAAACATTCTTTGAGAGCAAACCTGGTATACAATTTTAATCTCCATTGAGGAGATCTGGTGTCAACATACTGCATTGATAGGTTGTGTCATTTCGGGCAACTGTCTGCCTCTTTAGGTGTTGGTCCCCCAGTGACTGAAAAAAAATCCAAGAGTGGCGTTGAGGTGACACAGCTTTTGACCTTGACTTGTATGCTCTCTGCATTGTATGTCCTTTGGCAGATCACTTGCCGTCCAGTTCCTCTCTGCTAAGAGGAAGAGCTTAGAGGGGATTGGCTTCTTGGGTCTCTCACACCGATCTCATGCTCTCAGAACCTAACACATAATTGTTCTTTGCCTCTGCTGGGTCTGCAAGTCCAGAAATGACAACTTGGTACCATAGGAATGCCCCTGCTGCCATCATTGCTCACCAAGCATCAAGGATGACTCTGATCTGTTGTGTGACCAGCCTGGGCTGGCTGAGGCAGCCTGCTAGCAGGGTGCAGAGAGAGCTTGCTCCCACTGAGATAAACTTCTGGGGAAATTTTCTGATGCTTTCTGAGTCTAGGTCTGTAAGGAAGGTGATCTGGCAAAAAATGCCCAAAGCCTTTAAAAATTCTTTATGTTGATGTTCATGAGATACTGTCTTCCATGACCAAATATATCAAAGCACAAACCTAATGTGTCTTTGGACCATTTCCAAATACTGAGCTTCTTTCCAAGCTATTACTTGCTGAATTACAGGAACTTACCTCAGGTGGTTATTTCATATCCTCCTTTTCGTGCGAGTGACATTTGAAATACTTCTCCTTTGAAGCACACATGTTAATCCAGGAGAAAATCCTAGGATGGGAAGGGATCTTTTGGCCAAAATCTTATTGCAAGTGTCATTTCCTGACTGGAATGCAGAAATCATTAAATGTCTTTTGCTGCTGCATTCTAGTGACTTGGAAAGGGAAAGTCAAATTTCAGAAGCATCTCCAGATGCCATCTTCAGAAGGCATGTATGCCTCCCACGTTATTTCATATACATATGATGATATGTCAAGCCCCTTTTTCCAGATCATGCTGCTGACACTAACACCAATGAATAGGGTAAGACTAATGCCCATACTTTGAACACTCACCTACATTGATCAGACTTGTGAGAACTTTAGTGTTCCTGAAGTGTGCTGGCTTGTTCATTTGGAAGTTTATTGTTAGAATGCATTGTGCATTTTCCTCTTTCTGGGGACTTCTTTTTCCAGAGAGCCATTTGATAACCTTCACCTCCTTCAGCATTTGCTCAAATGTCACTTTCTTAATGAAGCCAAACTCTATCACCCTATGAAAATCGCCTCTCAGCTCACACTGTACCCCATTTTCTGCCTTACTTTCCTCCAGCACTTAGCATGTTGTGTTGTACTTCTAACATAACCTTACCATCTCATCTTTTTTAAAACGAAGGGTATTATTTATTCTGTGACTCTTTGGGCAGAGGTCTTTGTTTTATCTAGAAGGGTGTCTGACTTGTAGTAGGTGCTCAGTAAAAAGTGCTGGACAGATGCCTGCATATGTGAGGGGATGCGTGACACAGTTTTTTGTTTATTAGTTTGTTTTCATTTCTTGACCATAAAACTGGAAGAAAGCCCCAGGTTACATTGGAGGAGAAGGAGCTTCAACAGCACAGGAACTGCAACCCACATCCCTTTTCCTGCAAGGATGACTGACTTGCACTGAGGCTGCCTGGAGGAAAGAAGCCACCAGCCCACGGGGCTCAGGCTGGCCCAGTAGAGCCCAGGAGGAAAGTTCTTGGTCACTTGCCACACTGTGCAAGTCAGGTCTGCTCTCCTGTACTGGGATCTGGTCTCCTGCTGTAACTCTCTTCCTTGTCACCTGTGTCTCTAAATTTGGTGTTTTATGAGAATGTTTAGTGTGTGGGAGTATCTGATGCCTCCCTAACTTCTCAGAGCCCCCCGATTCCTCATCTGCAAAATAAGATCATGAGAACTGCCTTAGAGATCTGTGCATATTAAATGAAAGAATGTGCATAACTTCTTATTGCAGTGCTATTATTGTTTTAAAGCTTACCCTCACCCTCCTCCCTGTACAGTATTTAGAATTAAAAAGCACAGCCCCCAAGAATCTGTATGGTTTCTCCTGTGTTCTGTTGTTATACCTTTCACTATAACTTAGGCCATAGTAGCATTATAGCATCTTCCAGAATGTGAGAAATATGCTGAACCTTGAGACTCTCACTTTCATGTGGTTGTCAGAAGTCCGGAAGCAACTGAGAGCTCTTGTAACTTTTAACATTAACCTCAGAGACACTGTATTACCAATACAGGTTGTATCATCAGTTTATGCATTTAGCCCTTTGGAGGGTAGCTTGATTTTAAATTTGCAGATTGTTTTCAAGTTTGTTTCATATGCACAATTTATATTAAGTGCCATTAACAATGTCAGTCTCTCTGAAGGTCAAATAATATGTCTGCTTTTCTGGATCCATTTTGAAACTGGAAGAGAAAGTTCATATGCAGCTGCATGTATTACTTAGTTTTAATAATGGATGAAAAGTTCTTTCATCCACTGTACTTCTTCAAAAATTCCAGAATACTTTTCCTGTTAGAGGAATATTAATTTGGCTCTTTAAAAAGATAAACATGTACCATTATCCTATGTTATTTAAACTCTGGAATCTGAAATGTTTTAAATTAATTCCATTTATATTATAATGCTAAGAAAAAACAACCCCTTCCCCAGCAGAGGGCATGGAACCCCTCAGGATTACATACAAGACTATATACAGTTGACCCTTGAAAAGTGAGGGGGTTAAGGGTATCCACTCCCACGCAGTTGAAAATCCACATAAAACTTTCCACTCTCCCAGAACTTCACAACTTAAAGCCTACTGTTGACTAGAAGCCTTAACATAACAGTCAGTTAACACATATTTTGTTTGTTATGTGTATTATATACAGTATTCTTACAATAAAGTATGCTGGAGAAAATAAAATGTTATTATGAAAATCATAAGGTTTGTGAGTTTTTTAAATTGTCACAAATCTCCAAAAGTTTCTAATAATTATTGAAAAATATCCTCATGTAAGTGGACCCGTGCAGTTCAAACTCGTGTTGTTCAAGAGTTAACTGCATTGTACACAGTTGAAAAGGCTAGTTGCTTGAAAGGTAAACTGTTATTATCTGCTGTGGCATGCAGGAGGTGACAGAATATTGCAGAATATTGAAATACAGGAAGAGAGGGGTGTGTCTGAGAGATGGACCTCAGATCAGAGGAATCCTCAGGGACTCTCTGGGCTGATTTTCCATGATAAACGTGTTTATCATGATGATGCTGAGAACACTCAGTTCTCTTGGCTCTCCTTTGCAAGGCACCCTCATCATTAATAGCACATTCCTCAACAAGCATTAGCGCTGAGGAAAGCTTGCTTTCTTTCTGGGCAAATTGGGATTAATGGCACGCTTTGATCTCCTGTTAGTAAGCACATGTCCCCTGATTAACTGGTGCCAGATATGACCAGGGTCCTGTGGTTTATATCCATGGTCACAAAATATGACTTTAAGGCCCTGTCTGGCCCACTGCCTTTTTTGTACGGCCCACTGCCTTTTTTGTACAGCCCACGTGCTAAGGATGGTTTTTACATTTTAAAAATGATTTGGAAGAAAAGACTAATATTTTGTGATGTAAAAATTACATGAGATTCAAATGTCAGTATGTACAAATAAACTTTAATTGGAGCACAGCTATACCCATTAGTTGATATTTGGTCTATGGCTGCTTTCATGCTACAGAAGCAGAGTTGTATAGTTGTGACAGAGACCTGTAGCCCTCGAAGCTGAAAATACTATCTAGCCCTTTACAGAAAAAGTACCAATATCTGCTTTTTATCATTGGACCAGACACATTGTACCATTATCCTATGTTATTTAAACTCTGGAATCTGAAATGTTTTAAATTAATTCCATTTATATTATAATGTAACAATTTTTATTTTGAAAGCACTTTCATACTTTCTATAAAAATCTGAAATAATCTAGGCAATGAAAAAATATTTAAACTGTTGAATACACAGAGCCTGGTGTCTATAACAAAGCCCTCTGATGCTTTAAGAGAAGGAAAACACCTCATCCCCCTTCTTCTACTCCCCTTTTTCTTCCATAGTGTTGTTTTGGGCATTTTCAAATTTACAGAGAACTGTATAGTAAACACCAACTGCCTACCACCTAGATTCTACAATTGTTGACATTTTGCTTTATTTCCTCTATTATATATCTATCTGTCTATCCATCCATCCATCTACCTTATTTTTGATGCATTTTAAAATAAGTTACAGATGTTACTACAGTTCAACTAAGGGGTACTTTCATTTCTACTGTTGATTAGGCATAGCCTGAAAAGGACTATTTTAAATCTCTAAATATTTTTTTTTCTCTAAATGGAATAAAAGAAAGGTGTTAAAAGCAGATGGGCGCAAACAGGAAGATATAATGTAATTAAAGTGTGTGTGTGTGTGTGTGTGTGTGTGTGTGTGTGTGTGTGTGTTTCTGTGTATAGTGTTGGGGAAAGGAAAATTTCCCTCTACCCCTCTTAGTTCTCTTGGTTGGTATAATAATAAAATTGACACAAGACAAATTAATAATATAAAAAAAATTAATTTCATATATACGGGGACCTAAAGAAATGACCAAAACAGGCAGCTTTTATACTTTTAGACAAAACAACACTATTTTTGAGGAATTGACAGGACAAAGAAATTTAGGCTTGGGTACTTAATAAGTGAGGAATCTAAGCAGGGTTTGGGCCTGTGGTAGTAAATTATTACAGAAATAACAAAGTGTGTATATAGGATTTTTGGCCCTAAATTCCCTATCTGTGGTAATAAAGATGTCTCTTTACCTCCTGGTACAAGAAGGGTGCCTTTCACCTGGAAGATTTATCTCTTGCTTTCATGGGGACAGAGAGGAAGGTCAGAGTGTTCTTCTTGCAGCAGCTGTTTCTCAAGTAGTTTTAATTGAAAATAATCAATATGCTGTTGTGGCATATTTTGGGGTATCCTGCCCTGAGCCTCAACAATATAAATGCACACACACATTGTGAATTTTTGTATGTATGTGTGTTTGTGTGTGTGCATACACATCTATGTGCGTATGTATGTATGTATGTATGTATGTGTGTATACCTACATATAAAATCAAGAAAGAATATTGTCCTTTATAGTAAAGTAGTGGAGTCTTTGGGAAGAAGGTTCAGAGGCAGCTGCTGGGAGAGGACGATGCAGTGCTTGGAGACTGGTATTGTGAAATTCAAGATGCCAGAGGCATCTTGGATGTCTAGACGGTGAGCAGATGTGTTTTTAAGCACCAAGGAAACATGTGGCCACCTGGGCTGCTCCATTTCTAACCAAGGCAGCCTCGACTTTGCTGCTCACCACTGGGGAATCCTTGAGAGGCCTTGAGGACTCCTGCAGTTGTGTTGCAGTTCTGCCAAAACCTGTTTGTCTCCACTCCAGAAAAGTAGCCAAGGAGCCGGAATAGGCAGGAAAAGTGGCATCGGTGTGTTCCAGGTGGCTTTAGATGTGCCAGAGGCTGGGCCAGCCTGGAATGTGCCTGCACACAGGTGTGTAAGGAGCTGTCAGGGGACAGAGATGGGATCCTGGGAAAAATGTTTAATATGCATTAGGCAACCTGCTACCAAAAGGACCAGTGAAGAAACTTTTGTTAGTCAAAGAAAGAATCCTTTTATGGCAGAAACAGTGACTTGTTAATTGTTAATTGTGTCCTTTCATTTTCCTACCATAGTTCTCAGGTCCCTGTCCATAAGACTTGTTAAATGCATATTTGCATAGTGCTTTACAGTTTTTAAAGTACCTTTCAAGAGTCCTATTGATCTTCAGTGTGATCCTGTGGGAGTTATTATTCCAATTTTTTAGGGGAATTTTTTTTTTTAATTTTGCAAACTTTTTGAATTCTTGGAGGAAAATGTATAGTAAACCCTAGGGCCTATTAGTAAAAGTATGCTGTGCTATCTGCCCCTATGTGGGCAAAATGCAGATAGCTTATTTTGGCAATAGTTTTTGTTGTTGCTGTTTTTTGTTTGTTTTAATGCTGCAATGTTGTTCCAACCGATTTGGCTTAAAAGTTTTTAAATTGACAGTTTTTGTCCTTTCTCTTAAGGGCAGGAGTACCAGTTAGGCATTTCATGGGATTTTCCAAGGCTCCTAATACAATACTCTGTAAATGTTTACATCCCACTTAGTTTATTTTGAGTCGTTGGTAGGATGCTTTAGCTTTGGTTCCATTTTCTACCCAAGGACCAGGAAAAACAAAGCATACTTGGTGTTCTTGTGAGTAAATACTGTTGTGGACAAGTAAAATACTTTCCTGCTGGGTGCCCTTTTTAAAAAAGGTGTTTGGTGTACTTCTTTGATTTATTTTCTATAATCGATTCAATTTGTGCAAATATATTTCTTAACATGAAGAGCATTTTTTTTGGAAGGCATGTTATTCAGAAGATTAAAGAATAAATAAAAATACTTCCTGATTGCAAACTGTACTACAAAGCCATAGTAATCACAACAATATAGTTAGTATTGACATAAAAATAGACACAGACCAATGGAACAGAATAGAGAGTCCAGTAATAAAAATCCACACATACATAGTAAATTTTTGACAAAGGAGCCAAGGATATAAAATGTGGAAAAAAACAGTCTCTTCATTCAACAGTGTTGGGAAAATTGGACAGCCACATGCAAAAGAATTAAATTGGATCCCTGTTTTTTATATCATACACAAAAATAAACTCAAAATTTATTAAAAACTAGAATATAAGATCTGAAACCATAAAATTCTTAGAAGAAAACATAGAGGTAAGCTCCTTGACATCAGGCTTCACAATGATTTTTTTTTGGATTTGACACCAAAAAGCAAAAATAAACAAGTAGAACTATATCAAACTAAAAACCTTCTGTACAGCAAAGGAAACTATCAACAAAATGAAAAGGCAAACTATTGAATAGGAGAAAATAATTGTAAATTATATATCTGATAAAGGGTTAAAATCTAAAATATGTAAAGAACTCATCCAACTCAATAGCAGAAAAACAAACAATTTGATTAAAATAGAGTGTAGAGACAGAATTGACAATTTTCCAAAGACATACAAATGGCCAATAGGTACATGAAAAGATGCTCAACATCACTAATCATCAGGAAAATGCAAATCAAAACCACAATGAGATATTACCTCACACCTGTTAGAATAGCTATCATCAAAAAGATAAGGAATAACAAGTGTTAGGAAGGATGTGGAGAAAAGGGAAGCCTTGTACACTTTTGGCAGGATTGTAAATTGGGCAGCTACTATAGAAAAGAGTATGGAGGTTCTTCAGAAAATGAAAAATTGGACTGCCATATGACCCAGTAATTTCACTTCCAGGTATAAAACTGAAGGAATTGAAAACGAGATCTTAAAGAGATAGGTGCATTGTCATCCATGGTTCATTGTAGCATTATTCATAATAGCTGAGATATGGAAACAACCTAAGAGTCTGTCACTGCATGAATGGGTAAAGAAGTGATATATATATATGTGTGTGTGTGTGTGTGTGTGTGTACACATAACTATATATACAACTGCATATAACTATATATACAACTATATAGAAATATATACAACTATACAACTATATACAACTATATAGTTATATATATGAGAGAACTATATATAACCATATGTATATAGTTATCATATATATTATATATAATATATATTATATGTAATATATATATAATATATATATATTATATATATAATAACTATATACATATGGAGGACATTATGCTAAGTAAAATAAACCAGACAGAGAAAGACAAACACTGTATGGTGCTACTTATATGTGGAATCTAAAAAAAAAAAAAAAACTCCTCCAAGAGTAGAAAAGTGATTGCAGGGGATGAGGGATGGGGAACATAGGCGGAACGTAGGGAGAGATTGATAAAAGAGTACAAATTTTCAGTTATAAGATGAATAAGATCTGACATGGTGATTACGGTTGATAACACTGTACTGTTTAATTGAAATTTGCTGAGAGTAGAGCTTAAATGTTCTCACTTGTTAAAAAAAAGAAAAAAGAATAAATAAAAATTATCAGTTCTTAGCTTCTGGAAAACACATGACATAAATAGATAAACATGTGACACAGAGACCTTCCATTTTTTCCAGGTTCTCTGTGTGTTTCTAGCCCCAGGCAAATCCTGCTTCACCCATTGTAATGGCCCCTGTTCTGAGGTCACCAGAGCTTCTGAACTGCATTTCCATTAGCCCCCCTTTTCTGGGTTTCTTTGACCCTGGATTATTGTTCCCTAAGCAGCTTCAAGCAGAAAAATCAGCAGAGAGATAGATGCTTGTGAACATGCTGTATCACCAGTGTTTTTAGATTTATTTATTTTAGTTTTCAATTCTCATATTTTACACAAAACTGATCTGTTTTTGATAATGAATTACATTAAAATTATAAGCCCTACTAAGTTTTGAGTGTGGTTAAAAAAATGTAAATTTTGAAACTTGTTTTTATGTAGAATCAGCATTTTATATTTTAAATTATAGACAAAAAATTACAGGGTTCAGTTAATCGTAACTTGGAGTTCTCATGTGTAAAGGTATCCTTTGACATCAGATATAATGTCCTTTTAATGTAATACTATAAAGATGATTTTTTTTTCCTCCAAGAGAGGCTTTAGTCTCTGCCCTAGTTAATTTAAATATATAGTCCTTCTGAGTTTTATTTCTCTTTATATCATAAGAACATTATTCTAAATCTTGGGACGTTTTCCAGATCCATAAACTTTCTCCACCAATTCTTTACAGAATATTAGATAAAATATGTTACTTTCAATAAAAAGATGATGGTATAGTAAATGTAAATTCAAAGATGGGGAAGAATTTTAATTAACCTTATTATTGTATATTTTTTATAATGGAGTAGCAGTGTTTTATCATCTGGTCAATAATAGTTGTTTTAAATTAAATTTTACTTTGAGAAACTTGATATTGGAAAGGTGAGGTTTAATGTGTTTTGCAAGTCTTGTTTAAGTAGTACATCAGTATCTACTGTTATGCAGCAAACTTTCTTAGCTCACTTGCTGTACAGGCTGGGGGCCCATTCTGGATGTGGTATGGTATGTGTTTGTGTGTGTGGTATATGTGATATATAGGGAATGTGTGTGTGGTGCATTGTGTGTGTGTGTGTGTGTGTGTGTGTGGCATGAAGTGTATAGGATGTGCTCATATATATAAATACATATATATGTAATGTGTATATATGTGTAATATGTATAGAATATGGGATATATAGGATATGTGTTGTGTGTGTTTATAGAATACTTGATATATATGGTGGGTGCGTGTGTGCATGTAGAGTCAAGTGGGTTCTGTGTGTACATGTATGTAGAGTGTGGGGGTTTGTGTTTGTGTGTGTGTGTGTGTGTGCGTGTGTGCGTGTGTGCGTGCATAGTATATGCTGTGTGTATGTGTCTTTTCAGTAAGAGCAGTGAAAAACAGCATGAAGGATGCATTTCTAACTCAGCTTTTAATGGAGAAAATTTTCTGGAAGCAGCAGGTGATATGAAATGTGCAGCTCTAAAGTTAGAAGATAATCTTGGTGAAGACCAGATTGGTTCTGAGGCCAAGGAAGAGGCATCCTCATAAAATCAACCTCCTAAAACTATAAACCTCAGATGGTAGAGCCTGAGGGCACCCAGAGGGTTGAGAGGAGCTGAAATGTGCTCTCATTCACAAAAGTAGTGTCTGCCAGCTTTTATCCACAATCCCAGAAGAATTGCAGTTGTTTTACTGGTCCAAAATGCTTTGTATTCCAGCAGATGGCTTGAAGAATTCAGTATCTTCCCATTTTTTATTTTAAGGTCAAAGCGATCCCAGTTAAAGCTAAAGCTACAATCTCAATGTCATTGTTTAAATGAATTTACCAAGACTATAATTGTAGAATCTTTTTAGAAGCAATTTAACTTTTTAATTTTCTACAGAGGTATAGTGTGCTAATAATTGAGACAAATAATGACACTAAAGAATGATTTAGGGATTTGCCTTCTTCTGTAGTACATATTTTTTAAAGAAAGATTTTTTTCCTAATTATAAAAATAATACATGGTCATTGTAAGAAAGGAAGGGAGGGAGGGAGAAAGGAAGGAAGGGAGATTCCCATTACCCAGAAGAATTATTGTCAATATCTAGTCATTTCCTAATCATATTTGTAGATTTCTCAATGTGCGTAAGTGTGTATGTGTTGGTTTATTTTGCAGATATGCTCTTCATGTTGTATGTATAAAGGCTAAGCTGTTTCCATTCACTTTAAGATTCTATTATTTTCTCCCTTTAAAAGGCCTTTATCTGAAGTCTCCTGAAATCCTCAATATGTCATAGTTCACATGTCTTGAAGACCTATTGTTAGATCAAACATTTGAACAGAATTCTTTTAAAATACTGGCATACATAAGAATCCAGTATTTAAGGAAGTCCACTGGTTGAAATATGATATCAGGAACTCCTTTTTAAGGGTCAGTTCAGACAGCAGGAGCATAGTGCAGGAGACTTGCCGTTCAGTCTGTGGCTTTTCCCTGAAATGCAGCCTTTGTTAACGAAGGCTCCTAGACTCTGGTTATGATTTTGGGCCCAATTAACCATTAGGAGTCCTTCTTGGCAGGAAAGGTATGTTTCTTCTCGGGGTCAGCAATACCAAATTTAGTTGCTCACTTATCTGTCTCTTTCTCACATTGTGAGACTCTTAGAAGAACCTGTATCTTAATCAGTTTTTAAGCTCTAGGGCTGCCATGTTCTTGAAATACAAATAATTGTGGAATTAATAAAAAACCCTCTCATTGAGCTGTTTTCTCTTTAGGCAGGTTCATTTGGACTATGACAAACATACCACAGAAATCTGTTTCAATTTTCCATACCAACCTAAACCTCACACAGAAATGAAAATAATTCGAAAGACTTTCCGGATGCATTCTCATACTTTACCACATTTTCATTAAAATATTTTGAATTTTCAAAAAGCAATAATATTTATTATGTATAAGTTATCAAAACTATTTTTAGAAAAGACAAAATCAAGACATTCAAATAGAATGTCTTTTTACTAAACATTGAATAATGGTAACTGCTTTTATTCCCTGATCAGCCATTTCTGGTAAATGCTTATGTATTCCTATGTAGTTTATGCCCAACTCGAGCGTAAGTGGCTCTTCTCCTAATACTCAAAGAATGATGGAGAAAGACAACTTAAGGCAGTAGAACAGACTGCGTGTATTCCACTAAAACAAATATGTGACTTTCTGAAAAGTTCCTTAAAACATTCTGGTTAACCATTGAAGAAATGCGGAAGAGGAAATATGAGATTTATTTTCAAACTAAAGACAGAAAGGAGAAGACTTAGAACCTCTCAAGGATATATTTTCATAAACTTCTATGTATATATTACATATCAACAAATATTACCATGATCTATATGGCCATTATTGTTACTAATGTGATTGACTCATTTTTCTGTTATATATCTATCATCTATGTAGTCCATATATATTTATGCTTTTGCAGTTTGTTACAAGTAGATTTTGTTGCTTATGTCTCAAGTCAGGGAAGTCTATTACTCATTTAAAATGGTGTGTTAATAGTGACACAAAATTAAATGAATTCTTATAGAAATAGAAATCAGCAGATTGTTTCAGATCCCAATCTAAAGAACAAAAGCAGTAATTATAAGCCCTCAGCATTGAGAAGAAAGAGTCAGGGACGTGAAGAAAAATAACTTAGAGAGTCAGCTAAGTTTCAAACTAATCCAAATCTGTAGAACTTCCTAATGACTTAGCTTACTTTCACCCCAGATTAACAACTAATGAATTGAATGAAAAACTAATACTGCGTTTTCTTAAGGTACAAAAATTACCTATTAATAATAATAGGTAACATCTCCTGAACGCTTAAGACAAGTTAGACAGGGTTTGTATTTAGCAGTGCTTTCTGTGGATTTTCCCACAAATCATCACAGCAATCCTAAGAGGTCAATGCTTTATGCCCATTGTATGGATTTGAAAACTGAGTCTTGATGAGGTAAAGGGGTTTGTCCATGTTAAACAGAGAGTGGGGGATAAAGCCAGGCCATGAGCCCAGGTGTGTCTGACATCCTGGTCCCCGACCACTCACCATTACAAATTTTGTCAACAGTCCAGCGTGAAATTATACACAACTTGCACATAATAACCTTACCAGAGAGCCACCCTGTACTGTAGGGATTCCAAGTTGGTTTTCTTGCATGTTAATTCTCTATTTTGTAAGAGAAATGAGTGTCGGGTGTTTACTGTGCTGATTGACTTACATTCAGTGACTTACTGAAGCCTCACCAAACCCAATGAGGTAAGAAGGACCATTCCATTTTAAGGGTGAACAAACTATGGCCAACAAGGAGTGAAACCCAAGTCTATATGACGCCCAGATAATGGTCCTTGCCATTGCCCAAAGCTGTCTGGCTTCAGAGTCAACTCAGAACCACTACACCAGGCCTCCAAATGATTTAATGTGGATGCATGCATTTCTTTGCTCTCACCACCACAGAGTTCATTGAAATACATGAAATGTCATCATGATCATAAACAGATGTTCAAGTAATGTGGGTCATTGTTAGCATGTCTTTTTGTAATTAAATATCTTAATGTGGATAAACAGATGACAAATTAGAAAATAAATTCTTGTTGCTTCTACAGTGAAACGTGTAGATATTTGGTAATAATCATTTCATTAATTAATTATTTAAAATATAATGTATATTGTATAGAACAAGTTAGAGAATGCTAACATAAAGGGGGTTTTAAAACTACCATTTGAGAATTTACGCTTATGTGTAAAATATATCATCTTTGGCTTTGATAGTTCTGCTTCTCTGAAACACATGATCTGATAAGGCACATGACTTATCCCTGAAATGGAGGGAAAGGAGGAAGCTTTTGCAAAAAAATTAAATCACGGCAGCCTCCTCAGCTGGCATGTGGTTAAGTCTTTCTCACTGCTCATTGCTTACAAATCACTTTTCATATAGACAATTTCCATTGCTCACCAATTAAGTATAACTATTAATAATTTTGAACTCAATTTCTTTAAAGCACACAGTTATTAATAAAAGTTTTCTGGCATAGGTAAGTGGATTCTGACATAGTTAATCAAAATGATACAATCAGCCAAAATGATTCTAAGGATTATCTTTTCATTTCATGGAGCTTTCTGCAAATTCATTTGTCCTTATCTGGATTTTTTCTACAGTCCCTTTATTAAGCATTGCATACAGATTATGAGCTGGATAAAGTGATGCCAACTTGGAAAAAATGTAAAAGCCTCACTTTTTAAATATCTAGATTAAATGCAATATAGTCTAGTCTTGTGTGTTTAGATCTTATTTATTATAACATTGTACTGTAGGTTGAAGGACTGAGGATTTAGAAGATTTCATGTGGCCTTAACTGGCAATTGGTCATATTAAAAAACAAATTTATGTTGACATAATAAAGGTAGAAGCTGTAATATATAATCCCTTGGAAGGCAGGGTTTATCCATAACATTATTTTAGATAAAGTTTCAGAAGAGCCATAACATGATTAATTATATAAATATGTTAGCTTAACTTAAAAAATTATACAAGTATCATATTCATTATCCAAACTTAGAAAAAACAGAGGGAGAAATCACTGATAACCCCACCATTTCAATAAAACCTGTCTTGATTTTGAGTTATTAAGTGTTTTTTGACAATGAAGATCAACCATTGAGCTTATCAGATTTTCATTTTTAAATATTGTATGCATGAATAGAGAAAATTTCATAAATACCATACCGAATAATATATGGTACTTGGGAATATATAAATGTGCACATATATACATATATGTGTGTATGTGTGTATATATGTGTGTGTGTGTGTGTGTATACACACACCTATACATATACATATATATCAGAAAATTTGCCTAACATTCTTCCCAAAAGACAATCTACACCTTTCTGAAAATAAGTTTTTTTGCAATATATTTAGTGACTATAACATAACTTTTAAGATATGGGTATCCCTATAGCTGGTGCTGTCCTCTAGGCTCTCACTATTGAGATGGATCATAAGGCAGGAGGACTAGAAAATGTTAAATTTTAAATGAGAGTTTAAGATTGACATAAAGCTAGTTTATGATTTACTCACCAGTGTCCAAAATACAGGAAGAAGGATGAAATTGAAAATGATGATTTTATTTTGTAACCTCTCCCTACCATTTGGAACTAGCTATACAGTACAGCTTCGTTTTCTTCTTGAGTTAAGAGTTGCATGCACCTTTGCAGCAGCTACCCCTGTACTTCGAATGCAAGGACAGAACACCTGAGGAGCAGAGCTTGTCAGACCAGCTGTTAAAGTGCTTAACACCTTTTGTTCAGAAAATCAGAGACTACCAGTAGCCTGGTCTCCTTTTTCTCCCAGACCAGACTTCCTGGTGAGGTGTTAGGAAGTGTCTAGCTTTAGAAATGGCTCCGGAACCACTAATTTTTATTATTAAAACCAGGATTATTAGTTATCTCAACTCCAGCAGTTACCTGGATGAAGAGATCTTAATGGCTGCTTTAATTAAAGTGTACACGATACTGGAGGTTTGGTAGACCACAAGCAAGAGTCTAAGTCATTTAATTCGTTTCTTTCAATTTTAGGTGAATGTGGAACAGTCTGAAAAACATGCTAGACAGGCATCAGTCAGAATATTTTAGTTCAAATTATAGCTTTGCTCCAGCCACTAACTTTGGGTGAGAGGTTTCAGCTGTAAAGTATGGGATTTATCTGATCATCTGATACCTAAGTTTGAGTGATTCTACATGGTCCTGTAAGACAAACCATTGTGCATCCTCCAAAAAGTGTAAAAGAGGTGGTTTTTTCCTCCCACATCCTCATTACTTCCTACAGCACAGTTGTATAACATAATTCAGCTTGTTGGCTGAGAAATTGATTTTCAGTTAAATAAACGAGTTTTCCTGTGGCAAGAATGGGTATGGTAGAGTAAAGGTATTTTAAAATATAGATTTTATTATTATTCAGATAGAGTGAGACCTACAGTTCAGCAGACCACTGCCATTGGAAAGATAGTTTGCTAGTCACTGTTCCCAAGAGAAGGGGGCACACTACCTCATGGATGGAGTACCACACAGGGAAGTACTCAGGTGGGTCAGGAGACAGAGAGAGGGGGTGGAGAACTGGACAAGAGTCTTTACTGTGATTTTCACAGGGTCAGCTGGTTTAGGATTGGCTAGTTTAAGTAATCTTAAGTGGCTGGGGCTAAGGGCTGTCTGATAGTTGGCCCCTGGGTGTGACTGAGACAGGGGAGCAGTGGCCTATGCATATAAAAGGGACACTGGCTGTGAGTTGTTTACCATCTCTAGGGATTGGCTCTGTGAGGGGCAGTCCCTCCAGGGTGTGCAAGGCCCCAGATGTCAAAGCATCAGAATGCAGAAAATAAAAAGGTATGATTAATAAAGACAGTAGTTGACGCTGGATGACAAGATGTATGTCCCTTTTCTCCCCACACCCTCTCTCTATGCACCTTCCTTTCTCCTGCCCCATTTTTTCTCCCTTTCACTCTATCTCTTTTTAACTTCCTCATCCTTCCTTTTAATGGAGGACTCAGATCGGGTCAGAAAAAGCTGCACTGACTACAGCTGTCTACATTTCATTTTACCTTTATAAGTAAAAAATTCACAGGGGGCACTTAAAAACCTTAGATGATGATGATGATGATGATGATGATGATGATGATGATGATGATGATTAGTGGGGCCAAGAACCACATTGCCATCTTTTACTTATGAGCCAACCTTTTACTTATGAGCCCCTGGCTTCTCAGGACCAGTTTCATTCATTTCCTTTTATAGATGAACACTAGAAATGGAAATTATGGAAATACCCTTTATCTACATTGTGCATTGTGATAGCCACTAGCCACATGTGGCTAGTGAGCATTTTAAACATGGCGAGTGAGACCGAGGAAGTGAATTCTTAATTTTAGCTCATCTGAAGTTAAATTTAAATAGCTACTCATGACTGGTGGCTACAGTACTGGACAGGGCAGGGACCATCTGCCCGTTTGAGTGCTGGGCATTATTCCAAGCACTTTACTTGGGGTTCCATCAGATAAGTGCTGTGATACATTCTGTAGAAATATTAATGAAGCATAGAGAGAGTAAGGCACTGGCCCAAGGTCATACCCCTAGTACATCAGGATTCACACCCAGGCAGTTAAGCCACAGAGGCTGGATTTCCATCCCTTCTGCAGGGCCTCCCTCAGCTTTGATGGGCAAAATTATTTCCTAAACACCAACCTTTTTTCTCACGTGGGCTAAAGTCAGAAGGCCTGCATTAGAACCCTGGTTCCCCTTAAATAGCTGTTTATTTAAGGGGAATACCTCTCTGACCCTTGGTATCATCATCTATAATATGGGAATGATCATTCTCTCCTTCTGGATTCTTTGGGAAGGAACGGGATATGTGGGTCCTGACATTTTGTTTTCGTTCTCTCTCTTTCTCACCATTTTGTGGACTACATTCTTCCTATTCTAGCTATATAAGCTTGATAACATTATCAATAAAGGACATTTATTTGGTTATGGAAAAGTTAATTTACGTTCTTATTTCTTTAATACTAAATGCTGGAATTCTTTGATTCTACAACTAAATTTACATATTTGGTGTTACCTTGCTTGCTAACAGAGGAAAAAGCATGGATTTGTTCTTATTTGTGTAAGTTTTTTTTTTGGGTGGGGGGAGGTGCATTTGGAGTTTTCTTCATACTTAGCTATATCCTTGGGGAGCACAGTTTATTTTCCTCCCAGGCTGCACCTCTTCCCATGTGTGTTACGGTTTCTGGTTCCGCTTCTGGGGGCTGTTGTCAATCCAAAACCTTCCTGTGAGGTTGTAAAGAATGCACCTTTTGGGAACTCACCACCAAATGTCAATTTAATTTTACCTCGATGGTAGGTTTGGGTTGGCCTCAGGGCATTTAAGAATAGGCATCTCTGAAGTGAAGAAAAAGTTCTTGATACTACCTGTACTCAATGCTGTTTTTAAATAGGCATGCCACACAACTTAAATTAGTTTTACAAATAGGTTAGATTGGAAAACATTTCTTACCATTAAGAGTACATATTTCAACATAAAGTAATGTTCCTTTTCTCTAAGACTTAAATTAAAAAAAAAATACCTTTTACTAAGCTGGCTTTTAGATCCTTAAGTAGCACTGTCATGTGATTGTACTGACAATGGAAACTTGGAAGACATCAGACTGTGGGTATAGTAACAATTGTTCACATTTTATTTTGAGAATTTCAACTGTATAGAAAATTTTTTAAAAATATATTGAGTGCACCCTTGGGTACATGACCTAGATTCTACAATTAACATTTTGCTACATGCGCCTCATCACATATCTATGCAGAACTATTCATGCACCTAGCCTTCTATCAAACTATCTTCATTTTTTTAAATGTATTTCAGAGTAAATTCTGGATACCAGTACACCATGCCCTTTAAGCATTTCAGTGTGCATACCATCCCTTAGAGTTCAGTATTTGTTCATGGTTCTTCTCTTGTGTGGTAAATTTTACATAGAGTGAAACATATGTAAAACATATGTACATAGAGTGTGCCTTTTGATGAGCTTTGACAAATGTACACCCTTGTGTAACCCAAACCCCTGTCACGATAATTATAGAATATTGACATCACCCAGGAAGTTCCTTCATGCCCCTTTTTACTCATTCCCACTCCCATCCCTCCAAAAGGTGTCCTTATTTTTTTCACTATAGTTTGTTTAACCTGTTTCACTATAGTTTGTTTAACCTGTAGATGAAATCATATTGTATATACTTTTTTGTGTAAGACTTCTGGAGCCAACTGCATTAGTTTGCTAGAGCTGCTATAACAAAGTACTACAGACTGGGAGGCTTAAACAACAGAAATTTGTTGTCTCATAGTTCTAAAGGGTACAAGTCCAAGATCAAGGTGTAGGCAGGGCCATGTTCTCTCTAATGGCATTAGAAAAGGATGTATTTCAGACCTCCCTGCTACCTTCTGGTAGTTCCTTGGCTTGTGACAGCATAACTTCAGCTTTCACATGGTGTTCTTTCTGTTCACATCTCTGTGTCCAAATTTCCTCTTATTAAAAGGACACCAGTCATGTCGGCTCCCTACAGGAGGAAGTGATCAGGACCTTTTAGGGCAGCTCAGGTCCTGATACATCAGCACAAAGAAGCTGTAACAAAACCAGAGGTGCAGCCACAGAACCCCGAAGGAGGATCTTAAAGATAAGCATCAACTAGGTGCTGTCATCTCCCAGGAGCGAGCACTGCTGATAGACACGCGAGCCTGAAGCAGATGCAGAGTTTCAGATCCGTCTGTAAGAAGGCGATCGGCAGGGGAATCTAGATGAAGTGCACCCGGATAATCTCAGCTGCCATTAAGCCCAGAGCTTTGTGGGCACGGAGTCTGTGATAACTGAGATCAAGTTCTGAGATGACCAGGAGGCCTGTGTAACTCTCCCGTCCAAGCCCCTCCACCCAGGTGGATCACTTTTCAGACTGCTAGTCAGGGAAATGTGACACTCTCTTGGGTCCGACACTCTCCAGGACCCTGCAGGGAGCAGGCAGGAAAGGCTGCTGCTGGTGGCCGGTGGCCGCTGCCAAGTGTGTGGGGACTTGATTAAATGAGGCTGTTCAGAACACCACAGCTCTGGTCAGGGCCTCTCATGGCTTCATTCCCATCCTTGCTGGTCGTCCCAGAGAAGAGAAGGGAGCAGCATGTGTTGCCTGAGCAATGACAGGGACACCACTGTCTGGAAAATAGGGTGTACACTAGAGTTTGTGAAACTTGTTCATTTTCTCCAGCACCCTGGCAGAAACAGGCTCCAGTAATGTCTCTTTTTGCCAAAGATATACCAAAAAATCAAGACTACGTTTTTTCTTCGTATGGCAAAATGTACACTCCATAAAGTTTACCATTTTAACTGTAAGGTCCATTGCCGTGAAGTCCGTTCACATTGTGCCTCTATCACCACCTTCCATCTCCAGAACGTTTTCATTTCATCTTCCCCAACTGAAACTCTACCCACAAAACACTAACGCCCTGTCCCCAACCCTTCTCTTAGCCCCTGGTAACCACCATTCTGCTTCCTGTCTCTCAATTTAAGATGGCTTTTGATATGATTTATTTCATCTTTGACATTGCTATTTAAATTCTAACCAGCCAACTAGGCAAAAACCAAGCAGAACACTGTTCATCACATTCTTCGAATATATTCTTTCTTGTATTTTGTGTGTGACCTAGAGTGGGTTGCATAATAGGGAATGTTTGACATGTACACAGCAACCTCTGACCCTCCTCCTCCAGCATTCTCACCATATGCTTTTCAGAAAGTATTACATACATTAGGTTATCTATCCATGTGTCCTTTTCTATGAGCTCCTTGAAAACATGGACCCTGTCTAATTTGCCTTCATATCCTCAACACTGGGCACCATGTCTGGAATGTACGATGCTCAGTATTTATTTATTTTTTTAAATAAATATTCCCCAGATGAGGGTAACAAGAAGAGAAAGAGAGTGGATGGGACACATGGCCCTTGGGCTTAGAAGGGGAGGCAGGAAAACACCCCTAATATGTGCCTTCCTTCAAACTTTGACATACTCAATGAGATAAAAGGAACTAGATTGAGAAACTTTGCTGTAAAAAAGTAAACTCTAAACTTAACATTTTGGGGACTCCCTTTGAGAATAATTGAGAGCTATATTCCCCCCTTCTCAGAAAAATGCCCTCAAATACACAGATATATAACCCACATTCTCAGCTGACTCACAGACCCCCAGATCAGAAATCCTCAACGGGTAAAATAGAATTTTTCTTTTCTTCTAAGTAGCTTAGCTCATAAAGAGCTACTGATTCAGTAAAATTTTGCACTTGGTTTTGCTATCAGTAATCTCTTCAACAAGCACAGGAAGTCAAGAGAGTTTATTCTTGAATGTAATTACACTGATGCTTTTAAAGCTTCTTGTTGCTGACTTCCATTCTTCAAATTATGATCATCCCCATCTTCCGCTCGAGGCATTTTTTTTTTTAGCTCAGTAGCAATCATTAATTTAAATAATTGTGAAATACTAGAAGAGGCAGTAAAAATAAAATGTAATACCAAAAAAAATTTTTAAAGCTATCTTCTCTTCATCTAGAAAATTCAGTTTAAAGGAAAATAACCCTTTCTCTCTAGACATAAAATGACTAAGCATAAGCACTCGCTCTAACTCAGCAGGAAGATGGTAGGAGCCCAACCCAGCAACTCTGTATACAAAGCTCCCCCTCCCCCGCCATACTGCCATGTGACTTAAGGGTGCTCACTTAGCATCCCTGTCAGGAAAGTTCCAGTTAGTCCTATAGTGAAGATATCCACGGGGACCACATATCTCCATGGCAACCTGAACCCTAGTGAAAAAAGCCTATCAGCCTCCTAGAGTAGTCAGCAGTAGCCTGCTGACTACTCTAGGAGGAATGGAGGCAGGTGTCCCACCAAGCTTTCTGTGCCACTTTCCCTGGACACCTGACAGCACAGAACTTCTCCTGCTTTTCCAGGAGGTCTTCATAGAGAAGCCCAGTTGGTGACAAGTTCTCTGCCACAGCCTGCAGTGAGGTTGTAATGATCACACTGTAGGTGGTTCAACAAGCCAAGTGACATGCTGGCACAAAGAAGGAACTGTGGATAAGGCTTTCAGAGTCCTCAGCAGAGCGAGTGGGGGAGAGCTGTGTGCTCAGGACATCCTCGTTCACCATTATGACTTTTAGGACGTGGGGGTTTATGTAACATCCCTTTTTCTCAGCAAAATAAGTTCCTTATTTCTGAAACTCATGCTCTCAGAAGACCCAGTTCCTGATCCAGCTGTTGCATTAGAGCCTTCTGTAATACAGCACACTTTTAACCAGGTGTTAAATCAGGAAACATTTAGGTCAGAACTGAGCCTAGTCTTAACCTTTCAAAGCAATGTATCTGTCCTTCCTCATAAATGTTAATGAACGAAGAACAAAAAAATGTAAATTAAAAAAATTTTTAAGCCCCAAATTTGAAAAACTAAGTGCCAGAAGCACCTTAAAACTTAACTTTCAGAGTATAGACTAGTGGTTACCAGAGAGTAGGGGGGAGGTGGGAGGGGGAAGGTAGATAGGGTAAAGGGTTTCAAATATATGGTGACAAAGAAATCTAACTATGGAAGGTGAACACAATGTAAATATATATATATATATATATATATATATATATATATATATATATATATATATGCCTTACTATTAAAATGTACAGATGAAACTTACTGGATTTTGTTAACTAATGTCACCATAAAATAATTAATTAGGAAACAACTTTTAAGCACAAATATGCAATCATGCAAAAGCACACTATTAGGAAATTACTGGCAACTAAAAGGTAGGTGAGTTCCCTATCAATATGACTAAACAATGCACAGGAAAATTGTTATTTAAAGGAATGGAAAATTATCGTTTAAATTATTATTTAAAGTCATGCGCTGTTACTGTGGGAGATACTGTCTTATTCTTAAAAATACAAATGAGAAAATTAGGTATTGTGGAGGAAGAAAAAAGAATGAATGTGACCATCATAATTAGTGCTGAGGAGCAGATGAGGAGCATTTATTTGCATTCTGATCTTGATCACTGGAACTAATCAGTGATGCTAGACCCAAAACAGGAGAAGGCAATTCGTGGTGGACATTTCATAAACAATATGTGTCTGAGCTCCTGTGTGTAGGTTGGACATGGTGCTGAGTGCTTTTTCATGTATTATCTCGTTTAATCCTTACAGCTGCCCTTGAGGTAAATCTAAGTATTATGTTCATTTTATGGATAAAGAAACTGAAGTATGGAGAAGTGAAATACTTTGCCCAAGCTTCCCTGGTCAAAGGTGACACGGCTGGGGAAAATGTCTATGTGGGCTGATACTCACCCACCTTTGCATGCAGCCTCTATGCTACTCATAGTGGGCTTCAGTTTGCTTTTTAGTCATTGATTTATTCTCTAGATATTGATGGAAAAGCTACCATGTAGATTAAGAAATTATAAATTTAAAATAACATTGAATGTCCATAGCTCTTATTGACAAATAATTTTGGAGACAAAGTCATTAAATTTGTTTCTGTTTTCCACAGAATCCCCCTCTTATTACTTAAAACATTACTCATTGAGGAGTGTTCTAATAAAAGAAAAATGTGTTGAGTTTTTTAAAATACTTAAACCTTTAGGTAGGTGTGTCCCTTGGTAAGTCAGCAATTTTAAGTGTTTTCCTTCTTTCACTTACTTAACCATAATCATCCTTTAATTTTAATTTTAATGATCTGAATCGTGAGGAGGAGCCTAATGTGGTAGCTGGTAGTTAGCACGTCACATGTCTGATATCTCCCCCACGCCTTGGAAGCCAAATGCAGGGGGTAGGCGATCTGTCTGGTTTCATATCTTGGTCACAGAATCTCCCGGTGACTGGTGTCTCATCTGTACAGCTTGTCACTTAGCCTGCCAGTACCCTGCCTGAAGCATCCAAAACATAGATACAAAACACAGTGGGTCGTGCCCTTTGGTTATGAATGACCTACTGGGCCGTATCACAAAACCTAAGGATAAACCCATAGACCAATGCGAGAAAATAAAGCAAGCCTAAAAAAGAAATGAAGAGATACATCCTAATAATCTATAACCAAAAATCTGAAATGAGTAAAGGATAAATGAATAAAGGTTCACTTGACAGTGGACCCCACATGTATAGATATGCATGTGTATATACTCACACAAATATACACATGCACATGGCTATACACACAAATGTGTGTATGCATTCACATGGATACATATAGGTATATGTCCACATATAAATACACACATATGCATACACATGCATATACGCCCAAACATACATGTCTGCACACATAAATACACACAGGTGTATGTGTCTATATACATAAACACACGTGTTTATGTCCACACAGAAAAGTGCAAACACGTAGCAGTATAGAGATATGCAGGGTGCAGGCAGTCATTGCATGTAAACAGCCTTTTTAAATGGAATGAACTGTTTTCAAGTAGTAGCTGGTCCCTGAGTTTCTGCTATTGGTCTATTACTGCAGTCACTGTAGGGAAGGGGGTTCTGTTGGCACAGGCAGCAGTCTCCTTCTGTGGATCCCTCACTTGCCTCATTGAACAGCCTGCTGGGGCCGGTAGAGACTCACAGCCCACTCTGGCCTGCACCCACCCATGTGGGCTCCCACACATGGTCCCCATTTCCATGCTTCCTGTGGGCAGATTCCTGGTAGGTCAGTGGAAGAAGGGAGACAGATCACTAGAGGCCTGATCACAGTGCCTGAAACCTGGTGGGCCACCTGGTACAGTCCATTTCATTTGTTTAATCAAATTTTCTACCCTTTCTGCGAGTGAGGAGGGTGGATGGTGGTAGAGAGTGAAATGATTCATGGTCTCCCTCTGCAAGGAGTCACAAATGTGCATGTGTTTGTGTGCATGCAAGCTCCAGCTACACCCTCCTTCCCCCCTCCCCCAGAATAATAGCTAGCATACATGGAGCTCTTACTGTGTGCCAGGCATGTGTGCTTTATATGTATGATCTCATTTACTCCACTTAACCCTATATGTTAGTGCTAATACTAACCTCATTTTACAAATAAGGAAACAGAAGTTGTATGTCATCACTAGTACCCCCTAGTTCCCAATATCGTGGGAAGGCTTCTTATCATCACAGCATAGTATATGGTGTAGAGTCCATCCCAGTGCTGTGCAATAGAACTTTTACAATGATGGAAATGTTCTGTGCCATCCAATGTCGTGGCCACAAGCCACATGTGGCTATTGAGCACATGAAATGTGATTAGTGCTTCTGAGGAACTCAGTTCCTAGTATTTCTTCATTTTTGTTAATTTAAAGTTAAATTTCAGTGTCCACTCCCCGGCTAGTGGCTACTGTACTAGTGCATGTGGACCCTCCCTCAGAAGCTCTCTAAAGAGGATGTAGGAGGCTATTGCCTTTAGTAGCCTTTGACTTGATTGATATTATTCGTTGATTGATTGATTTACAAGATCCTGTCTGAACTTTTCTGGGGAACTAGGCAGTTCAGGTGATATGAAAGCAGTCAGAATTCCTATCTGTGTAGAGCACATTCCACGGTTCATTTTGAGCTGAGCCCAGGAAGCAGCCGAATGTCTGTAACAGTCATGCATGTTTGAAAAGACTGACGTGGACTTTTGACATCTGCAGCCCCGGCAAGTCACCCAGTCTGACACCTCAAAGCTTCCCAATTCTTTATCCCTTTGTTTCTATTATCCCCCTCCTGGATGTGTGATGTCTCCACTTTCCTCTTCCTTCCTATGCTCTTTTAACTTAAAAAAAAAAAATTATTTTTTTTAAATTGTGGTTACAGTCACGTAGCACTAAATTTACCATCTCAAACAACATTTTTAAATGTGCATTTCAGTGGCGTTAAGTATATTTACATTGTTGTGCATTTGATCTCCAGAACTTTTTCATCTTGCAAAACTGAAACTTTGTGCCCATTTCCTTTCCTCCCAGCCCTTGGCAACCTTCTTTCTACTCTCTGTTTCTCTGATTTTGACTACTTTACCTTGTCCAAGTGAAATCATACAGCATTTATCCTTCTGTATCTGGCTTATGTCACAGTGTATATTGCTTTCCAGGTTTATCCATGTTGTAGCATGTGAACAAGATTTTCTTCTTTCTTAAAGCCAAATAATATTCCATTGCATATACCACTTTTCTTTATCCATCCATCCTTTGATGGACATTTGGGGTCCCTTCTATTTTTTCTTTTTTTTCCTCTCATTTCCCCCAAGTAATTAAAATATCTAGACAGTTATTATATTAGATGAGGAGCAGTTTGTGCTTATTTCATATTTTAAGAGCAGCAAGAGATGCTCTCCCCCACCATCATCCCAGATGTACCCAATATGTTTCACCAGAGTAGATTTTTAGTCTAGTGAAATCTTCCACTGATTTTTAATTTCTCTGGGCCATCAACTTTCTATAAACCAGAGAAATTCCCCGGCCTGCCTAGGCAATGACCTTATTCAAATGGTAGGTTGAACAGGCATTGCATTTGGGTAATGTTTGGGTATGTTAGGTAACAGTAGTTTAAGCAAATTAAGGGTCAATTTTTTTCTCCTATGAAAGTGGGGAGGTAGTTTGCCTTGTGACACGGCAGCCCCTCAATGCCATTGGAGACTCAAGCTCCTCGGTTTCATCCTTAGAGGTCACTGTCATCAGTGAGGTTCCACGATGGCCATCAAAACCCCATGCCCATGGTTTGGGCAAGAAGAAGGGAAACATAAAGGGCAAAAGAAGTGTATGCCTGCTATATTTGCTCCCTTAATAGGCTTCTCAGAAGTGCCATCGGGGCTCTCTGTTCACTTCCCATCAGCCAGAGCGTGGGAGATGAGGCACATTGCTGCCCTGAATAAAATTTAATTATGATGGAATGTAACCACAAGAGGTGAACACACAATGTAAATAGATATATGCCTTACTATTAAAGTTTAGAGCTGAAACTTACTGGATTTCGTTAACTAATGTCACCATAAAAAAAATAATAATACATTTTTTAAAATGAAAATAATTGCCTCAAATTTAAAACTGTTCGCTCAAGGGACAATTTTAAAGTTAAAAACAAACTTTTTTATTGTCACACAAAAAAAATTAATTATGATGGGAAGACAGAAGGGCATGAACATAGGACAGGCAGCCAAAATCTCCTCATTCACCTAGTGGTCTTCAGCATCTACCCTCTTGGAGTTCAGACCATGGTACCAATAATTTGGGGCACAGACTCCTATCACATAGCCTGCCCTTGATACTAGAGGCATTTGACTGCCTTTTTTGTTTTTGTTTTTGCTGCTAGAGCACGCCAGCTCCTCTTCGTGAGTACAGACTCTAAATTCTTCTAAAAATAGAGGAAAGGGTGTGTTATATCTCTGTCTGGTTTCAATTTCTTTGTGTGTTTGGTCATGGAGAAGTGTGGGATAAAGTAGCTGCCTGTGAGCACTCTTGGATGGGTCTGTTTTAAAATTCTTCTATTTAAATAAGTTTAAAAATGTGAAAAAAAAGTCTCTTTCAGATGATAGTTCATCAAACTGCAGTTTAATAAAGACACTCATTCATACTAATTATGCCTTCATTAAAAAGGATGGGGAGAGTTAACAAAGCTTGTTTGCAAGAGGCTGCGATGACACAGATACCCTCGGGGTTTAAGCAGAGGTGTAATTTAAACTTCCTCCTTACTTCACTGTGGGTCTCTGAAGGACAAGGGGCGCAGAGAGTGCAGGAATGCAGTAAGTCTTGGCTCCCCAAAGGAGTGAAGCTGGAACTGGATGGTAGGGGTTTGAACCCTACTTCTGAGGATTCATTGGGAATGCCAGAGAATGTAGTCATGGCTTTGTTTTTGGATCTTTGTAAGCAGAGCTTACAGGCCTTGGGCACCTAGGAGCTGCCCTTTCGGGAGATGCAGCTGTAAGCAGGGGAAAAAAACCTCACAGTGGGGGCAGAGGAGACCCAGGCCCACCAACCCTCAGACAAGCTGCACAGAGGTAGAAAAGGCAAGTTCAGACTGCATGAGAGAGAGGGAAGGCAGGCGGGAACCGGGATCCACGCAGTACCTACACTAGTGTCGGTGAACAGTCCAGGCTGCCTGATGTGGGCCAGGAATGAGCCCAGGAAAACAGCCTAGGTTTTAGAGACCTGGGTTGACTACTTACTTTAGGCAAGTAGCTCACTCTTGGTCCTTTGGGGTTGGGACCGTGAATTCTCAATGGCCTCTGGTTTCATGATCCACACTGGGGGGATGGCTATCAAAGGAGTAAAAGCAAAGGTCCTGTGGTGGATAGGGACTTGTTATGTCCCAAGCTCTCCCCCTTAATGCAGTAGCTTCTGTGGGTTTCCTGTGAAGAAAGAAAACAAAGCAGTTTCCTGAACTCAAGGCAAACAAAGAAAGAGAAGTAGGAGTGATTAGCCAGAGGAAAGTGGGGGCCAGTGTAATTACTGGCATTTAAACTGCTCCAAAACCAGGAGCCATCTTGCTTAAAATGGGCTATCACATTCTGCAACATAGCAGTTAAAGATATTTATACGTTCATCACAGTTATATTAAGTTAGGATGGGCAAAGTTATGCCGCTGTAACAAACAATGCCAATGGCTAATGTGAGTCAACTAGAGTCTCTGTCTCACATGTACTGACTGCAGGACCAAAGCTATGAAGCCTCATCATCTGGAAAATTGCAGTCATGCTGATGAGGGAAGAGGATATGGCAAATTGAGGGCTGGCTCTTGCCGCTTTCATCTGGAACCAACACAAGTATTTTGGCTTACATTTTGTTGTCCCAGAGAAGTCACATGGCCATACCTAAGTTGAAGAGCATGGTGGTGGGGGGGGAAGGTGCCCTCCTACCATGTGTTGAAAGAAAAGGACCCTTAAGTAGTGATGAATAGTACTGCCATGACTATTATTTTAATAAAGAGTTATATTTTTACTGAAAAAGGGTCAGGAACTGGGTCACTTGCTAACCCCAAATCCCTGTTATTTACACCCGGAAGAAAGCTGAGATTGCCACATAACCTCTGACCATACTATTTCTCTTAATCTCAGGCACAATGTCCAGAAGGAAATAAATCTTGCCAAGTCTAACTTATAAAATGATAGCTTGTCAGCTACCCAAATTAGGAAGACAGATTGAGACAGCAGCCTGCTGCTATTGCAGAGCAGACAATTTGCCGTGTATTAAGCTTAAAGAGTGATTTAAAGAAGATTCTGTCCAGACATGATGACTTGCTCTGCTTTTTTATGGAACCTAAAGCAAGAGCTGACCTCTCAGACTTCTTTACTTCCTTCATGACAAATGGTGGGATTTGGAGTGAAGGTTGGAGAATGGAAGGAGAGCAACAGTCTACCTGCAGATTTGTTACTGGTGAATTTCAGGGCAGATTCTCTTTGTGAAATGATCATGTTATTATTCTGTCTTTCTGAAGATTTTTGTAAGCAAAATAGACTTTTTATTAACTGTATCTGTAAGCATTCTCTCTCAGTAAACTCCAATCCCTATGTTTAAAAATATGTGCATTTGTGAGAATTGAATTAAATACCCACTGTGTGGAAAGAACTATGAGGGCTGCAATTGGGGGTACAAAGAAAAATAGGATTTTAAACTCCTTGAATGCATTTGAATTTAAGGGACTCACAGATAAAATGTGAACACATGCATTAATAATCTTTTTCCACTCTGAAGTGGATTGTAGTATTCATGGTCCCCAGGAAACCTCCCTGTGTCACACCCCATGGCAGTTTGGCTTTGCTGTTCTCTCCCACCCCTGAATCGGGGCTGGCCTGTTGCTTGCTCTAACTAACTGAGTCATGCAAAAGGGATTCTGTGTGACTTCAAGGCTAGGCCATGCTCTCTTGAGATGCTTCATTTTCCTGTAAAGAAGCTCTAGGAAGCTTCCTGGATGATGAAAGCCATGTGGAGGAAAAGGCCCAGCTGACAGCCAGCTCATACCACCAAACATGTGAACAAGGCCATTGGACCCAGGCAGCCCCAGGCAATCCCATCAGACTACATACGTGTGAATGAGCCTGGGCAGCACCACGAAGAATGGACCATCTACCCAGCTGAGCATGGCCCATATTGCAACCCTCAGAGCTGTGAGCAAGACAATGGTTGTTATTTGGGTGTTTTTATGTGCCCAGTGGTTGTTCTTTGCCCAGGCCCTGCACTTATCCTCTGTGATGACCACACAGACCTTCTTACCATTTCCAAATGTGATGTGATTTTTAGCACCTTCCTGGACACATTGTCTCTTTAGTCTAGAATGCCTGCCTCTCTTTTCCTTCCTTGGAACTTCTTTGTCCTATAATCAAGACCCAGGTGCCTCTCCTGATTCCACCCTGGAGCCCTTCACATATATATCCTTTATTGGCACTTTCTCCATTACCCTATGGTTGTTTACAGGTTAGTATTTCCCATTGGATGCTGATCTCCTAGGAAGAAAGGCTGTTTCCTCTCTTTTATTGACTCTTGGGTCCCTACTCAGATCCTGGGGCATGGCTCATTGGGTGAGGAGGCCTGGAAAACAACTACTGGTGAGTGCCACACTGGGAGTCGATGCTGTCAAGTTTTGGATATAACTGGATACCATACAGCAGTGCTTCTAAAAATTCAGTGATATGCACGTGAATCAGAATGGTTAAATACACATTCATTCTGATTAGGTAGATCTGGAGAGGGGCCCGAGTGCCTGCATTTCTAATAAGTTCCCACAGTTCATACTTTGCATTTCAAGGCCACAGGAGATAACCCCAGTGCCCAAGAAAGATGACCAGTCCTTGGTGGTTCTTGGAAATAAGTAATAGAGATGAATTTTGACAGGAGTGTGCCTGTGGCTGCAAAGTATAGCATATGACTAAAAAAGTGAGCATGGTCAGGGTGCTTCAGTTGAAGAGAATCAGTAGAAGGAGATAGATATTTATTGGGAAAGGAATGTTCTAAATAAGCTCAGATTTTTAAAGGACCTACCAAAGTTAAGGCAGGAAGAATCAATTATATAAGTCCTATTGCAGATCTAAGTTCTGAATAAGAACAAGGATGAGATCAACATATTGGTTGAGTTCTTAAAAGCATGAGAGGAAAGCAGTGAACGCTAGGGAGCTGTACATACCAGGCTAACCTCATTATTTGAAAAGATCACTAGACTGTTGGAACAGATATGCAGCCGTGGCATACAGAGCATTTCAGTAGGGTGTTCGATAGTGTCTTTCCTGAGACAGATCCTGTGGTCAATATGAAAGAGCATGCACATTTATAAATGTACACTATGTACATTTGCAAAGATACCTGTACATTTTGAGGACTAGTTGGAAAGCAAAATAGTAAGAAAACTGATTGATGAAGGTTTATCGATGCAGAAAAATGCCCCAGAATTTATGTTGGTAGTTCATTTGAAGATATAGGTGGACTACTTATGAAATCTAAAGTTCCTTCCAAAAAAAAATTACTGTAAGATTAAAATATACTCTTTCTATTGGAAAAATGAGTGAAGGCAAAGTCATGGGAACATGGTGGACTTTAGAAATGCTGGCATCTCATCCCGTGGTTGCTGGTGCCAAGTCAATCTGTAGCTGATTATTGTTTTGAATATGTACTCAAATTAGCTGTGTGGCAGGCCATCTGCCGTCTCCTCCAGTCTTGGTTGATAAGTCCTGGAAAAGAGAAATACTGCCAAAATGCAAATAACCTACTAACCTGATAATATTAAGAAATATAAGGTTTGTTGTGGGGATGGGGAAGGAATAAATGATTATCTTCTTAGTCCTTTATGTCTTTTCTTCCTCCTGTGTTTCTTCTTTCCTGTTGGACAAAGGTCAATACGAGATGCTGGGTCAGACCAAAAGTCATAAAGGAACAAAGAGACTCAGCTGTGAGAATGTATTTTGCAGTCTCCCAAACTAGTCTCTTCATTTAAACTCAAGAACTGGCATCCTCTTGGTTCCACTGGCGGACTTGCTGTGTTGGGAGTCTTAGTCAGCTTTTCTGGTGCTGGGGTTGCAGTTTCTGCCCTAATGTGGCTACCACTTAGGTTCCCTGGGTTGCCTTCTCGTTAATCCATGAGCCTAATCCTATCTTACTGCCCACTGTGGCTTCCCGCTCAGGCATGACTCAAGTTTTTTGAGTAGCAGGCTTGAACTGATTGGACAACTGTCATTTACATGTGCATACTGCTGTATAGTTTCCAAACATTTCTATATTCACATTCATTTCCTTTTAATACTCATAGATACCCCCGAGGAGCTGTCACTGCTCAATTGGAACAGTAGTGCTAAAGCAACCAAGACTCTACCAAGGAGACAGTGACCATCTAAGATCTCATGGCTAATGAGTAGAAGACCAAAACTGTGATTACACACCCTATCACTAGTTCTTCCCCTTCAGAGTGAGTCATTGAATAAAGAAGAGTTTGCAAATATTGACTGAAGAAGAGTTTGCAAACTCCAATGCCTGTAGGGATTCTGCAGGTAGCAGCAGTGAGTGAAGCAGACCAGATATAAAGCCTTAGGGAGCAGTGAGGCCCATGTCCAGCTGGAGAACAGGGGGCCATCCAAAGAGGGCAGCCATTGTTCACTGTGTGATTGTTTTATGTGAGGATGTGGGCCAGCACTGCCAGCTCTTCCAAGTTTAGGCAATGCTAGAATTAGAGTTTTAAAATATTGACAGCGGATTCAGTTCTTTCCAAAACACTCTGTGGTTCAAATGAAAATCATCACACAGCCCTCCAGTTTTGATCAATGGATTACAGTAACGCTCCCTGGAGAGTGAGGCTTAGCTTTTTTTGAGGGTGCTTGCATTTTTAAAGTTTGTGGAAATAATTTCATTTCTAATTAATGCAGTCTGTGTTCTTTCATTTGTAGCACCTTGTTGTGCCTGCTCTATGTCCCCCAGTTTCAACGAATTTTGGCTAAAGAGAGTGGGGAAATAGAGATGCAATGTGCATAGTGTTGCTTAACAGTTAAATTGCATTTCCTCCATCCTGACTGAATGTGGGTCTGAACCCCTCAAGGTGGCAGACCCCCAGGAAACTGAGGGAGAGGCTATCTAAACATACTCTGGGAGATACACAGAAGTCATTAAAAACCATTTTCTATAAATTCTTGAAAAGGGGGGAAATGGTTGTCTGAGCCTTAGTTTATACTTTGGGGTTGTTGCAAAACAGGTCCACTTTTAAATTGCAGTGGTTAATCATTTATGCCCAGTGTTTGAAGAAGGAACTCCACACCAGAAAGGGTTCAGTTTCATCCTGGGCTGTCCAGTGGGCCCATGCTGAGCCCGCTTCATACTGAGGAAGGAGTTTTAGAAGACCATAGAATCAGCTCTGAAATAAAGTGCCCACCCAGCAGGAGTGATTAAAAAAATATTTGTGGGGAGAAGGTTTACCTTGATAGAGGAAACTCATTAGGGCCTCAGTGGTTCTCAGCCTTGGCCCTTCAGAATCTCTTGGGAGCTTTAAAAACTATGACTCCCTGGGCCCAGCCTCAGAGGTTAGGATTTAATTGATCCGGGGTCTGTCTGGGTGCCAGCTCCAAGTACCCTAGTTGAGAGCCACTACCCTGAATCTTGAGTTTCAGACTTTCACTACGTCAGAGCACCTGGGGACTTTGTTAAAATGTCAGTTGCTGAACCCCAGCCTGTCTTCTGAATCGGAACCTAAAGGAGGCCCTGGAATCTGTATTTTTAAAGGTCCCAATTTCAGCCTTGCCCCAGGTGATCTTCGGCTTGATTGTGAGCAACCCTTTTTTAATCCTGGAGTATGTGCCTACATACAAATACACAGATGAATATGCTATTTGCAACTAATAAATAGATATATTTGAGTGTCCCACTTTGGACAAGCATGTGAGGGGAAAGTAGGTCTCCTGAAATGGAGGTCAGTTAAGGAAAAAAGGCTGTGGCTGCCAATTTCTTCACTGCTGGGGTATGGGATCGGGTAGGTTCTGTTTTGCAAAGAGGGGGCTGGTGAGAACTGGATCAGGCCCAGCTGGTAGCAATGGCTTTTTGGGTAAATTCAGGTCTTCCCAGCAAGAGGTCTTCAGTCCACTGAGCTTATGTTTTTGCTTCCTACCTGGAATAGTGGCTCATAGAAATGGTGCCACATAGCTATCAATGCAAGACTGTTTGTCCCCTTTGCTTTGTTCTTTTTAAGACTCCAGAAAACAAGTCTATGGCCATGCCACCCCGAACAAGCCCAATCCCATCTGATCTCGGAAGCTAAGCAGGGTTGGGCCTGGTTAGTACTTGATGAGAGACCACCTAGGAAGACCAGGCGCTGTAGGCATAAAAAATAAAAAATAAGAGATTGTAAGCTGACAAGGTCCTTGTCAACCAAGGGTTGCCTCACAAACAAACAAATAAACAAACAAAAAAACAAAAACAAAAAGCACTCCTGAAAACAACTTTGCCCACTATGACAAATTAAGAAATCACCATCAAATACACCTTTGAGACCTCTGAATCATGATTTTATTTCTGGCAATATAATATTTGTGTTTCTGGATATTACTGGGTTAGAAAAGCTTACAAAAGTGGTTTGTTTTTCCTGCATCGGATTCTTATACCCCTTATCTCAAAATTTGCTTTGCACTTTTAGTGTTGGTCTTTGCGTAACTGAGTCACTTGCTAATTTTTTTTTTTGTTACTTTGTGATAAGAGAAGAATTTCTGTGAGTTGCAGTCTGAGAAAGAGAAGGTACAGATATCAAATATCACCTAAGCCTGTACGGACTCCTGGTCTCGTTTCCTCCCCGTATTTATAGGAGACACTTCATTCTAACTGTTTAGGCCTGTCTGCTAGAGATGTCTTTCTGATTCCAACCGTGTCTATTAATACGGAGGGATACTACAAGTTGTCGGTTAGAAAAAGGGAGAAACTTACCTTTAAGAAACTAATTTTACTGCATCTCAAAATGGCTTTAGTGTAAATCTACCACATGTGTCTTTTTATAAACTGTCAAACACTTTGCTTTAACTCCAAGAGTATTACACTCCACTTGGCTATGTCTTTTTCCTTTTTTTTTTTTTTTTTTTGTTATTTTGTTCTGCGAATAAATAGCCAATTTCACATAGCATAAGTAATACAGGCTTCATGCTGCAGAGCTGTGTAGTTTCTTTGACACCCGCACAGGCAGAGAACTTTTGTGCAGGGAGTAAAATGCCCACTTAATATGTCCATTTCTCATACGTTTCTTCATGGAAGGGAGTCATTATTTATGGCACCAATTTAGGAGATGTTATTCCCAAGACTGAATTTCCTGTCCATATATCCAAACGCCTGATTTTCCAGATTTTGGGGACAGAAGAAACCATTCAGGAACACATAGGATATTGAGTATGAGTCTCAATGATTTTTTTTGTCGTTGTTCAAAGTGTCATATGTTTTGTTTTCCTTGCTTACATGTGGAACTGACCCCTAAACGTGCTGATAAGAGAAGAATAAGTAAGCAAACCCGTTCAGGGTTTGAGGCTGATATAAAAGTCACTTGGTTTCAGCAAACCATACTGGAACACGAGCCTTTGTTTGCTGTTGAAAGTTTAGCACTTGAATTTCGGGTTGAGCCATTCAGCTCATTAAGGAAAATGTGGACACCTCATGCCAACGCCTGTTTTCCTTAGTGCCTGAGAATGGAAGGCATTGTGTGTTCGGTACACATGCAGAAAAAGCTAACAGTGACTCAATTGTGCCCTGGGAACAAAAGCTCTTGCCTAGGGACAAGATGGGAGACCCCAGGCTTCTGCTTGCCCTGCTTCATGCTTAGCAAAGTCTGCCTTGCAATATACCCCAGAGCAAATGTCTGACCTGTTGCTGGTGTTTGCATGTGAAATTAATCCATGGATTGCTTTCTCCTGGAGCTTACAAATAAGAGAACATGGCGAATTTGGAAGAGACCAAGAGTTCAGGCCCTAGGCCCCCTGACAAAGACCAAGCATTACGCGGAAAGAGATTAAAAGGAAACAAGAGAGTTTGGTTCCCCTGTCAATCTGCCTCTTTGCAAACGCCCCAGTGACACATATTGATGGTTGCGTCATGTGGCTGCACATCTGCATGCCAGCATTCAGCTTTGATTAAATCCATTTTAAAACCATTTACCCACTATCCAGTTGTTGGCAGCAATCAGTGAATGAGAAGGTGAGAATTAGGGGACATTCAGCATTGCAAGTGGACAAGGACAGTCCTTGGTTCTTCTCCCACACGAATGGGATGTCACTGAATCTCCTTGAATGGTGACAATGTGGGTGGAAGCCTGTTTCACTTGAGAGCTGCCAGGAATTGGCTTTGTCGTTGGCTTTGCTGTTGGCTTGAGCCAGTGCTTTTGGTTAATGACCTTGAGTTTCGGGACATTGTTTTTTTTTGTTTTTTTTTGTTTTTTTTTTGCGTTTGGAATATCAGTCAAGGCCAACATTTTGAGTGTTCTTTGTTCATTAGAGAGAATGTTGCCTTGCCCAGGGTTGAGAATACAGTGTCACAAGAAAAAAGAGTTGCCTCAAAATTTGAAATTCCTATTCCCCCCGTGGTTCTCTTGAGTTTTGGTAAATCTAGACTAATGAATATAGCACCTAATAATAATAGTGGTAGCAAAAACAAAGCTAACATTTACTGACCTTTAGCGCTATACCATGCCCTTTATAAGCATTATCACTTATAATCCTTACACTAAGTGATTTTTATTTTAAAAATTGGGCAAAATGAAAGACAAGTATTTAGATTGGGTCCCAGGACAATGTCTAAATATGTTATATTCTCATCGGAGTCATGACATCATAGATCTAAGCCAGCATTTTCCCAACTTCAGTGTGCTCATGAGTCTTCTGGGATCTTGTTAGCCTGCAGGTTCTGATTTGGTGGGTCTGCAGATTCAAAGAACATGGGAGGCAAGTTTCTGAGTCAGACATTGCTGATCCTGGCCTATCATTGGAATTCCATCAGCTGGTACCATCTGCTGAAAGGTGCACACAAGTCCCCTGTGGCGGGCCCATCGTGCACTGCACATTTCTCTCAGGCATACTACAGCTAACACTCTGTCTCTTCAGGGTTGAAATGCTGCTCCCCAAAAAGACATTGACACTCGAGTTCTGTCTTTTGCACATAGCCATTTATTTATACAACATCTGGAGTTGACATGAAGAGGAAGAGGAGAAGGGGAGGGAGATGTGAGTCTGGGATTGTGGGGATATATGGTTCTGAAAGAGGCCTGGTATGTTTGCAGAAGTGGGCAGCACAGCTGGGGACTTCCCCCCAACGTAGCTGCATTGTTGCTGCCTGTCCCTGACCAGGGAGGCTCAGACTTCTGGAAGTACTCCCAACCAGCTAGCATTTATGTTAGTTTCTTGTGACCTTAGGACTCTGACCTTCTTAAGTCACTTCTACACAGCTCCAGTGTCCAGGAACTCAACAATCTGTAGGAAAGGGTCTTGCAGGATTCACACACCTGATCTCCAGGATTCTAACCCAAACCGACCTTTGATCATTTGGGGTTTTGAAGATTTCTTGATAAATATTTTCGTTATTGAATGTTTGTTAGGATTTGTTTTGGCTGCTTGTTCCAACAAATCCAAAATTATAATGGTTTAAAGAAAAGAGCAGTTTATATCTATCTCACATAGAAGGAGTCCAGAGTTGATGTGGCAGCTCTGTGGTATCAAGGACTTTGCCTCCTTTTGTGATGTCCACTCTACCATCCTGAACATGTGATATTAATTTCAGAGTTCAATATGGCTGCTCATGCTCCAGCCTTCACATCTTCATTCCATCCAGCAAAAAGAAAAGAGGAAGAAGGCCATGCTCTTACTTGTATAAGATTTTCCTTAGATGTTGCACACAATACTTCTGCTTATATCTTATTGTCCATAACATGATTACATAGCCACAGCTAGATAATTATGAGCATAAGAAAGGCTAGGAAATGTAGTCTTTATATCAAGTTGCCAGATAACCAGCTAAAAAATGGCAATTCTAGGACTCAAGACAAAGGAAAGATCAAATATTGGGAAGATAACTGTCCCTGCATCTCCAGGGTCTTAAGGTCATTTCCAAAGCCAGGTAATATTTGAGTCATGTCCACATGTTTCAGATCGATGCCTCTGAGCCATTTTATATACCACAGAGGGTTTTGGATCATGCTGGATCTCTTCAGCGTTCCTCCAAGGGGAGCGAGAGTTAGCCATTTTAGGTTTTATTCCACTAATTATGATTTAATAATCTAATTAATTAGAGCTGATGTGGAATGTAGATATAAGGAGAAAGTTGCTGGCAATAATCAAAGGTTAAAGTCAGAAGGTAAAGACTCGTAGATTCTAGCGGTTTCTCTGGTGCTATCTTCAACTTGCTGGTGATGTATGCACGTGCGTTTGGAGCCCTAATAAGATAGACAACAGTAACCACAGCAAGAGAAATGAACCAAGTCTCAGCACCAGAAGGCATGTTTGGTTCTGAGTCAGCATTGGGTAGTTTCTGGGACAGGCAGGATGCAGCCTATGAATCTTAAGGTATGCTTGGGTCCTAAGATCCTTATTTTATAAAAAGAAAGCCTAGAGCTGGACAGACCTGGACTGTCAGTCCTCATAGAGGTTTCAAAGGAGCAGTTTGAAGAGTGGCATCTATATAATTCAAACATTGATAATTTAATAGATTTCTAGGGCAGAGAGGCCATTCTGTGTTCTTTCTAGAATATTCCACCTTGTTCCTAGAAATATCGAGGATAATTCCTGTAGAGCTGAAGACTCATGTGTAGGCTGAAGGTTATCACCTCCCCCGCTTCTCTTTTTGTTGTTGTTGGCCTGCTAGTAAACACACAGTTTTCCCTTTAGAAGAGAATGTGTGAAGAGAGGTGGAGGAATCAGAATAACTTTCTTCAACTTAATCACCCCTAACTTGTACAAAACAACCATCGCATTCACAGACATTAAGGAGCTCTCCTGGCAAGTGAAACCTAGGGCAGAACGGAAGATGTGGGAAGATGTGGGTGTGGGCCTTAGCATAATGCATGGCCTGGAGGCAGACCCAGCCCTGCCTAGAGAGAGCCTGGGAATAATTGTTCAATCCCAAAACCCAAGTAGCCAAATCTCACATGTTTTACAGAAGCTTTTCCTGGTTCAATGTTTTGCCTTTCCTAACTAGCTCGTGATGTCTGTTTTAGTGTAATCTTCTTTAATGTTAGTGTTTTGCGTATTTCAAAACTTGAGTGGATTTTGATGAGCTCATCCTTCACACATAGGCACATTCACGCAGGCCAGAGTCAATGAAAAGTGTTCAAAATGGTGCTAAAGGCAGATTGAGCAAATACGTTTTCCTGTTCTGAATTCATGTTTCTTTATCTATACTAATAGTTTTAAAAATAAAAAATAATAATAAAGCATAGTGAACTCATGTATTTGCTCTTATGTTTTTCCCATAGTATCGAAGTCATGTCTCTTTAAGCAGCATGATGTTTGCTTATAGAAAGTTTTTGCCTTAAGTGTGTGTCTGTTCTCAGAGGGAGAGAAGGACTTGGGCATCTGACAGTGTTTGGTTTCATCCCCACTAGCTGCCTATTCCTGGCAAATTACTATGTTTCTCTACATCTCAGTTTTCATTTTCCTACAATGGAAATGGCCATGCCCTTCTCGCAGGAGGATAAAATGAGCTTTACTGGACATGAAGGGTCCAGACTGATGCCTGGCTCCCTATAGCTGCCCTATGAATGATTTCCCTTTGCATTCTTTAGAAAAAAACCTGCCAGTCAGTGTTTAAAGGAAGAAATATCAATCTGTCACTAAAATTTTTATGAGCACCTGCTGTGGGACTCAAGGTCAATGGGGCAAATCTAAGAAGCTGTTGTCCTACATTCATGGTTCTCAAAGTGTGGTCCACATCATCAACCAAACCTGGGAACTTGTTAGAAATGCAGATTCTCAGGTTCACCCCTAACTGATTGATAGGAAACTCTGGGGATGGAGCCCAGTGAATTGTGTTTTAACCAGACTTCTGAGTGATCTGAATGTATACTAAGGTTTGAGAAACACTAATCTCTACCTCTTAGTATTCAGACCTTGCTGGACCTTAGAATTTCCTGGAGAACGTTTTCAAATACCAACACCAGGGTCCCGCCCTAGAGGTTCTGATTCAGTGGATCTGGGGTAGATCTAGGGCTCCATGGATGATTCCAGTATGCAAAGGACTGAAATTTTCTGCTGTTAAGAATTTTGTCTTGTCCTCTCTCTTTTTCCTTCTCTTTTCCCCTTCCTTCTTCCTCCTTCATGGGCTCTTTGGGGTGGGAGGTTGGAATCAGGAGGGAACTCCCGGGGACTGGGTGAGATGCTACCCACAGGCCATAGAAAATTTTCATTGTTTCTGCCTCATTCCTACAGTGCTCTCATGTCTTTGAATGGCAGTCTTCTGGTTTTAAATGTAGCACATGCTCATGTAGAAAGTTTGAAAAAATGAGGAAACTTTGAAAGAGAAAATAGAAATCTCTCATAATCCTGTTCATTCAGAGATCCCATTACATAGTAACATTTTGCAGTATTAGCCTCCAGTCTTGCATGTATATGTCATTTTAATATAAAATTAAAGTCGTAAACATATAGTTACATATTTTGTTTTTTCACCTAACATCATATTATGATAATTTTGCATCATATTCTTTGAATTTCATTTTCAAAGCCAGCATCACAATGCACTATATGGATTGGCTCAGCCATTTCTCTCTAGTTAATTCCATTTTCTCCCCATGACAAATATCCTTGTAAATAAATCTTTGATCATTTTTCTCATTATTTCCTTAGGATAGATTCCTGGAAGTAGAATCCCTGAGCCAAAAGTTACAAACACTTTACAGGTTCTTGTTACATAGTGCTAAATTTGTTTCTGGAAGGACTGAGCCATTTCTACTCCCACTCTCTGAGATCCTGCGGGCTTCCTTGTACTTTTGTGAACATTGGTTATTATCTTACAAAACAAACAAACAAAAAACTAAAATGTGTCATTTGGCTGATCCAGGTGATCCTGCCCTTGTTCTCTAGCAGCTCTCTGTGAATGTGGTCACAGGTTTCTAAACCCATACATCTTTATCTTCCTTTCATTCACCGTTTGGAATCGTGTTTATCTTTTAATGTCTGACAGCTCTAGTTTAGGGATTTTTATCTTACCTGGGGATTTGAGACCATCTGGAGTTCTCAGCTCTGCTCTCTGTAGCTCCTCATTGTATCTGCGCTTCATCTTTAATGCCTTTATGCCTTTTAACCTATTCATGCCACACCTACCAGTGCTTACCAAGAAGACACTTAGGACAACACCCTCAGGAGAACCTTGATAAATGCTCTGGCATATTGCAGCAAAAGGTGTACATAGCATTACAGTCAAAGTTTAATTACTCTGGATCACCAAGGTGTATGTCATCTACTGTAGAAGTGATACAGTATTCCCACCCAACATACACATGCATGCTCAAGTGCACTTCTTCAGTGCATCAAGCAGGGAAGTCTTTTAGGGCCCCCAACTGAAATAGCAGAGAATCCATCTCCTTGGCCTTCCTCGACAAATGATATTTGATCAAAGCACTGAACAATGTGCACTTGTAGGCTTTACTTCCAAACAGAATGTGCCTTACTTAGATAAAGAGGTAAGAAACTTTTCCATTGTCCATGTTTCACATCTTGCAGCCATTCCAGCTTGTCACAATGCCTGAGCCATGGAGATCTGGCCAAGATAATGTGTCTAGGTTTGGGACCCTCCTAGGAAAATCTGTGTGCTGGAAGGGACATGGAGAAGCAGTAGGTCATCAGTGTTCTCATTTGTGAGGCTTTTCTGTCAACTTGGCATCCTAGGTGCTCCACCTTTGGAGGTGTAAACATCTACCTGCCAGCTTGAATTCAAGCCTAGACTATCTGGAGTCTGGAAAGAAACACAGCAGAGGCTCAGCTATTGGTGAATTCCAAAAACTTGATGTTCTTTGGGAGGTCTGTGGTTATGGTTAGCTCATTGAGGAGGTGCACTAGGTTTGGATAATGGCCCCCAAAGATGACCTCCCCCTAATACTTGTAAGTATTTACCTTATATGGTATAAGGGATTTCACAGGGATGGTAATGGGAAACTAAAATGGAGAGGTGGGTGTTCCAGTGCAACAATCTCAAATATTTATCATTTTACTTTTTATAATACATGTCTCAGTTTGGGTTAGGAAAATATAATCTCCACAGCATATTACACGTGAATATCTATCCTTCATCCCTGTATCTTTGGAGGAAGTTTTTGCTCCCGTTTCATTTATCAAATATTTTTGAGGACTTTCTGTATACCAGGAGGGCATGAGAGTGGCTACACAGATTGATACCTGCCCCTGCTTTGCATGACCTCACCACCTGTTCTACGACTTTCTTCATTTCTGCCCTCTGTGGCATTCCAGCAGTGATTAGGTCACTCTTGCCAGGAATGGTAGCACATATGTGAACCTCCCAGGTAACAACTGAGACATTAAGCTTCTGAAGAGGTTTTCTGAAGTTTTAAGAAGCAGTGCTCAGAGTATGGTTCTGACAGCACATGAGGACATTTGACATGAACACTTGATCATTATTTTAGTATGTGGCCTTTATACAATTTGGTGTTGACTCTATTGTAAAATGCAGATGATACAGACCTCTGTGGAACCACTATACCCACTCCCCCTAACTACAGAGTCAGTGTGCAGCGAATATGTCTTCCAGGGACATGAAAATCAGGTAACTTATCTGAATTGATTCTCTACACCTGCTTTCAGTCTCCTTAAAACTGCTTTTGAACTCATCGTCTAAAGCTGCAGGCTGTTTCAGCTGTTCAGACCAGCTTCCAAAAGCACATAGCTTTTGGAGATGCCCAGACATATTTATTATTCCTTGGACACAAACTGTATTGCTCAAATTACACAGTTTTATTGTGCTTTCATTTTCATTTTCCTTCTGAGGGGAGGAACTGGGAATAGCAGTGAGCGATGACCTGCCTAGGAGTGTCTTTCCTGCATCCCAATTAGCATCCTTAAAGCTTATCTGTCTGGAGGTTTGCCTAAGTGCAAGCTCTGATGATGGAACCAAGCTGTGACTTTTCTAAAAAAAAAAAAAAACTTGGTTAATTTTACTAGCAACAATATCCTGAAATCAAAACAGATTTAAAATTACATAGTTATCATTATCAATAGTAGAGAAAGCTGACTCCAGAGCCTGTGTTTTAGAGGTGTTTAAGCCCATTTTAGTTTTGCAATCCACATGTTCTATAGGTACTTGTGGCTAGGTTGGGTTGTAAATTAGAGTTGAATCTTGTTCCTAACTACCTTTTGGCCACATGGAAGGTAAGCTGTTGTGGGTCAAAAGCAATGTGCTCACATGACCAGCCTATAAAACAGAGCCAGCCTTAAAACCTGCCTGAACCAACTTGGAAACTTGTAGAAACTTTATCTAGTGTGGACAGAGTCTGTGATGAGGGAACAAAACAGCAATTCATCTTACATCTTTCACCTAAAGTAGAGCACATGCCCAGAGGTCATATGTATTTTTACACATTTATTCCCTTCATTTTTTTTTTAATTTAAAACTCATAGGCTTAATGTAATAAGAAATTTCAACTGAAATTTAATTTGAACAGGGCCGCACGTCCAGATTTTGGTACTGTACAAAAAATAAGTAAACTAAAAGAAAACAAATCTAGAAGGCCTTAAAAGCTATACTACTGAATCAGCTTTATGTTTTCAACAAAGATGGATTTTGTGCTCTGCCAGAATGTAGCCCCGTACCTGGTATGTTCTCTTATCCCATTTCTTTCTTAATGAGCCAGAGTGTCCAAGTGAGATCTGAATTAAGCGTACATAAAGCGATACTGAAAGAATCACTACAATCTTGGTAGCTTTTCTGCTTGTACCAAATGATTTAAAGCAAAGTGAACTTGGAGGTATGTATTAGTCAGCTTGGGTTGCCATAACAAAATACCAGACTAGATTGGCTTAAACAACAGAAATTTATTTTCTCACAGTTCCAGAGGCTGGAAGTTTGAGATCAGATGCAGCATGGTTGGGTTCTGGTGAGAGCACTCTTTCTGGCTTGCAGATGGCTGACTTCTCACTGTGTCTTCCCATGGCAGAGAGAGACAGCAAGCTTTCTGGTGTCTCTTCTCCTGAGGGCACTAATCCCATCATGAGAGCTCTACTCTATTGACCTTGTCTAACTGTAGGGCCCCATCTCCAAATACCATCACGCTGAGGGCCCCATCTCCAAATACCATCTCCAAATACCATCACGCTGAGGGTTCGGGTTTCAGCATATGAATTGAGGGGTAAGGGTGGGAGGACAAACGTTCAGTACATAACAAGAAGTGAGTTCAAAGGTTGGACATGTCACCAAAAAAGCCAGTAGAGAAAAAGCAGTCATTAGAATCCCTGGGACTGTATTAGCTAGTCTTTGGAGCCCCAGTGACAGTTGACATTTGGTGACAGTCTTTACTGTGCTTCAGTCAATAGAATGGACAAGTCTTAAAAATTGTGGTTGGAGTGGCTAGCAAGTTTAGTGAGACTGACGCCCACTTCAGTTGCTTCTGCCATGTTTTTCCATAACCATGAAACTTTCCTCCCCACCATGATCATACTTTGTCAACAGCCCCTACATCTAACAGAACCACAGCAGCGCCAGCAGCTACGTCCATGTTCTTTCAAAAAGAAGCTGATCCCTGCGACCTAGGAGCTGTCTTCTCTAGGTCAACAGTGGATACAGTTATCTATTTTATGACATTTATCTTTCTATTTTTTAAAAGGGAGAAGGAAGGGAGCAAAGGAATGAATAGTAAACCAGGAGAAAGATTGCTAGGGATTGTAATTCTCAGCTCTAGGAAAAGGAAGAATAACACTTTATTGTTAAAGATTCTCCTTTGGGGGGTATTTTGGGGCAAAAACAAACAAACAAACAAACCATTATACTGTACCTGACACAATGACAGTGATCAAGAAAGGTTCATTAAGTGAGTGAATGAGGGAATGAATGAATGAATGAATGAATGCATGCATGCAAGTAGCGATCACTTAGAATTCAGGTAGAGACCCCAAACGTTACTCAACATTTTTAAACTTGCCATTTGCCAGGAGCACTGAGCACACGACGCATAAATGCCCACAGCAGATTTTATGAGTCCCTCATGACAGGCTTGTTAATTCTTATGACTTCCACAAGCTAGGGGAAATAATAGCTATCAGTACTAGAATCTCTCACAAGTGAAGAAGAAATGAATCAGCCCTGTGTTTATGGTGCATAAAAAGAACAGATGTCTGTGAGTAGTGAAATTCAGGGCTTGCAAACTTACCTCTCACCTCTCCCCTGCCATCCTGTGGGCAGCTTTAACCTCCTCGAGGATGATGTAACCATTACCTGCCTCCTACTTTTGACCTCCTCATTTCCAGTGACCTTTTCCTCCGCTCCATGGCAACACCAGAAGCTCGACTCAAATTTTCATTTCCACCCAACCATTCTCACAGCACTTCCTACCCACTGACCTATCCACCCCTTCTGCCATAACCACTCTGTGGCCTCATTGGAAACTTGCTGTCCATCCACCACTTTTCACTATCCATCACCGCTTTCCTTTCTCTACTTTAGTCCTTGGGTGGGAGGAGGGGGTAACTATGAAATAGAAAATATAGAAAATCAATTTACTGGATAGAATCAGACTTTTAAAATGAGCTGAAGCATAATCTCTGTTTGTATTTCTCACTGGGCTGGATACATTTTTGTAGCCTCAGATAGTATGCTGCATAGAAATCTTGATGTTTGCTATTTTGGAGCCATAAGCATGAACCAGTGGTTATACCAACAGGACTTTGCTAGAGAAGGCTGTTTAGTAATGGACTTCAAGTACATAAATGTCTGTAGAACTTGTAGGTTGTCCAATCTACATCCATAGTTCAAAGAGCAGAAGTATTTTTAAGAAGAAAACCTTCTACGTGCACATAAATGAAGACTTGATCTTGTGTTCACATATTTTTAAGAAAAATATCCAGAATACAAAGTTCCAAGAGAACTTTGGTCTCTACTAGTCTTCTAATAAGTTCAGCAATAGTATCTTTCATCTTCCAATGATTAATGAGTTAGCAGTTGTTCACCTCCCAGTGACTTTATAAGTATTCTTTCCACTTCCCTTCTATAAATAAAATAATCAAGCTACATCCCAGTTTTATATTATAGCTATAAAATGAGCCAGATTTTGAAAGATGGCTTGAAGTATGGCTAGTCCAAACTGAGATGTACTATGGGAGTAAGGCACATGTTGGGGTTCAAGCACCAAAAAAAAAAAAAAAAAAAAGTAAAATATGTCACAATTTTTAAGCTTTACTACGTGTTGAAATTATAATATTTTGATATGTTGAGATAAATAAAATATATTATTAAAGTTAATTTTACCTGTTTCTTTTTACTTTTCTTAATATGGCTACTCAAAAATTTTATGTTGTACATGGGGCTTGCATTTCTGGCTTATATCTTTTAGACCGCTCTGTCCTAAATAAGTCATGTTTTAATTTATGCATATTTACTGCTTAAAACTTAAGTTTAAATGAATGTTCTAATTTTGAAGGATTCATATTTATAACTCACTTCATGTAATAAAAATTATTAGACACATCTTCTGAACAAATAATTGCTACTAATACTTAAGTAGAGTAATGTAAATTCAGTCAACCTTAATATGGTCAGAAAGATTGTAAGCTTTCGAAGCATTTCTTTTGTGAAATTTTGTCCTGTTTAAAAACATATGTTTGAGGAAAGTTAGAATTTTGGAACCAGTGCGAAGTTCAATTTTGTTTGCTTTACCCCAAACTACTATCATTAGCTCTTCTGAGCCAGTTATATAGTGACATGACACCCAGCTTTTTAAAGTTAATTCAGTAACCTTAAAGTCGCCTCCTTCAGTTTGTTTCCATGTGTCTTTTTCATATTCTATGGACCTAGTAATGTAAAACATCTAATTAGCATTCTCTTTAGTGATTGGGCCAAGGAATAAAAAATTAATAGGAGAAACTTGTAATTACAAGGCCCTCGTCTGAAGAAATGATTCACCTACCCATTCAACTAACATTTGCTGAGAGGAAGAGGGAGGTAAGGGGTGAGTCCTGGAAGGGTTGGAACTTCCTCCCCTCTCTTTTATGTAACTCCTAGACAGACCCAAAGGCATAGATTTATAAGTACACAGTATATTATAGTAGCTGCCTATTTTATCACTATCAGGCTTATGGGGACAAATTTTAAGCTAGCTTCTGGGCACCAAGCTTTCCTCTATATTCCCTGCCTTTATAATAGGTAGATGACAGTATTTCACATTTATATTAATAATAATGGAAGGAAAAACAAGACCAAATCTTTCTCTACTTCCTTTGCCTAGTCAAAACTGTCTTTTAGTGCTTTGTTTTTTGACATGGAGCACTTCTTTGCCTCAGGAGAATGCTAATGTTAATTTTTGTTGTGCATAACAAATGTTGGTCTTGCATGATCAAAGTCACAGTTAGCTTAGGAGATTTGAGACTTCTTTGAACATGTGCAAACTCAAGTTAGAAACCGCTTCAAACAGTCTCAACTGAAGTCTTTCCTCCGTAAAGGTCCCCGAGATGAACCAAAAGCATATAACTGTCCCAGGGTAAGATTGCCTCACAGAATTTGACCATTCACTCACTCCTGAGCCCATCAGGCCAGAAAAATGTCAGAATAATATTAATCAAAGACCCAAGACCTGGAAATTGGCCATTTTTGTTCTCGTGCTTTCCTTTTCTCCCCCCTGAATATTTTAGTATTTCCGAAGTCCAATCAGTTTAGCACTGTCCCCATAAGCCAAGGTGTTCTGAAGCCAGCAGCCTTCAAGGAGATCCACTCAGTAGCCCGTGCTCAAGAGGGCCTCTCCAGAACAGGACACAGAACTTGCGTAGATTTTTCCTTCTCTTATTTTCTCTAATAGGACAATGTATGAGCCTTGGCATAAGCTTAAGAGATGCAGTAAGTTTTAAGCAACCATATACAGTAATAATAATTCTACTTATAATAGCGAGCATATGGCTCATATTATGTGTCAGGCACTATCAAAAGAGCTTTACATGTGTAACTCATTTAATCCTTACAATAGTCCTCTAGCGTAAATACGGCGATGACACTCAATTGGTGATAGGGAACCTGGTTCACAGAGAGGATGAGTAACTTGCCCAAGATGACACAGCTAGTAAGTGGCAAAGCCAGGACTTGAAACCAGGCCTTCTGCCTCCAATGTTTAAGTCACAACCGTGCAGAGAATTAATTTTCTCTGTCTAAATATGTTAGTTTTGAAAGACTTGAAATGGCTATTTCTAAAGCCTATTTAAAAGAATCCTTTTCCTTGCTCCGTCATCTCCTATTAGGGACTGACCTAAACTTATTAGAGATCTTTGGACATAGACACGAGGGTTTTATTCTCAGCTGTGATATCACCTAAATATTAGCATTGTATTTGTTTGATAGTATAGAGTATGTAAAACACAATCACATCTTTTTACCTCTTGAGTTTTACAGCGGTCCTATAAGCTAAGCATTATTAATCTCAACAGTGTGTGTGTGTTTTTTTAAATTTACCAATGACCATGCTGAGGCTCAGAAAAGGTGACAAAGGACCAGCGCTCCCATTGACAGAAGGAAAGTGGGATCAGTACCCAAGACTGCTGTGTCCTGGCCCACAATGCATTTCTGCTCCTGTTCGTATGCTTTCACTTTGAAAAGTTAATCTTAAGGTGCTGATGCATAAAATATATTTCCAAATAGAGTCTAGAGAAGTTGATGCCAACATGGCTTTTATTTTGAGTTTCAGTCTGGAAGGATCATTAGGAGATTCAGAAAATGCACAAAGAAGAAATTTTATTGTAGGATTTCAACTATGTATATGCTTAACAATATGTTTTCTTTTAGTTATGCAAGGAGTACAGTCAGCCAGAGCCTGGATTTCTACAGCCCCTAGAAGCAGAAAATCTTAAGGTTAGAAGTAATCTAAGAGACCATTGTCCAACCTCCCACTCATTCCTGGCTGATGGCCTCATTCCTCTTGACAACCTTTCAGATAGCAACAGTTCTCATCCCCAGAAGCAAAATCTCTTTATTGCCCTGTTCCCTGCCTCTGACTGCCACCTACACTCTCAGCATCTCTCCTACCAAGTGCGAGTGCCCGTCATGGTGCCCAGGCTCGTACTGAGTCCAGTGAGTACAAATACGCACGGACTGCAGTGAGGTTGCCCTGTGGTTAGGTTGCTCTGTGGTTGTGTCAATTGTAGTCAGCTAGAACCGTCAGGTATTTTCTATATGAACTGCTGTCATGTTAGGTTCATTTCTTTGGACCCAACTATATGCGTCTCTGTTTATTTCTTTTAAGAATTTTATTATTCAGCCTGCGGGATAATTTAAATTCTGGATTCTGACAGTAAATTCAGCCATTCCTTTTAAATTAGTTATTTTAAAATGTGGTAAGTGTGCTTTCGTCTGATGTACTAAAGAATGTCTTGTCTAGGACAGTGCTAAACTGTAGAGCCTTAGGGCCTGCCAGAATCCACCACATGGTGATTTACCATTTCGTCTACAAAAATATCATGAAAAATATGTCACAGGCCTTGCTGAAATAAAACATTTCCTTTCTTGTCTATATAATTTCCCCTTTCGGCTTGTCTTATAATACGGTCGGCGGGCAGGGGAAAAGTTCTTGCTGATCGTGCAGCCTGTTGATCACCTGCTGTTGTTAATTCATCTGATCAATAATCACTCTCAGTTTTTGCTGGTGACTAATAACAAGTTAATTGATCTTACAGAGGGATCCAGTTGGGTCCTCATTTAACAGTAATGCAGCATCACTTATTAACATTGTTCTAAGATTACCAGTAATGACTTGAGATTTCTTCTGCCATACTGATATTCAGCTTTCTCAGACCTGGAGATGTGAATTTCTTTTAAGTACCTAGCTAGGTAATCTTTTATTATCTCTTTTCTAAACTCAAGTTTCAATTTCACCTTAACAGGGTTTTCCCAACTTTTCCCTAGGTGAAGATCATTGGCTGAACACACAAAATGGAAGCTAAAAAGAATTTTGTTTCCTACACCATTGACGCTGACCAGCCATTTTTAGTCTTTTTCTATCTATCTTCTTGCTCAGAAGCTAACTTAAGTTTAGGCTTTTTTCCCTCTTCCAAATCTTAGAATTAATTTAGGGTTCTTGAATAAGTTGTGCTATTTTGTTGTATTTATACAAGGTCATGAGTCATGCCTTCCAACTTTTCATTCTTTAGAAATCTGACCTCATGGAATTTGCAAATTGCACTGGCCTTTTAAGGGCCAATTACAAACAGCTTAATGAGAAATTCTTATTTAAAAAACTATTAAGGTTGTGTTCCAATTAGGGAATTTACCCAACTACCTAAAGGTATGGCCTGAGGCAACTGCTTACGCAAAGCACTTGGCCCTGAGAAGACTAGGAGAATTCCCCTGAAGCATCAATAGCCTATATGACTGTAATACACTTTTGCTTTTCAAGTGAATATAGGTGATCATATATACTGATTGTCCCTTGACAAGCTTATAAGGCAGGTGGGCAGCTTCCAGGGGACCAGTTGAGGCCTACTACAAAGCTAGAGCCCAGTGAATGTCTGAGAAAAGTAAATGCATAGACTGCCCAAGGCCAGGACGTTTTTAAAGCAAATGATAAGATATCTTGTGTGATAGTTTTAAATACTGGAGCAACTGGCTTTTCATGTCCAGAAAGTTCCACAGAAACAATTTAAATAGGTAGTCAGCATATAAATTTAGGGTAACCATAGGTGCTTGAGTTAACATGTATGAATTCTAAAATATTATTGAATGCATGCAATGTTGGGCTCTTGGCACTCAATAGTGGTGTTAATTTTCAGAAAGAATTCTATATACATGTGTAATCTAAATGATTTTTTAAAAACTAATATATTGTTAGATCACTATGAAGAGTATTAAAACTCAAACTTGATAAGCCAATTCTTCTAGTATTATTTCTTTGTGATTCTAAGTGTAAGAACTGGTGCCATATCTCTCATAAATGCCTAACAAGTAATGAAGTAGCCAGAAAAATTTATTTATTTTTGTGGCATTCACTTACCCATTAAGTGGAAAGTAATCTCTAAATTGTATACATTGGGCTTCTACAGCTTCTTAGTCAGTACCTCCCTCGCAGAGTTCACTTTCATTATGAAACTAGCCAGCTACATCAGAGTCCAGCTGCCTTCGCTTCTAGAGTTGATCTAGAACCCCCAGAAGTCAGCACCCTAGAGTAAAGACCTAAACAAGTGTATGTTTCTTCTTATTGGATTCTCCCCTGTTCCAGGGTTATCGCCACTGTTTCCTCTGGGCCTGCTTACCTGCCTGGAAGTGGTGATGGCTCTCTAAACCAGGTAGGCTGCAGATAAACACAAGCTCTTGATCAAAGAGGCAAGGCAGTGTGGACCTTCAGGGAGGTGTTGTAGCAGTCTCACTCAGCTCTGCAGTCAAAAGTGCCATCAGCATGGGAAGGGGTGCAGAGGCCCTCAGGCCTCCAACACTGTAGATGAGGAAGTGGGAGCCGGCAAGTGGAATGGCTTCTCACCCACACCTCAGAGGCCCTCACCCCTTCACCCTGAATGCCTCCTCCCTCACCTGCCAGAAATTGTGCTTCCATCAGACAAAGCTTCGGAAGGCTTCTGTGAATGATCACATCTAGTCTCCTTGAATTGAGATTCCACATTTTCTTGAGAAGCAACATCCCATGGAAAGGTCATTGGGTTTACAATCCCAGCTTCAAAAAGGAGCACTTTCATACCTCATACAGGGAAATTTTTCATTTTCCTGAGTATTTGACCTAAAACCAATTAGTAACACCTGCTCCTCAGAAGTCTCACTTCCTGGGAGAAGTGACATTATCCATGTTCTCAGTCTCTTGGCTGTGGTATGTACAGCCTTTCCCTGCCTCTGACATAAGTTTCATGTTTGCTGGGTCCGATCTCAGGGGTGAGGTCAGCCCACATGGCAGGCGTCCAGGGAGCTCTGCTTCCATTGAGGGAATACTCAGACTTCCCGGGAGCTCTGGTTTCTCTCTAACTGATCATCTTTCAGTTTTATCTGCCTGGCTCTCTCTTCAGGTAACTCCAGCAGTGAATTTCCCTGACAGACTCGCTTGCCTAGCCTGAAGTGACCCCTCGGTCCTCTGCCTGTTTTCTCCTCTCCCCAGACTTTCTCTGCGAGGTGAGTCCCCATCTGATTCAGAGCCAAGGTGACAGACAGATCTGTAGACATCATGGGAAAGGTTTTGGCTGAGAGCGCTGTGAAAAGGATTCCTCCTGGCTGGGCTGACAGCCAGGCAACCACTAGCTGCCTCGCTGTGACCTGGGCCTGTGACTCTTGCAACTGCAGAGAAGGAAAACCCAGAAGAAGCTGCTATACCCTCCCCCATTGGAGTCAGTCTCCAGAGCCAGACAGACCCTTGTACAGCGTCTCTGATACATAGCAGTCATATTGCTGCACTAAAAGCCACATAACACCACACATATTTTAATTTCTTCCATGTCACTCGAATTCAAACTCTTCACTAAAACAGACCTGACTTCTTCAGATAAGATGGAGCTGTAAGGTGGAGCTAATTCTTCCAATGACAAAGCACAACAGAGAGTCCTAGACCTGCCTGTGAAAGCACACAGGCAAGTAGTATTTCTATCTAAGCTTGGAGGGAAGACGTGAAAATATTCACATATTTTTGTGCACTGCCTGCCATGCTCCAGAGATGGGCAGAGAACATATCGGAGAGGATTACCCCACAGTTCCTATAAGCTACTTTTAGTCTATGCAACTTAATGTAGTATTTGCACAATTATGACTTATGCCCATCAGGCTCTACCTAACTTTTCCTTTCCCATTACCTCTAGCTAGTTTTCTCCATTCTGAATCTTAGCATCTTGAATGAATCTTTCTTTTGAGAGGGAGCCATGGAATAAGGAACTTAAGCTCAGCATCTTGTCTGTCTTCCCTTTCATCATGAAGTTATATGAACCTCCTGCTCCTTTTTTCAACTTTTTTCCCCTGAGAGCAGCTTGCTGAGTTGAGAACAGATCGTACATTATGGCCCAGTTAACTTTAGCCCAATAGCTGAAAGGGGATTACATGACAAAGTCAGAAAGATCAAATAATGGGATTGACCCAAGGGATAACATGCTGAAGTCAGAATGATAAGCATGGGACTGACCCTCTTGGATTTAAGAGGGCCCCCTGTAGCTCGAACACGGCCTTGGGGCAGAAAGCCCTGATCCCTGTGATGTGGTCACCATTGAATAAATGGGAGAATTGTTCCCAGTATGACACTCTTTCTTATAAGGTCATTTTACTTTCCCAGATACTGGACTCTTAGGGTAATCGTGATTCTGACGTGGGGCTTCTGTATTCGGAGAAAATATTTGAAGCATTGTCACATTTTTTATTTGGTCCATTGGAGGTCCAACTTGATACAGTTTAGATTGTATCAAATGACACTTTTCCAAGATTTATTTTCTTCTTCCATTCCCTTTTAATTATCAAACAGCCATCAAGCACCAAGCCTGTGTGCTGTGTCCAGCCCTGAGTTAGCTACCAGAGGTGGGTGAAGTTTCACCTGGCCCTCTGCTAGAGCAGGACCCACGCTCACTCTGCACACCTCCTTCATGTAGCACTGGCAGCTCTGTTGTATGGCAATTTCTTGTAAATTCCTGCCAGTTGTAAATTTCTAAAGCCACAGACCAGATCTGAATGAATCACAATCAGGCATGGCAACAAGTGGCAAGAACCAAAAGAAGGGCAACCGGAACAAGATGACAGTGTGATCCCCAGACTCATGTGACTCCAGTGCCAGGGAGGCTAGCTGGGACACACTGTAAGGGATCCACAGGCTCCGGGCTCCTTCCCATCACCACTGCATTTTTCTCGGGGTGGGTGAGGGGGCTCATGGCCAAGGTGGCCTCGAGGGCTCAAGAGCTCACCAATAAATCAACCAGCATGTATTACTGCGCTCTGCCTCAGAGCTTCTACTCTGCTTCCTCTCAGTTGCTACCAAAAATACCCAAACCCAACTGACCATCTGAAAGAAAAGAAAAACTCCCAGTTCTCTCCTGATCTCAAATGGTACTGGGCTTCCGACAGGACTAAGACCATCATACAATGGCCTGTCTCTTCTGTGCAGTGCTTGACCAGCAGCCAGGAGGCAGAGGCAGCAGATGGCCTCCTCTCCCAGGCCTGACTCAATTAGTTCCCACCCTTCCCATGGTCCACCGTGTCCCAAATGGACCTGAACCCTGTGGGTATCTTCCACCCTTAGTTCTTCCCTCAGCTCCATCCAGGACCAAAGGAGGACACTGTGACTGGCATCATGCCTTAGGAAATAACCTCAAAATTCAGCTCTGTGTTGAGAATTAAAAGGAAACAGTTCATAGAGAGCCCAGTCCCAGCTCTTAAGGAGCCAGCCATTTAATGGGAGAGAGGACCAAACCAAACTTTAAGAAAACTGAATTTCAAAATGCTTCGTGTCTGTGGCCATGCCACCCTGAACAAACCCAATCTCGAATGATTATGGAAGCTAAGCAGGGTGGGCCTTGTTAGTACTTGGATGGGAGACCACCAAGGAAGACCAGGTGCTGTAGGCATAAAAAATAAACAATAAGGGATTGTAAGCTGATAAGGTCCTTGCAATCTGTGAGGTCAGCCAAGGGTTGCCTTGCCTGAAAAAAACAAAAACAAAACAAAAACAACAACAACAAAATGCGTCATGACCAAAAAAAAAAAAGGACTTATGGTAAGAAACCCCAAACCCTCTGAAACACCCCTTGGAGAGAACAGCGTCTGCTGAGTTCTGCAAGCAGAAACCTGTTGTGACTCTGAACTTGCTTGGCCATGAAACCCTTTCTCTAAGTAGCATCTCTTTATTTGGAAGGCGCTCCTACAGATGGATTTCAGATATTCCCCCTCTAAGAGGTCTCACAGGGACAAGTGGAGCGAACAAACGCACCCACTACTATCTTTCTAATCTTCCTTATTTCTGAGTCCTCACTTGCTCTGGTTTACTAAGTCCTTAATTATAACAAGGCTGCTCAAGCTACCTGATACTGTGTATTTGGTTTCTTTGACCTGTTGGCAGCACCTCACTTGTGTGGGGAGCCAGACCCTTGCCCTCCCCTACCTTGGGTCCTGGGTTTCGCCCTGTTCTCCTGGGCAGGACCACACTTCTCTGTGTGGTCCTGGCCTCTGGGAGGATGCTCTCCCCAAGGGGTCTGCCTCTGTGCCAGACCTCCTCCACCAGGTGTGTTACTCACGTGCTTCCCAGCCAGCCCTTAGGCAGCACTTCTCATTCTGCATCTCACTCCTGATTCGAATGTTGTTGCGGTTCCCTGGGTGACCCACTTCTGTTTATCCCCTTGGTAAACTATGCCTCTCACCATCAGCACCCTGGCAACCTGCACTGCTTTCTCATTGGTGGGGGAACCCTTGTTCTCCAGATTATTGCCGTTTTGACTAAACCCAGGTAGCAGGTCACGCTAATTTTTGGAGGGTTTAAAATAATAACAATGGTAATGATAATAAGTCACCAGCTTTGCTTTTTTGTAAAAATGGTTTGCCTTCCTGTCACGCGTAGCTTCTCAAGGGGCAGAAAGAGAGCAGTCCTGAGTGTGGGCTGCACCATGGGTATGTTCCAGAGGAACTGAACGTGATGCTGAGTCATCCGGTCCCACTGTGAGCTTAGCCTGTGACATCACCTGGAATTCCTGCAGCTGGTGGGTTAGGATGGAAGGGGAGGTTTTTATTAAATGAGGACATAGTGCTTCTCTTCACAAGCATCTCCTAACGGTGGTGTCGCTGTGGGAAACCCTGGGCATTCAGACCAGTCAGAATGAAGATTAGGTAGTGGTGTGTTTACTGGGCCCTGTTACAGCATTTGGTTTTTGTGTGTTTCCCAGGGTGGAAATCAGCTTCTCCACAGACTCAGAAAGGTGAACTGGAGGTGAGCTCAGCCAAAAACCCGTGAAGGCATTTCAGTGAGAGTCTTCGGGGTTTGTTGTTGTTGGGTTTTGGTTCTGGCACAGCAGTGCCTCCTGAATGATGCAGCATTTTCCTTGAAAGATGAGGGATTGCTGCCAAGATGAGACGTGAAGAACCTGAAAAGTGAGCCCACACACGCTGATGTAACGAGAGGGCTTGTTTATGAGAGACTGGGGGGACCTACTTTCAGCATGGTCTGGGCGCTGTCACTCCTTTTTACACTCTTCCCTTAGGCTTGTCCACAACATTGGTCACCTCCTGGCCCCTCACCCTCCAGATCGAATCCTTCCTCTACACATCCTGGGACATGTGTTAAACCTACCGTCCAAAATATTCCAGTGGCTATTCCAGCTGCATAAAAAAAAACAAACTTGGTAGCTTAAAACAACTTATGGTTTCTTGTACTTCTGTGGGCTGCCTGAGTGTTCCTGCTAAGGGTCTCTCACATGGTTGCACTAAGATGTTGGCTGGGACTTGGACCCATATAAAGAGTTGATAGGTCAGACATATAAGATGGCCACTCACCTGGACGGTCTTTTAAAGCTGCTGTCAGCTGAGCAGGAGCTGTTGACAGGATCACCTCCAAATGGCCTTCTGCCAGCAGCATGGTGGTTAGGCTCCAAGAGGGAGCTCCCAAGAATGTGTGTTCTGAGAAACCCAGGTGGAAACCTCAGAATCTCTTCTGCCACATTCTATTGGTCAAACAAGGTTCAGATTCCAGGCGACCAGGCTGAATGTTCCCCTTGTGATGGGAAGGGCAAGGTCGCCCTGAGAAAAAGTATGTGAGATGGAAGATATGGCTGAGGCCATGTTTGTAAAATGCAGTCATCTTCACCTGCCCACAAACTAAAACTTCAGCATCCAAGCAAAGCCACAAGGTCCTTTGGAGACCAAAGGGGATATATCGATAGGTCTCTATCCACAATCAAAATAGCTTTATTAGTCCTAATGGAGAAATAAAAAAATAGAAACTTAACACATAGATTTCAAAGTTGTTGGGTAGAAAATGCCAAGAAATTTGGTGCTGCTTTTCAGCCGCTGGAACATTGCCCTCTGTGCTTCTTTGAAGAGCACGAAGCTGAGAGAGCTTGTATTTTCCTCTTCTACATGTGCTTGATGTGCTTAGAGAACCCAGCTTACACTCACATGCATGACCTTATTTCTTGTTGTTATCACTCATGCACAGATGGGGAAACTGAGGCTTTCCTATGTTGTTGGCAAAGCTGAGGCCGGCATCGTTCCTTTCCGGGCAGGGCCCTGAACATCTTCCCCACAGCTCCCTTTTCTTTCAGAAATTCTAGGCAGGCTCTCTCATACCTCCTCACCTTGGCTCCCCTGTGCCACTTCTTAGATCCTGTCACTCCGCACATACCATCTTCATTTCCTGACTTGCTGTCAGCCTTCAGGACACAACCTGGATTTCCTGACCTCATGCTCTCCCCCAGAGTGGCCCAGAGTGGACATGTCCTTTTTTATGACCCTTTCCACATTATGGCTTTAGGTGCTTATCTCTCCCTTAGTCTATAAGCTCCCCAGGGTCTTTTCCCCAGCCATAAATGTGAACTATTATCAAATGTTAACCATCCTTGAATAATCATTTTGGTCACCTCACCTCTTACTTAAGACATGTAATTTCAGCATTCCAGCAGGATTCAAGCCGCTACCCCTTACCTCAAGAAAAATAGTTGGCTCATAAACCAGCACTAAAATTGTGCCAGGGGGTTGATATATGAATGCAAAAGAAAAAATTATTTTGTGTTCATTAGAAACCTTAATTAACTAATCTACTGCGAAGATTTGGAAGGAGGGCAGAGTTGAAACTTATCGACTGTTTGATTCAAGCATTAATGTAGGGAATTCACAATAATAAATAGTTACCACAAGTAATTTTTAATGGTCATATGTGCTGGGTAGATATATTTAAAATCAAAGAAAAGTTATATGCCATTTTAGTCACATTTTTTTAAATCTGCACGGACCTTGCTGGGTGGTAGTATGTTCTAAGTGGTGTCTGCATCAAGGTCAGTAAAGAAAATACGAGAGCCTAGATTAGACCAACTAACCCATATGGGAGAAAAAATTGTCACACCCAGCCAGCTTGCTCTTCCTGCATTCTGAATTCAACATCTCCGACATCGTGTGTCCATCCCATCTTTCCTCAAATGCGAGCAAAGCTCCCACGAAGAAATGAATTTGAAAATTAAACCCGAATGGATTAAGCAGAGTTCAAAAGGTTTACTTATAAGACCTTATGAAATGTATAAGACAGACAAAAACGCGAATGTTTCACCAGTTTCATGCCACCTTTGTGCACTGACTTTGAGAATCTTCTGTGGTTCTAATGATCAGTATTGTGCTTCCTAAGCACATACGCAAATGTGGCTTACTTTTTATTGCAGAGTGCCTCCAAGCATGTCAAAGCGATGGTTTTCATTAATTAAAACACTGATGAGTTTTCAGTGGGGAGGAGAAGGCTATAATGCCTAAACTTATTTGACCACAAACCTCCTCTCTTTGCCTTCCTCTCAGAAAGCTCTTTCCTAGAATGATGCTCCAGTCCTGTCTGCAACTTCACAAAGGGGTGGTTTGTATCTCAAGCAAAATGGACACAAGCCCAGCATAGGAACCGGGCTCAGTGAATAGAGCATTAGAGCAAATACACTTGGGTATGGAGTCATTTCTCAATTATGCAAACTTACTTGCTGAATGAATTGGGGCAATTTTTAAAACCTCTCTCTGAGGCTTAGTTTTCTCATGGATGGAAGAAATGACAATGATGTGAATCTCACTGACTTGTGATAATTAATAAGGTGATACGTATAAAGAGCCTTACGTAGAATCTTGATTATAGCTTATTGAGCAACTACAAGGATACTGATCGAATTGGATATATTAGTAAGCCAGACAAAGAAATTAGATGGCATGTTGTCCTTTATGAAGCTTTTCTTTTTTTAACTAAAGTTTTTCTCTTTTTAATAAATTGGTGATTATGTTTGAGTTAATTATTTTTTGGTATGAAGCTCTTTCAAATAAGGATATGTCTCATTGTTTTGTGTCAGTAGTTAAATGTTTATTACATTTAACTGAGCGTTTATGTGTCAAAACGAATTTGGCTCTCTCTACCTAGTGCAACAAACTGTTCTGTCAGTTATCAGATAACAGAGAATACTAGTTCATTGTCTAAAAGATGACATACAATTGCTTCCCATTATTCATGATAATTTTGTTCTATAAATTTACTGCAAACTTTGAATTAGTGAATACTGAGCCATTGGTCCTGGAGAAAATACAGGATTAGGTTCCTGCAACATTTTAACAACAAATCCATGCATGTTTTATGTGTGTTTCTGTTTAATGGCACCTTATTTAATATACATCGTTGATTCATCAACATTGAATTCATAGCCCACAGCATGAAAGCCATGCCTAAATGAAGCTTATCTGACATACATATTTTCTCTGTAGGTCACATCACAGCCTCTGTACTTAGGAATGCACTTCAGCACTATACTTGGGGGCCATTATGAATAGTGAAATCATCAACAAATAGCAAAAAATGCGAAAAAAAAAAAAAAAAACATGGCACTAAACAGACCATAAAAAGGACACTCGTTTACAGTATGAGAGCTGAAAACAAGAAGGCAGAATGTCACCTTGATCGACCTCAGTTGGGAACATGCCCATTGGGCAACTCCAGTCTGCAAATGGCCGTGAAAGCGGGGCAAGTGTTGATCATGAGGTCACAAATAAATTTTAGCAGGTAGGCGAATCTGCAAATATGGATCCTGCAAGAAATGAGGATCACCTGTTCTTTGTTTCGTCAATTTACATGTCCCCGTATACAGTGAGTTTCTATTTTCCAGTAAGGAAGCTACATTTCCCCTCCCATTAAACCGTGGTTTCAGCCATCTGCATGGGCACCAGTCATGGAGGATACTCGAGTGTTTGTAACAGGAGATGGGGACTGGGGCGACAGGCAGTTCTTCAATTGCTCTGCAGTGGTGGCCTTGCTTCTCTGTGTGCATTTACTTCTGCCTCCTCAGAGCTCACCCGGGAGGCTGTCAGGTTGTTTACTCTGGAACTTATGATTTAGAAGCTCTTGCCAACTCCCCCACAACTCCCACCCCACTCCCCCACCCCTGCCAAATTTTTTTTTTCAGTTGGTGGATGAGGAGGGAATTGGAGAAGAGGCGCTGCTGCCCCTGAAGTGCTATGAGGAATGGGGGCGGGGCTGGGCCAGCTGCCCAGGAAGGAAGGGATGGGAGCAGCAATTAGCCAACAGTCCAAGTTGAATTAGGCCTCACAAAGCAAATTACTGTTCTTAGAGAAAAGTTTCTTCTCTGAGGTGTCTGTCCTTAGTTTGCTGGCTGCCTGCAGATATTGCACTGGGAAAATTCTTGACCCATGTTACCAAGTGCACCCCAAGGCCTCTGCGCCTTGAGTGGGTGTCCTGCCTGCCCTTGGGCTCTGCTGTGACTCTGAGTTCCTAGGGGAGGGCCCAGTGGCAGTGAGCAGCAGTCAGCCCCAGCATGCTCCCTCTGAGGGGGCCCAGAAAGGAAGGGAGCAGGATGATGGGTTTCAAGGTGGAAGCCAGAGGCCAGATTTAGCAGTAGCTTTATACATTTCAGCTGTGTAGTTTTTCTTATTTTTCCCTTTAGGGTTCTTTCCCCGCTTGGCAGTCATGAAAGGTGATATTTTGGGGCTTATACTGCAGCGCTTTGGGATTTAAGCAACCATGAGCTAATGACAATAACTCCAGTTGTCGAAGATGAATCATAGCTAACAGTTACTGAAGACTTTACTTCGAGATGCTGGTCTAGCCACTTTACGCATTGTAGCTCATTTAATCGTCCCCTTCCACTCCAGCTGCCCTCTTAGGCAGGCCCTATTATTATATGTACTTTACAGATAGGAAACTGAGGCACAAAGCGGTTAAGTAGTAAGCAAACCTCTTGTCACACAGCAAGTAGGTCATGGAGCCAAGACTCAAACACAGGCAGTCTGTGCTCCAAGCCCTACACAGTTCTACTAAATTATGGTAAAGCATCTTCAGTTTAACACCTCCGATTTTTAGGACTATAGATTCCAAATGTAGCATTGTGCATGAGCTCCGGAGAAGCTTCACAAACACCCATTGCCTCTGGAAATAGAAAGAGGCCCCTGACCGTCCTCTATCCTCAAGGAATCCCCTGGGAGGGGAGGAAATACCCAAGAAACAGGCAGAAAAGAGCAAGCGCCATAGAAGAGTGTGAGGTACTCTGTGGACTCAGGGATGGATGCCAGCGAGAGCACTGGTTGGAGCCAGGAAGTGAGGGCAGGTTATTGGAAAGTCAGAGATAAATAGCAAAAGATATCTTTAAAAAGGCAGAATTGAGATGGACCTGGAAAGCGCCCCTCAGATTCATTCTACACCCTCTTTCACCCTCTGCAGCCAAGGTTAGCCTGGACATAGCAGGTACTCATGTAGCATTAGAATCCCATGGGGAGTGTCTTTCCTGCCTGCTAGCACCTTAGCCCCTCCTCTCCCACCAGTGCCCCGCTCATAGCAACCCCAAAGTGTGAGTGAGGGATCAATTGTCTGGTGAGGGAGTGGGCTTCCAGATGTTTTGCTACAAACCTGGGTGACACAGTCAGCTTAGACCTGTGCATACACTCCTGGCCTTGACACACAGGATGTCTGGGACTTTAACCCGGCTGTTAGGGTTGGCAGGCCTTGGTGCCCTCACCTTCCCATAATGAAACAGGGAAAAAGGTCAACATCAGAATATTTGACAGAGAAAATACTCAGTTCTTTGAATTTAGGCTTGATTTAAGTTCTTTGTAGATCACCTGCGGATTTTTTTTTTTTCATTTTGTGTTTTAATGCAATGTGATTCAAACCACAGACTCTGCCTTGAGTCTTTACAGCCTGAGACAAGTTGTCAATGGCGGTGACCGTGACCATGACTGTGTGAGAGGCATCACCGACAGCCCAGCCCCTGGAACCGTGGTTGCTTGTGGTTTCAAGGTGCCTTGCCCTCCTGGGGCCCCTTGAGATTGCTCAGTAGGGACATGATACCATCTTTGTGGGGAGTGAGGCTGTTTTCCTTCTTTTCTCCATAAACCCCATTCTGCTGTCTGCGCCCCTCCCCCGAATAGACAGAAAGACCAGTTTTTCACTCTCCAGAGAATTTAGAAAGTGGTTGTAATAAAGTCATAGCAGATCCCATGACTCTTTAAGGTGGTGAGTTTATGGACATTTGGTGCTAGCATTCAGGTGTGATTTCTTCTTCTCTGCTATCCTGCTATACGGGAAAAGAGTATTAATAACCTGTCATGCAAAAAAGTTTGACATTGCCATAAAAATAATCCTTCACTATGTGTTTTTTTCTTCGCTGGCCTCCTGTTGCTAAAGTAAATGAGTTACATTTTAAATATCCATTCTTTAACATCAAACTATTACCCTTAATTTGAATTTTCTCTTCCCCTTTTGTCTTCATGGGAGGAGAATGAAGCTAGCTAAAAATAACTGTGATAATTCTTTACATAGCACATCTCCAGCAGGTGCCAAGAAATGTACAGATCCTGTGATGGGTGGATTGACCCTGCCTTGGGCGCTAGGGAAGAAGTGATGGTAGATGCAGGAAGTGTCTCTCTATTGTGTTTCACTTATATTCAGACCTTACTTACCTCTAAAGGTCTTAACTGCTCACCTTTTATTTTGTGTCAAGTTCTTTTATTATATTCTTTTTTATATAGATAGAATGATGTGGTTACATTCCGTGGCATAGGGTGTATACGATGCTTTCCTCTGCAAGAAAAAGAAAGTACAAATCAAACTGGCTTTAGCTGTAAAAGGAAGTTATTGGCCTATGTTGCTGAAAAGTCCAAAGGTAAATGGCTTCAGGCCAGAGTAGATCCAGCCACTCCACTATGTTACCCAGACCTAGTTTCTTTCTTTCTACTGGCTATGCCTCTGCAATGATTGGCTTTAAACCAAGAGTGGCTCCCCTCATGGTCCCAAGATGGCTGTCAGCAGCTTTGGGGGATCAGAGTCCCAGAAAAAGTCTTTGTCTTCACATTCTCTGAAAGGTCTTACTTAAGTCATGTGCCTGCCATAGGAGGCATGAGAATATAGTACACTGATTGGTTTAGACTAGGTCATATGATCTGTATCTATAGTTGGGGTTGGAGTCAGCTTCCCAGAACCACAAATATTCCTAAATTGATTATAGATATATAGATATATATATATATATATATATATATATATATATATATATATATATATATATACACATATGAAGAGGAGAGTGGTGACGCTGGAGAAGCGACTAGCAAATGTCTAGTACATAGGGCTTATCAGTGCCTGAAGAGTGAACAAAATATATGTCATTTTTTGTTCTGGGTGTTTCAGTTGATAAATATTGGTGCTAGAAATATGTCATTGGAGTCAGGTCCCTGTATATTTTTCTACCAATTTCCTGGTCTCAATCCCTTGTTTTCCTAAACACACAGGATAAAAGCTTGTCAGAAATGAGTTCCTATCGGGAAGCTCCTTCTTTTTGTTCCCAAATCTGAAATGGGAGGGAGGGCGGCAAGCACAGAGGTGAAGGCATTTTACACATTCAGTAAAACATAATTCAAGAAAATGATTTTTATTTCTTGCAATATTGTTCACGAAGAAACAGGCTTAATGGAACTAAAATGTAATAAGAAATATCTTTACATAATTTATTAATTTTCTACAATTTGGACTTTCCTACTCATAATGTCATTGTCTCCCCAGTGCCACATTCCTGCTCAAATCCTAGTTTTTAGTGAACCAAAGGAATGTATAAATGTCCTGTGACTTTTTCCCATCATCTCTCTTTAGCGGGCAGTTTGCAGTCGTGAAGAAATGCCGTGAGAAAAGCACCGGTCTACAGTATGCTGCCAAATTCATTAAAAAAAGGAGGACAAAATCCAGCAGGCGGGGCGTGAGCCGTGAGGATATCGAGCGGGAGGTCAGCATCCTGAAGGAGATCCAGCACCCTAATGTCATCACCTTGCATGAGGTGTATGAGAACAAGACGGATGTCATCCTGATTTTAGAACTGTGAGTGCTGTCTGCGCAGGACTGTGGCTGGGCTGGGAGGGGAGGCAGGGAGCCCGGATGAGGGTGGGTTAGTGCAGTGGTCAACCCTGGAGCCTGGTCAGGAATTGACTCTGCTTGGCCAGGTTCAAGAATAATGGTATGCTGCCTGCCTTGAGGCCTACCTGCAATTATCTAGAGTAATTTTGAAGAGCAGCTTCCATTCCTGGTCATGCTTATTTTGCAAGAGAGAGTTCCCTAATCTCAGGGTTCTTATTTCTTTGTTGTGAGGTCAGCTGTTTTCTGAGTGTTTTGTTAATTCTAAGCATACGACCTTTTCTCATGCTGTTCCTGTGCCTTCCCTCTGTCTACTGCTCTTCCTCCATTCTCTCTCTCTTCTCCTCTCATCTCTCCTCTTTCTATCTTACACACACACACACCATTTTCAACTGTTGAAACTGTAAATACTCATTATATGAAAAGGTAAAATTGAACCACAATCACTCAGAGATGATTAGGAAACTTGTTTTTAAACCAGTTTGCTCATTTTCTGAGGCATGCCCTGCCTGTCACAAGTTACTGTGGGGAACTGAGTGTAGCATGTTATTCTGTGACTGTCTCCCATTTCCCCAGCAGCTGTCTGAGTGCCCCACTCCTGATGATGAGTCCCAGCAACACAGGCTGGCGGAGGGGAGAGGAAGCTGTCCTAGAGCTATTGGCTGGGAATGTCTCTGGGCTGTTTGGTGGGAGGAGAAACATTAGTGCCCTGAGGGTGGAGGGATGGGTGTTGCTAAAGGAAACAAGGGACAAACCGACCCTGGGTGGGTCTTAGTGATACCAGGTCCCACCCATTTCCTGGTAGCCTCTACAATTTAGATTTTCCCTTCTGCCAGCCCAATAGCTCCCCTTATTTGTAGATCTCTTAGAGGCAGTTTTTGGAACCAGAGGAGATAAAAGTAAAGAGAGGTTTAAGGAGGGTCCAGCCTACCCTAAGGGCACCACATTGTGGGCACCCTGAGTTTTGCAATCACAGAAGCCTGGGGCACCCACAGCTTCTTGTCTCATCACTGGGATTTGGGCACATTGCTTTGTGGGTCTGAGCAACAATCTTCTTAATTATAAATTGGGGTAAATAATACCTACTTCATAAGGGTCTTGAGGAGATAACTGAGATAAGAACTTAAAAATACCTAGCACAGTATCTGGCTCATGGATATGTTTAATACATGTTTCCTTTCTTCCTTTAAACCAGGAAGCTCTCAACCTCTGTGCTAGTGACATTTGGAGCTATAAATTCTTTGTGCAGGGGGCTGTCCTGTACATTGTAGGATGTTTAGCATCATCTATAGTTTCTACCCACCAGATGCTGATGACAACCAAAAATGTCTCCAGATATTGCCGCATGTCCCTCGGGGGCAACCCCCCCCCCCCCCGCCCCATCACTGCTTTAAAGGAAGAGCAGGACTTTAAGAGCACAGAGGATTAAGGGGTAGTCTCAGGGTACAGCAGAGAAAAGAGAGAAATCATGATGTAATCCTCACTGTGGCTTTAGTGACCACTCAGGAACCAGACACAACCAAGATCAAAATTGGGCAAATCCTTTACTATTTCTAAGCCTAAATTTCCTCCCTTAAGGCTGTTGTAAGAGACCATGAAGACAAAATCATGGAAATGAAACATTACAAATCACAACTATCTCGCCCTTTCAGAGAATTACCAGATTGTGCCCAGTAACTCAAGGATGTCACTTACCATCTACAGTCATGCCACCCTGAACACGCCCGATCCTGTCTGATCTCGGAAGCTAAGCAGGGTCAGGCCTGGTTAGTACTGGATGGGAGACCACCTAGGAAGACCAGGTGCTGTAGGCGTAAAAAAAAAAAGAAAAGAATGTCACTTATCCTCTTCACAAACCAAACTGTGCACATGATGCCTCTCTGAGTTACTGCCCTTCTCGTTCCCACCTGCGGGTATATATTCTGAATCCGGCGTCTACTGACTGACTTCATTCCAGAGATATTTTCTATTAGGTGTATTTATCGTATGCATGAACTGAGTGACATATGATTATTATTTTCTTCTCATTTGATTTTTAAAACTTTCAAATTATACAGTACACTTGATGTTAGAGGAAAGTTGCACAAGTCTATGAAAGTTAACACATGTGTACATTCGTGTAACCACCACCCAAATCAGATTCAGAGCAGTCCCATTACCCCCTAACTTTCTTGTACAAATTCTTTTAGAGTCACATCTACCCTTCACCTCCATCCCCACCCCCGGGCAACTCTTGAGTTATTCTCCATTCATTTGTGTTTTCCAAAATGTCATATAAGTCGATTTATACAGTATACAATCTTTGGAGACTGGCTCCTTTCAGTAAGCATAATGCTTTTAAGATTTGTGCATGAGCCCTTTGCTCCTTTTGATTGCTGAGTAGTATTCCACTGCATGATGTTTGTTTTTCTGTTCACTCATTGAAGGACATTTGGATTGTTTCTAGTGCTTAATGATCATTAATAAAGCTGCTATAAACATTCACATACAGACTTGTGTGTGAACCTAAATTTTCATGCCCTTGGGGTAAATACTTATGAGCAGGATTGCTGGGTTGGGTGGGAAGTGGGAAGTGTATGTTTAACTTTGTAAGACAACACTTTGAATTGTTTTTTAAAGTGGCTGCACCATCTTTCAGTCCTTCCAGCAAAGAATGGGAGTTTCAGTTGATTGACCGACACTCAGTATAGTCAGTATTTGTTTTTTGTGGTAACCACCCTGGTAGGTGCAGAGTGGCACACAACTTTATACAATTCATTGCATGGCAACTTTGAAAAAAGATTGAGTGAGCTCACCACGAGTGGCATTTAGATGGAAGGAGCGGGCGGGACTTTGGGGAATGGCGCTTTCTCAGGGAGTCAGGTGGGAGTTTCTCTTCCCTGTGTATTTGTTCTTCAAGATCCCAGCTTCCCCTGTGAACTGATTGTCCTTGCCTTTTTACCCGTTAGACATATACATGATTGTAATGATTACTTTACTTTATGTGTCAGTTGACGGCCACAGAGTGCTCAGACATTTGATCCAACATTATTCTGAGTTGTATCTGTGAGGGAGTTTCTGGATGAGATTAATGTTTGAATCAGTAGCCTGAATAAAGCAGACAACACTTTGTGGGTGGGCCTCATCCAATCAGTCGAAGGCCCAGATAGAACAAAAAGTTTGACCTTACCCTGAGTTAAAGGGAATTCCTCCTACCTGATGGCCTTCGAGCTGTGATATTGGCTTTTTCCTGCCTTCAGATTGGATCTGAAACATCACTTCTCCTGGGTCTGCAGCTGGGTCCAGCTGACTCACTCTGCAGATCTTGAGATTGTCAGCCTTCATGATCACATGAGCCAATTCCTTATTTTAAATTTCTTGTTCTCTAGATATATTTTCATGTTCATCATATTGGTTCTGTTTCTCTGGAGAACCCTGATTCGCTTGTACTAAGTACTGAGGAGGGAAAGTGCACCTTTGTTTTCACACCACAAGCCTGTCGTCCCATTCTGTATATATTTACTTTGCCATGAAGAGGTGTTTTGATTTTTAACAGACTATTCAAAATATTAGATCTGCCTGGAAAAAAACAATCATCTTTGCTTTTGAGAAAGTTATTGTCATTCTGTCAATGTAAGAAACGTCCAAACTCGAAGAAAAATTTTATGAGTTTATTTGAGCCAAAACTGATAAGTTGCCAGGAAGCAAGATCTCAAATGATCCAGAGCTTAACAGTTTTGCAGTTTCTTTTTATGCATTTGAACCTTAGAAAGGAGGTAAGGAAGATTGCATGAAAGTGACAGACAGTAAATCAGGGATTGGATTACAGAATAGTTAACGAGATTATGTGCTTGGGAGTGGTTATGGCTTCTTTCAAAGGTGTGTTAACCTAGGTGCATAAAAACAATGGGTATGGCTTGCTTAAGGCAAAGATAAACCTTTGGCTAAACAAGTTATAGGCCTGAGGCATGACTATCCCCCATGGCCTGTCCAGTTAGGAATTTATGATCAGATCACCCTGTAAAGTTACATTCCAAGAACCCCTTTTTTGTCTACAGTTCTAAAATCTAACAGTTTTAAAGGAAGAGTTAGTCTTCAGTGACATAGTCCCTCTCCTTTTTTCTTCCTTAGGAATGCTAAGGTACAGTGGTTGTTCAGGAGAGAATGAAATTTAAGATTTTGTCAGAAAATAGCCCTATGGCATAATAGTGGCCTTTGTGTCTTCTGGCACAGTAATCTTTGAGTAGATGTATTGCTTTGGGATGATTTATTGCTTTGGGATGAACCGCATGGCAAGCGTGGACACACTGATGAAGTTTGTTCCCTCGTTGAAACCTTGTTCCTGTCACCCTGGTGTGTGTGAATTTTCTTCTCTAAACTTCAGGCCCATTCTTACAGCTAAGATAAAGAGACTCCAAACCACCACTCCTCTCATTTTTCCTGAACTACTCCCAGTGTCCTGGTGAGGTACAGAAATGGTATCTTTTCTGTCCATTGTACAAAAACTATTTGGTGTAGGCGTTAAAAGCACAATTGTCAAATCCTTGTCCAGGATCCACCCTTTAAAAGTTGTGAAAGTAACTTTAAAGAATGACTTTCCCCCCACTTGTTTCACTGGGAAATAATCTTTTCACAGCTGATCTGCTGTCACAGCTCAGCACAGCATATACATGAAGGAGGCATATGTGATGTCTCAAAATCACGATCTCATATCCTCCACATCCCATTGTGCCCTAACGAAGTCTGCCTATACAAAATCTCTCTGTACTGTGTCACAGCTCACCCACGCGTTGTCGCACAGGCAAGGCACTACAAAGCTTTGATCTTCAGTGCCTGAGTCATTTCATAACTTGCCCTGTTACCTGATGAAAAGTGAAGCTAAACTCTCAGAACTCAAAGCCAGTGCTAATCAGAGACACTGGCTTCCAGAATTCTGTTCCTCAGCTTGGTGCTCAGAAACAGCTGAGTATCTCAGGCTGTGGATAGTGATGCATTTTTCTGTCTGTCCAGCTATATAGTTCAGACCCAGATGCATTTAGGGACCAGATAGGGGATGTAAATGAGAGAGTTTGGTGTGCATGAATAAAGCCTCAGGTTAGGGAGGAATTAGGGAATGGTGAGGACTGTGACTAACTGGAACCCTTATGCTCCACCTCAAAGAGGCAGCCACCAGTCAGTTGACTATTGCCATGTAGAATTTTGATCCAGTGTTACCAGATCATGCAATTTTTTCAAGAAAAGTCTGTAAATTAGGTTTTTAATGTTGACAGTTAGTTCATAGTTTTCATGAACACACAAAATAAAATCTATCTGAGGGCTACATATGGCCTATACAGACCTCCAGATTCTAGCCTGTTTTATGTAAGCAATAAGTATTAGTTAGTTGCTCAGTACAGTGGGAGGAAGCAACATGGGATAAATACCTTCAGAAACAGCCCCAAATAGTTCATGATTCTGTTGGAAAGGCAAGATACACATGTAGCATTCCAAAATGATTTTTTAAATGTACAATGTGGTTTAAAATGGTGGTTCTCAAACTTTAGCATGCATCAGAATTATTTGTTAAAATAATTGTTAAAATCTACATTAATTGCCTGCACTTCCAGAGTTTCTGATTCAGTGGGTCTAGGGTGGAGCCCAAGGATTTGCATTTTAAATAAATGCCCAGGTGATGCTTCTGGTCTGGGGTTCACCTTTTGAGAAGCTGCTATAGGTTGAATTGTGTCCCCTTGAAAAGCTAGGTTGAAGTCCTAACCCTAACCCGCTTTACCCCAAAATGTGACCTTATTTGGAAATTGGGTCATTGCACATGTGATTAGTTAAAATGAGGTCATACTGGAGTAAAATGGCCCCCTAATCCCACCTGACGGTATTCCTTATAAGTAGGCTGTGTGAAGACAGAGACATGTGGAGACTATGCGAAGTTGGAGGCTTGGAGCAATGCATCTCTGAGCTACTAGGAGAGAGGCTTGGAACAGAGTCTCCCTCAGAGCCCTCAGGAAAAACAAAGACCACCATTACCTTGATTTTGGACTTCTGGCCTCTAGAACTATGAATCAATACATTTCCATTGTTTCAAGCTAACCGATGTGTGGTACTGTGCTACAGCAGCTCTAGCAAACTAATACAGAAGCACTAGTTGAATAAAAAACTATAATTCCTAAACTGGGATCCTACTCACAGGTTAATCTACTATTCTCTAAGCTAGTTAAAACCCAAATAAAACACCTAATGCAGCAGGCAACTGAGAAATGATGTGACGTGTGAATCTTACTCCCCGCCAAAGGCCTGGGCAGAGGAAGAGTAGAGAGGGGCAGATGATTTTAAGTCTGACTTAAGGCAGGAGTGGACATCACCCCATCCTGGCCCGCTTCAGGATAGTCACCTTAGTAGCTGTGAATCACCTGTCTGAGAGGTTACCCTGTTAAGATTTAACATAAAAATCCTAGAATTGCTATGTACATATTGACATAGTGGATTGTTCCAAAGAAATCAAGCCAGTTTGGATTCTCCATTTCTAAATTTTTACCTTTATTAGTTATTGACATTTAAAATCGATCTTTAATTTAAACTTTTTATCTAGCATGCATGTGTTCTCTCTCTCTGTCCCCCCCTCTCTCTCTCTCTCTCGTTTGCTTAGTGAAATATGCTATGGTTGTACCCAAGTACAGGGCATGGAATGAATAATGCATTCTATTTTTTATTTAATTTAAAAAAGTAAATTTTATTTTTGTATTGTGGTAAAAAAAAACACAACATAAAATTGACCATTGACCATTTTTAAGTGTACAGTACAGTAGTGTTAGTTATACACACCTCATGCAAGGGACCTTCAGAACTTTTTCATCTTGCAAAACCGAAATACTATACCTATGGGACAACAATGCCTCTCTTTAGCTCTCTTTTCAACTTTGGCAAAGTTAATAATTTCTGGGATTCAGTTTATTCCTGGCAAACAACTACCAAGCTGTATTCAAACATTTACGCAATATTAGACCACTTTATGCAGGATCATTAAGTTGACTCACTCTCTTTTTCATAACCAAACCGAGATGCAAACTCATAAGAATATGAATATGAATTTTTTCATTGTCTGTCAGCACAGTGTATGTATGTGGATGAATTCATGCTGCACAATCAGCAAATCCAGAATTACAAGAGCCTTTCCAGAAGCAAATGCAGTGATTGAAGGGATGGTTTCAAGCTACCTTAAAAGTGACATAATTGTACTAATTAAGCTGAATGCAGTCATAGGGACTTAAATTATGCTGTAAATGTGCATCTGATGCAAGAGGCCTTTCAGCATCCTCCCCCACCCCCACCCCCACCCCACGCACCTTCTCTGCTCCTTCCCTGGTCCTTGCAAAGCTCAAAAGCACACTCATGGTTGGTTGTTTTTTGTTTTTTGTTTTTGTTTTTGTTTTTTTTTGCTGCTGCTATATTTGTTCTCTCTCCTCTGAGCTCAAGCCAGCTCTTTTGACATTTTGAACTTTTGTTTTTATTCACAAAGGTAATTTCGAGAACTGTTCTGGGTTATGCTTTTGGCATCAGGCTCTGCAGATGGCTACGATTAGGCAAGAACAGAAATCTGAAGTGCCTTTGGCAACGGTCTCAACCTTTCACAACAGAATTAAATCATGTAAAATAGGTGATTTTCCATCCAGGAGTTCTCTTGAGAACTAAAACCCTGTACAGGCATCTTCCCCAACACTCTTAACTTCTTACTAGTTCAGTTGAAAAGTGTTTGCATAGTGTTTATTAAATGAATATTTTTAGTCACTTAAAGTGGATTATTTTATTGCCAAATGATTTTAGAAAAATTGGGACAATAGAAATCAAAAACAAACTACATGTGCTATCTGAGTTCATAGATTTATAGTTTTTATCATATATTTGTATTTTTAATATCTGGCTTGATGTTCTCTGTGCTGTATACCTGAATTATAGATAGAAGGTATTTGGAATCTTGCTTATCTCCAAGAAAGAACTATAATTGTTAAAGTATGGTAAATTGGGGTAACATTACTCCCCATCAGCCAGCCTTAGGGACTTTCATAGCTCTAGTCCTGGCTATTCTTAGACCCCTACCCAGGAACCGCAGACTTGACCTTATGACTCTCAGGGGTAGTTGAAATCCCTGAGAACTGTTCACACTTCCTCTTGGAAACTCACGGCCATGTCACAAATCTTATTCTTCCTGTCTTGGTCAACCACTCTCCTAACCAGTGCTTGGAGAAGATGTCCAGAAGAGAACTCTGTGGAATTGTGGCTTCAATTGACCCATCAGACATTCTGGTTTCCCCTGTTCCCTCTCCTTTGCTGGCCCCAGTTTCTTTTCTGCATGACAGAAGCTGTCCAGGTCACAGGCTCCCTGCCTCACTCAGCTACCTCTCCACGCCCAGAGCCCAGCTCTCTTCCAGGCCAAGGGCTGCGAGTTTGGTGACCCAAGCTCAGCCCAAACCTCCTTCCTGGCTTTCCTCCATGCTTGTCATATGGCACCCACATCTAGGCACTGCTGCACCCAGATTTCTGGAATGGTGGTTGGGGTCAGCTTTGGAGACAGGAAGCTGGGGAGACTTCACTTCCAGCCGGTGCTACAGAAGAGAGATCAGACCAAGGTCATGGTGGGATTTCCTTACTAGGCCAGTGTTTAGGGAAAGTCAGGAACATCTCTTCCAACCATCCTTGAGCCTCTTGGAGCCTCCCTTCTGCCTCATGTCATTTGTATGTGTATAAGTTGTTTTCAATATAGCCAAAGTTACATAATACAGATGAGGAACCTCAGGCTCTAATGGGACTGTAGTAAGTATTTGTTTGTCCCATTCTGAAATATGAGTTTCATTTTAGTCTAGAAGTGAACACAGTTACTAGGCATGGCTACCATGCAACATGAATGCTGCTCTATTGATGAAATTAGATATAAGTGATACATGGATGGGCTAAAGGATCTGGTATTCCCTAGATGACAGAGTATCTGTAACTTTTTTCCTGATATAGTGATAGAAAATCAAGTTGAATTGATTGTTTCAGAAGCATAGGGTAAAACATTCACTTCTTTTAAGGCCCTTCAGTTTGGTGTGGATCTTCACAAACTGCTTGAGAGAGAGGATGCAGATAACGGATAAGAGAGGCTTTCCTTGGACAAGAAAGGGGAGCTGCACTTTATTTCATTCTTCAAGTCAGCACGGTGGGGCCTCTCTTACATTATCTTGTTTAATCCTTTGGTACAACCACAGGAAGTTGCCTATTTGTCCCCAGGAAACATACTGAGGAGGCAAATATGTATGTGCAGCTGTAACTAGAGCCCTCACAAAGCCATCCTGCCTCCCAGACTTCATTCCCACAGGACGTTTTTGCCCCCTCCCAGTGTCATGGAAATGCTAAGGAGTGAAGGTCAAGAACAACATGGCTGCCAGAGGAATGGTGCCGGAGAGAGAAATGGAAAGGTCCTCAAAGTCCAGGCTGGCTTTCAGGAACTACTGACTTGGAAATGGAGGACAAATGTGGCTCAAGAACCACTGGAGCATGAAAAGCTCCTAGGAGGTTAAAGGTCAAGATGACTGGCCACCTTAGATGAGGAAGGGAGTGAGCGAGTCAGGCTGGGAATGTCCTCCCTACTCCAAGGTGGTCTTTTTTATTTAACTCATCTCTTCTGTCCCCTGGAAAAGTTCACAGCTTAAAAAAGATGGACAATGGGACTTGTAGGCTAAGTCCTATATGGGCTTAGCAGAATTTTAGGACTCAAACAAAAATATTCCCTCCCCAAGAAGCTACTGTCTGAGAATTAAAATCCTTCACCCTATATCTGGGTAGAATAGGAGGAGTTTTCCAAACCTGGAGGCTGGGGACAATATCATCCTCCTGTAGTCATACCCAAGGATTAAGGGAAATAATGTAAGGATGCCTGTGTTTCTGAAAACATGCTAAGTGAAAGAAGCTAGTCTCAAAAGACCACATGTCATACAATTTGGTTTATACAAAATGTCTAGAATCTGTAGGCAGAAAGATTAGTAGTCACCTAGGGCAGGCAGGATAGTCGTGATGGGAATAGGGAGTGGCTATCACTGGGCATGAGGCTTCCTTGAGGGCTGATGAAAATGTTCTCAATTTAGATTGTGGTGATAGTTGCACAACTCTGTGAATATACTAAAAACTGTTGAATTCTGAACTTTAAAAAAAGTCAGTTATATGGCATGTGAGTTATATCTTTGTAAAGCTTTAGAAAACATCTCTGATGACTCCCTCCTGACCACGGAATGAGGCCCACGATCCGTAGAATTGTGTAGGATCTTTGAACTTATGTCCAGCCCCTTCCTTACATCCAGTCACTTCCCCTTCACCTCTTTCATCTCTGCCTCTGATGTTCAACCCACAGAAAATCTCTCTCCTTTACCAAATTATGCTATGTTCTTAGGCACCCCCACCCTATTGCTTAGGCTATACCCTTTTTCTGACAGTCCATGTCTACCTAGGGAATTCCTACTCATCTGTCAGAGCCCAGCTCACACAGACTTAACTGCTTTCTTATGTGTGTTTTCATCACCTTTTAGAAGTGTGTTTAGTATAGCACATGGAATGGGGAAAAGGGTAAGATAGAAGGAGAGCTGATGGGATTCCGAAGGACAGGAGTTGAAAACCTGCAATATATGCCTGACATTATGATGCTAAACGCCAATGACAATCAGTAGTAGGAGGCTAAAATTAAAGCTGCTGATTGTCATTGGCATCTGGAATAATAATAACATCACATGGCAGGTACTCAGTAAATATTTATGCAAAAGAAGAAGGAAAGAAGATGAGCTCTTCAGACAATCAAGTCACTTTCATCCCTTATAGCCTTCTGCATAGAGCCAACCCTGCTCAAACCCTGGCTTGGCCCCAAGCTGACTGTGTTTTTGAAAAAAAGATCCAGACTCTTCTCCATCTTTCTTAGAGACCTCTGGTGGGGGTGGCTCTTTGCTCATAGCCTTCTCTTCCATCGCAACAGGGTTTTAGGGTTTCTTTCTCCTCCCTTTCCCTTCATCAGGGTGGTCTGTAGGAGATGCTCACCTCCACGCCCCTTCTCTGCCCTATTTCATGTCTTCTACCTTTGGCCAAAGGGGGAAACTAAAGTGATCTGAGAGCCTCACCACCTGCTGAGTGAACGTCAGCTCTCTCACCTTTTCTATCTCTTTCTCCTCTAACCCTCTTCCTTCTCAATCCACACCAAATTCAAGCGAAGGACCACTCTGCTCTATGCCTCTTTTAAATCACAGCTTTCCTCATCGCAGAGGTTGCTAAAGAACAGACAAAACCATCCTTCAGGTTGGCTGGTGCCCCTACCTGATGAGCCAGGGGTCTTTCATCTGGGATTTCCAGGTCTTTAACAACAACCAGCCTTCACCTGAGCTTTTGGGGCTGTACTGTCAGAGAGAATAAACCCAGTCAGGGGTAGGAGGGGTAGGTCCCTGTGCTTCCCCAGATAATAACCTTCTCTTGTTTTCAACTAGGTGAGACAGATTTATTTTGAAATATACCTGCAGCTTTGGCTGTTTCAGCTTGCTTCACTTCCCACGGCCTTTGTTCTAGCACCAGTTATAATGACCCAGGCTGAAGTGATGTCTGGCTGCCCTGGCTTTTCCGTTTGCCCCACTTTTGATTGGCCTAATTATTTCCATGGGTCTCCAAAGCTTGGGCTGAAGCCATTAAAGTAAAAAGAGGCTTGGCATATGCTGTGGTCAGTCTTGCTGTTAGGTTTCTTATTTCTGTTTACATAGGACCTTCTTTTGTTCAAGAAATCTGCATGGATTGATTGTAAAGTGGAACTGCAATTTATCTCTCAATCCCTTCTCTGTCCACACTCACTCCCTCAGCCTGTTGCCTCTAGCAGTGCTTCTCATCTTTTTTGTCACATAATACCAGTCCATACCACACATGATCATTTGTTCAGAGCAATGCAGAAAAAGAATGAGGCTGTTCATGGCTAGAGATGACTACCTTCAAGGTCCAACCTCTGGGCCCCATCCGGATACCTAAAGGATGGAGTGCCTGTACCTCTGCACACCTGTACCCCATTTGTGGGTGGTAGCTCAGCCATTGAACTCTTGGGTGCTATGCCTGGAAGGCCATATGTGGCCTTTCTAGTGGGCTTCCTGCCTGAATCAGACCAGCCCAGGATTTCTCCAATCCTTGCATTTCTGGGCCTCCTGAAACTTTTAAATTTTTTTTTATTTTTTTGCTGAGAATACTTACTTATTTGGTCTATTAACACTAAGATTTGCAAAATCTTTACCATTGGTCCTGTGTGTAGCACCCTCACAGTCAGTGTGGCGTTTCCTGAATATTCTCCAGACTCCGCATCTCTCTTAAGATGCAGAGTCTAAGACTGTCTGCAACCCTCAGGATGCTGACTGATGGGGACCCGCCTCTTGCTGCAAATTTTAAATCCACCCTGCACTTAGCACTGGTAGCTAAGGACCCACTCTGACCCTGAGTTCCCTTCCTGGCAAACTAGCATCTGCTTTTTTTCATCTGAATTAGTATAATTTCTCCTGGGGTGGACACGTTTGACTGTCCTCCCCTACTCTCCCCTTCCTCTTCCTCACCACCCCCATTAGAAACGAGGCCTGGATGGCGCCAGATCTGGGGCTTCTCATCACTCTAACGCAGAAGCCCGAGGTTCCCCAGAGGTCTGCGCTGGGCTGCAACATGCCCTTTCTCACGCACTCTCACCTCTCTCCAAGGGCATCCTTTGGTCTCATGCAGTTGTTTGAGAAGCACATTGAGCCACTGTTCTACACAGGTTTTCATTATTACTGTCATACTTTTCTCCTATTTCCCTTCCTGAACTGATGGCTTCCATTGTTTTTGTTTCTAGGTGGTTTCTGGAAGCTTTAAACTGATTTTATCTGTTTGAAATATTTTTATGTTACTTCCTCTGTCCATTTTTCTTTCCCATGTCCCCTTTCTCTCTATCCAATATGGAAACAAAAAATGCAAATAGAGAATCAGAAAATGAGCAGGTGCTCAGTTGGGGGTGGGAAGGCTGTGGCTCACATTAGCTCACTGTAGGTGTGATGACCACCTACATAAGACATTCTGTAGGCGTGACATGTCACCCCACTGCCTGAGCGGCAGGCCTTGATCACCCCCAAAAAACAGCCAATTAAGGTTTTCTTCTGCAGAGAGCAGGCTCTAACAAACCACATCTCTAAACATATAACATATTTTCAGGAGTTGCAATCATTTTGGTCTAGTCAATGGGTAGAGGACAAGTAGATTCTGTTCCCTGAAAGAAAAAGAAAGAAACAAAATTGGGGTTTGTTGGCTTGTTTCATAAATGCCTCATTATATTCCACATAAAGCTTCTTCAATTGAAAAAAAAAAAAAGATTCTTTTTCTTTCTTTTTTTTTAAATTTATTTTTAATTGTTTAAAATTTTCTAGTTGATAATTGTATCAGGGGACCACACAGACTGGAGTGTAGTCATTTATTTTGCTTTGTCTACAACTGCTCCCACTTTCGTAACAGCTGAGTAATGTGGTCTGGTCCCATATCGTGCTGTGCTTGCTGGTATTGACAAATCTTGATACATTTTCTATTTACCAATCCAACACTCTCTTTCCTTCTTGGATATTGAAAGTCACGATTCTGCTCTTTTGTTCTGAATGGAAGTGATTGCTTTAAAACCTTTGTTTTTCCACAGAAGATACACTTTAATCTAGTTTCACAGATTACTCAGTCCTTCATGGCAAAAGAATACCATATTTTTGAGGCAAGAGACCTTTTAGGGATCTCAACTTATTCCCAAATATGGGTCTTTTTTACGAGACTGGAATCTTTCTGTTTTTGCCTCAGCTGGCAGAGCTAACAGATTTGATACCTCATGCACAAAAAGCATGTAGACTAACTCTCTATTTATTCAATACCAGTTCAGGTTTTATTGCCAGTTGCAACACTCTGTCCTCCTTGAATCATGGAGGCCCCATGTCCACGTGGATGCAAAAGAACTGAAATAAAAGAGTTTTCGGAGATTGTGAGGATCAGGGAGAGCTGCCGAGATGGAATGGTTACATGGTGGGCCAGAGGGTGGGTTGGGAAAGAAGGTGCAACACACGTTATATTTTGTGAAAGTTTCTGGGCACCGAAGCAGAAAAATTTTTGACATTTCCCGAGCAACTACTGTATGCCATACTCTGTGCTAAATGGTTTTTATTTCATCTCATTTAAAGAAGAAGCCATGAAAAATATCAGCCTCTTTAGAAAACTTGGCCTGAGGACCAAACCCACTGAGATAAGTAGGTAAAACCTTTCCCTATCTCTGGAAGTGAACTCAAGCAGCTGTATTTTTTCTGAGTAATAATTGCCATTTATTGAGTACCTTTTATGTGCCAAGCATTGAGCCAATCACATTGTAGATATCATGTCATTTAATCCTCACAAAAGCCTGAAGAGGTAGGGTTCTGAGCCCCGGTCTAGGTATCTTTTGCTGCAAAACAAACCACTCCAAAGTTTAGTGACTGAAATGGCAACGGTCATTTGTTTTTGTCATGAATCTAAGATGTGGGCAGGGCTCAACTACGCCAGCTCATCTCTGCCCCCTGAGGCACGAGCTAGGCGACTGCCTGGGGCCCTGGATCACATAGCTAGCACACGGATAGGTCTCCAAAGCTTTGCTCCATACTAGATCCTGTGACACTCCTAAGTTAGCCAGAGCACTTGACTGACAGTCCAGGTTTCTGTATTTTTTCCTGCCTTAATTGACCTGTAGTGTCAGTGCCTACCACAGCTACAGAGGCCCAGTGAAGGCAGATTCTAGAAACATTTCTAAATCACTTCACCTATACTTGGAATTGACTTTAAGAGCAACCCTCGCAGAAGAAAAGATCCAGGGGTATGTGAGAACCATCTTCAGAGGATGATTGTGTAGGTCACAGAGTGGCTTGTATTCTGTGACCTATGTTGTTCATGAATGAACAGGGGTTGGCAAACTATAGCCAATGGGCCTAAGGCTGCCACTTGTTTGTGCGTAGCCCTCAAAAAAAGAAATAGTTCTACATTTTTAAATGACTGAAGAAAAAAACAAGAATATGTAGCAGAGTCAAATAGTTACAACAGAGACTGCAACTATATGGCCCACAAATCTTCTGGAAAAAGTGTGCTGACCTCGCTTCTAGATGACAGACTCAGGACCTGTGTCTGGACCTGGATTTCAGGTCTGCGCAAGAAGGAACTTTCCAGCTAGACCTGTCCACGAGTACGAACCGCAGCCCTCAGCTGAAGGTTGTGCAGGCAGGTGGCTGTGCCAGGACACGGCAGGTCAACGGTCCATGTGTAACAACTGGCTCTCCGGGCGAGAAAAGCCTTGATTTGTAATGTTTGTCTATTTCTAAGATGCAAATCCCACCATGGCCAATTTCCAGTCCTAATGTGATGTCACTAAAGGTGGAGCTGAGCGGAGATGCATGTAACCAACTAGCTCTGTGACGGAGGTTCAAGGGATCTACATCAACAGTATGTAATGCTGCCCCCAAGTGGCTCTCAATCCTGGGACGTGTAGCAGTTTGGGGAGGAACACTAGTGCTGGTAAAAAAAAAAAAAAAAAAAAAAAACACCTTTAAAATTCCATTTGCCTCTCTGGGCTCACAGGCAACCATCATTAACACCTGTAAGACAGAAAGATAAATATTTTGTCCTGGACCTCAGAGCGGCTAGCTTCCACCTGCTATTTCATTGTCCTAACATTTGGTTTAGAAAACCTTGATTTCTCCAAAGATTGGTGAGTTTGACTGCATCTAAGTTGAGAAGTTCTCTTTCACAAAATATCACCCGTAGCAAAGTTAGAAGGCAGATGACAGATTGTAAAACAACATTTGTAATACATAAGAGATCAAGGTTTGGTATCAAGAAGATATAAGGAACACCTATCAATCAATTAAAATTAAAGATAAAGACAAGTCCAATAGGAAAGTGGGCAACGAATATGAGCAGACAATTTATATCCACTCATATACAAATGGCTCATAAGCCTATGAAAGAGTATTAAGTAGTCTCGCTACCAACCAGGGAAATGTAGGACAAAACAATGACTCATTGATTTCACCCACTGAATTGGGCCAACGTAATAATACCAAGCAAGAAGCTGTGGTGATGCAGCACTTTTCTCAAATATGTAAAAACCAGCATAACTTATTGCCCCAAAATTCCAAATCGGGTATATTTCCCTGGGCTGAGAAAAACTCTCACACCTCCAGAGAAGGCAGGTACATGTAAATGGTTAGATAAACTCTGATGTAGACATCGAGGGGAACATCAGGCAGGGTGAAGAGGAAGATGCAGGAGCTCTCTCCCATCGGGCTTTGAGAGAGCAAATTGCAGAACAGCATATATAGTCTGACACCATCTCTGTTCTTAAAATGTAGCCAGATCAGTGCTATGTAGTTCACAAGACATGCATAGAAAGTTCTGGAGGGCTATACACCATATTCGTAATAGTGTGTACTTTGGGGGAGATAGGAAGAGAGCAAGGATTGGTAAGGAGGGGACCTCGTCAGAAGGGACTTTAGTTCTGTATATGGATGTTTTCACTTTTCTTAAAGAAAATGGATTTATGTATTTCTTGTGTAATATTTGTAAGATACCAAATGAAAGTTCATTTCTCTCCAAATAGAACGTTTTCTGTAAGGGTATGTGCCACCACCCTGGGTAAGCTCAGGTCTTCTTGTTTGGTTGAGGGGGAGGGCCACATGGTAGGGAGGAGTGTCTGAATGTGCTGGTCGTTTTGGCCTATGAAGCTGAACTCCCCTTGAGGACTCTCAGTAATCACCTCTGTCACCTCCATGTAGGCCTCAGTGTTCCCTTAACACTCACCTAAGCAAGAAACCGCTTTTGTCCTTAATTTTCTATTACACAATTGAGACTGGACAAAAACATGTTAAATACGTATTTACTTAACAAGAGGGAACTAGGGTCACATTGAATAGGTGGTGCTGGGTGGGGGTTGCCAGCACTGCCTTCTGCTCAGCCCCTGCTCTCCTCCCTGTCAAGGTGCCCTTTCTCCCATCACACCTGGCTGCTCTTAAGTATATCTAGATGCCTCTATGTCCAGACCCAAGGAAAGATTCAGAGAGAGGTGTTCTCTCTCCCATGGAGCCGAGGTCTACCTTCCAACTTACTTATTTCATGTCTAAATACCCACCTCTTCCCCAGATTTTTGGCCCCAGGAATGTCTACCCATTTCAGAAAAACCCTGTTGTGTGACCACAGGCATGTGTGGCCTTATTCCATTGTTAGCATGACAGCCACATGAGAACTTCACACCATGAGCTAGCATCTGGACAAGAGATAAACACAGAGTACTCAGTACCTTCAAGAGTTTTTCTCACTCCACCTTTGGCTAAGAGTAGTTTAAGGCCAGATGGGCTGCATAGAATATGGATATATTTACCGTGTGCCAGACACTCATATTCTAAGTCATATTATCCCCACTCATATCCCCTCATAGTAATATTGAACAGTATGAATTAATGTCCCCATTCTATAGAAAAAGAAACTGTGCCTCAGGAAGTAACTTATCTGAGGTCACAGAGCCCATATTTGAAACCCATAATGCCTTCCCCCAACATCTTTTAACCTTTGGGCAATATTCTCTTGGGGATTCCATTTTAGAATCCTTCAGAAGGTTCCTGCCTGCTTTTTTGTACAACTTCCTGGGTAAAATGAAAGATCACTTTCCGCCATGAATTTTGAATGCCAGGGGTTCTCTTCCATGAGAATCCCCAGAATGCCTTTGAAGTTGAGGTGAAACTGACAGAAAATTTATTTTCAAAGATAGCTTACATTTTGGACTCAAAGGAAGTGTGAAGATCATGAACTTCTTTGGTGGTATTTGTATGATTTGGGGACAGCAGGGAATATATAAGCAAAGAATGGTGTTTGCAAACCCATAATCTACTTTGGACCTTAAAGTCACACCTATTTCACAAATGTGAAAAGGGTGTTAGGCATCTTTCCATCTTTCTCTTCCGATTCCCCAGCTTCATTTTTACCTTCCACAATGTCCTCAGTAACCCAAGGAATTTAAATTAGAATGTGAGAGGTGAGAATGTAAAAACCCCAAGATTAAGAAGATAGACAGTCAACGCACATAATAAGGACAATGAGGCACTGAATTTCGAGTTTTGGTTTATTTAGAGGCAGAGCCAAGAAGTTGTGGGTACTTTCTTCCTCTCACACCTTTACATCACAGGATAGTTAGATTTTTAAAAAAATCATCTCAATGGGCTGAAGAAATTACTTCAAGACTGGAGCAGATATGCATTTCTCACCCACATTTTTCTGACCTGAATTTGAAAGTTTTTAATACCAGTTCATGAATGAACCCTTCCTTCATAGGAGAACCTGAAAGCAAGACTAACAGGAAAACAGTAGTAGATTCTAAATACCCTCCCTGTTCATTGCTTTCTCTACTACCCGAGTTGCCTTAGCCATCCTGTAACATTTTATTTGCAGCCTGTGAGCAGTTGCTACCTATAAAGGGTTGAATTCTGCTCCTCCCTCCCCACTCAAAAAAAGATATATTGAAGTCCTAACCCCCAGCATCAGAATGTGACCTTATTTGAAAATAAGGTCTTAGCAGATGTAATCAGTTTAGAATGAGGCCGCTAGGGTGGGTCCTAATCCAATCTGACTGGCGTCCTTATAAAAAGGGGAAATTGGCACAGACAGACCTGCATACTTGCTTCCTGAATTGTTCCATTGGCCCTCAGATCACCAATCGCACATTCTCACTCTGAGACACATGACGGGGTAAACCAGCGCAACGGTGGGCAATCACCGTGTTTGCCTTGAAACAGCTCCTCAAATGTAGTTAGCACATAGCCAAGAATCTCCTGCCGTTTAGGTTATGACCAGACCTAGTCCAGAATCAAGTCCTGTTATGTCTTGTACAATTCCTAGCAAGAGTCAGGGACGCTGACTGTATTTTAATTTAGAAACTGGAATCCTGCGACAATTTCTCTTACATCACTCTGAAGGCCCACTTTGTGTTTTAAGCTGCAATGTGTCCTAATTACATTCTGTTACGGCTAGCTTTTAGGGGAGGCATTGGTGGGAGTGAAAAGCATGGGAGGAGAACCTTCATATTTTCCAGATCTCTTTGCGAAAACAGCCAGTGCTTATTAGCATTCATTTCACACAATTTCCATGATAATGCTATAATTTAAAACACTCTGACTCAAAGACCTAATAAAAGAGGTTAGACTTGCTTTTCTAAATTTACTGCACAGATTGCTCATCTCTCTCTCCATCAATCTTCCTTCTCTTAAACAAAATGTGAAATTTGGAATAAAGAGTGAAAGTGCCAAGGTCTGACTGATCTTCTTGTTAAAATTATTCTTTCGGCAACAACATTGTAGGCATTGGAGTTCTGATTCTAAGCATGTATGGGAAAGCACTGATGTGAAAAAAATCTTCAAGTCACTTTCTACCTTCTGAGATTTGGGGGCTAAATGGGGGCGGGGGCAGTTGTAAATTATCAAATGGTACTTATGCTCCCAGGCTGTGGCAGAAATCACTTGTTTTCAATTATTTTGATTTAATGACTAAAGATATTCTAAGTAAAAGTTTGTGGCTAAAACATCTGCCTTCCTGTTTTGGTATAAAGGAGGATGGGTACGCACTGCACGTAGGGCCCTTCCAGCAGCAGGTGACCATGATGGGCCCAGGCCCAGTGAGGTAGGGGCTGTCCTAACCCTCCTGATGTCTCGCTGAATGATTTGGTTCCTTGGACAGATGACGGTGTGGATCTCTTTACAAAGAGTATGAGACTGGAACAGGAGCTGCAAACAGCGTAGATGGAGAAAACTAGATATGACCCGTGCCTCCTTTCTCTTGGTCTGATCAGCCACTGCCACTTTGCAGGCTGGTCTCTCCCTTGGGGGCTTCAGGGTTGTTCTTGGTTCTCACTTCTGTTGGCATTGAGTTGCTCAGCACAGGAAGACTGAACAGGCCCAGAGAAAGGCAAACCTGATTGCTGTTGCCTGAGCCTCATAAACAGACCCAGTTCAAGATGGTGTCATCTGTTGCTGCATAGCAAACTATGCCCAAGTTTAGTGGGGTGCAAGGTGAGTTTCCTCTTCTGTGCCAGGACCTTGCATCTATGGTTCCAACCCTTTGAATTCAGGCATGCCCTTTGACCAATAAGACATGTCAGAGTGACACTGTGCCAGCTCCAGTGTGTCTTCATGGGTCTGGGGTTTCCACATCCTGACTTTTGAAGCCCTCCCTCATTCATGTAAGACATGCGATGATCCCAAAATCATCGTTTAGTGCAGAGAAATGTTGAAGATGAGATGCCCTGTACTAAGAGGAAGAAGCCAAGGAGTATTGACTGAGCAAGGAAGGAATCTTGGAAGAGGACCTTCTAGCCCAACTGAGGCTGGGAAGGTCAGAATGTCCACCTGAGTCCTTCCAGAATTCCTAATGCACAAAGTTGTGCCACTGAGCTGCTGTGGTGGACACTGTGAGCACTGTCCATGTTTCCCTTGAAGGAAGGACCTGTTGTCTCCACTGCTGAGGGTAGAGTCAGCACAACCCCCAGCCCTCAGCCCTTGGCCCCCCAGGGCTTGTCTCTGCTGCAGAGCTGCTGCCTGAGGAAGTCCATAGCCAATGGCTGCTCAGTGCAAGAACAACAAACTTAAATAAATGGTTAGGTATGAAATGTTTCAGATTTTGTGGGCTATATAGCTTCTATCACAACTACTCGACTCTGCCCAAGCAAACTGAAATCAGCCTTAGATGAATGGGCATGGCTATGTTCCAATGAAACCTTATTTACAAAAAGAGGTGGCAACCTGGGTTTGGCTCACGGCCTATAGTTTACCCACTCCTGATATAAAGGCCAGGTCAACTCAGCTCAAACTGGGGCAACTCTCAAGGGTTATTCTGGCTCCAGAACTTGCTGTTGGGCCAAGCTGGCAATGGAGCTGAGCTGCAAGGCAGCGTGACTTCTCCTTCTTCCCACTGTTGCCACTGTTCCAAGTCTCGGGCAGTTCTTAAGAAACGTCCTGCATGCTCTTCTCCATGTCAGAGTCCACTTCAGAGCCCTCGGCAGGAGATGCTGTTACGCCATTTATGGAAAATACAGAATGCCTCAATGGGCCTAGTAGCTGGCTTGCCCAGGTCACAGAGCTGTTGGTGCACATCACTTCCCAACTCCACAGTCACCATCATCACAGAGGTGGCTTCAAATGACCATGGTGGGAATATGACACCTCAGGAATAGGTTTTGCACCACCCCCAACCCCAGAGATTTCATTGTTAAGCACAAACCAGCACACCACTGCTGCTATGGGTGGACTTCTGGTTTGAAGCCAGATTGAGAAGAAAGCGTTTATTGAATGCCAAGGTGCTCTACGAGTCCTGGAAGCTCAGAACAACTCATGGGGTGCAATTGTCTCTTATTTTGTAGAGGAGGAGTCCCAGGTGCAGCGAGGTTGGATAACTGGGCAGGATTTGAACCAGTGTCTCCTCATCCTCTGCCATCCTGCCTCACAGAACTTGGAGCCCTCAGGAGAATGAAATAGGTTACTCTTAATTGACCTGAAGGAAGCTTAGGTTAGATGTGAGGGAGGGAAAGGCGGCCAAAGAAGAGGAGCAAAGGCCTGGCCTGGGCTAGCAGTGGGGTTCCTAGGAAGGACTCCAGCCTCCTCACTGTACCACACTATTTGGACACTCTAAAATTCACCGAACAGCAGCCAAACCCCAGCTGTTTCTCCTTGTCAAGAAACCAGCAGTCTGTGAGCGAGGGGGAATGGGCAAGCCTCTGAAGAAGGCCAGAGAGAGGTGAAGCTGGGGTGGGGCAGGCACCATCATCACCGGAGAATTTCCCCCACCTCTCGGGAGTGCAATAGGACCACACCAATAAATCTGAGTGGGGAGACAGAAGAAGCAGGGGAGGATGGGGATTTTCATGTCGAAATCTGCCTTTGGGCAGGTGGCATGGCATTCTATAGGAAAGGCGATTTCCTTCCTTTATAATAGCACCAATTTCACTTACTGGGCCTCAGCCTTATGTCAGATCAGTTTGCTTTACATATATTTATTATCTTTAATCCTCAAAATCCTGAAACTAATAGTTCTGTTATTCCTGTTTGATGAGTAAATGAGGGTCAGAGAGAAGGGATAACCTTCTGGCTACAGAATTAAGATTTGAGTGGGATGTGCCAGCTATAGGCCATACCCTGTCTGTGCAAGCTGCCGATGCTTCAGTCACCCTAAGTGATGGCCACCAGCGCCAGAGAGCAAAGAAGCAAACAGGTGATGGGACATCTTTCTCAGCATTGGTTGGCTAACAATTTCCCATTTCTCCTCCTTTTTGTTACTTAGAGTTGAAGGATTCCCTCTCCCTGTTTTGTTGGTTTTAAGAGGAATAAGAAGACAGAAAAGTGAGAAGTGGAGAGTTTATGGAGTTGAGTGGGGAGCTGGTGTGGGGCGCATGCGCTGTGGAGAGGAGAGAGCCGCCAGACTAGGAGGGTGCAGGCAGGAAGACCACTCCCAGGGGAGTGTCACCAACTACAGGTCTCTGCCAGCCTGGCTTTCCTGGCTGGCTCAGACTCTGGCACTCATTGCAGATCTGCCTTAACCTTCTGCTCAGGTCTCAGGAGTGGAGCAGTCACCTTGCCCTCTGGATAAACATCCCAAAGTTAAATATCAGGGGGGGGACCTTGCAGCCAGGAGCATGTAATTAATTAGGACTTTGACAAAGGGTCCTCACTCTTTGGTGTGCTAAGAGTCACCTGGGGTGCTTGTTAAAAATGCTGCGGTTTCCTGATCCTCGCTCTTAGAAACTCATAGGCAGCAGTTCAGTGGGAGGCCCAGAATCTGCATTGTTAAAACACTCCAAGCATTACTGATGCCAGTGGACGGACCCTGGACCAGGCTAAGAAAGACACCCACTTGGAGGGTAAAGGGGTGGAATCTGAAACTTTTCTTTAAGAAAACAGCTTTTTTGTCATTATTGTATAATCTCATGAGCACCAGTTTTTTCATTCTGGATGTAGACGTGGTAGGTATGTTTGTGGAGCTGTCTTGCAGAAAGAAAGATAATGAGCACAGCAGTTATGTGCATAATTGCAGTTAATTATTATGTTGCAAATGTATAGTTAAAAGATAAACGTTAACTTATAAAAACTCTTATTAAAAGTTCCCTGTTATTTGCCATTAATCACTACCGTGGATTTTGTAGGGGAGTTTGTTCATTTATCCACTTGATAAAAAAGTTTTGAGCTCTTGGTCTGTAGCTGGGACTGTGCAAGGAGGTGGGGGACAGCAGTGGGCCAGTGGCTGGGAGCTGACCTCTGCCCTACAGGGACTTCCACTCTGTCCAGGGAGATTGATTAAATAAATCCCCAGCAATCATGTGCATTTCAGTTTTGTGTAAGTTTATTCTGATTATTTAAGGTATTTGTTAAATGCATTGCTAAATATGATTTTTATAAATATATAGGGATTTGCATATAAACAAATACAAAAGAAAAAATCCTTGTCAGGCTATATATCATAATTTGAGGGTTTAAAATTGATTGGTTTATAGATTATTAACTTCCCAGGTACTCTCTCAAGCCTGTAAGATATATTCTATAAATTCTATACAAAGCTGGCTTATAGTTTTGTTTCTTAGTGAGTCAAGACTTCACCTCTAAATATGTTTAATTAAAATGCTTAAAGGATACATTGATTTTTTTTTTCTTCATCATGCCTCTGCTCTTTCCCCTCATTTGTAAATATAACACCATTAGTAAAATGGTACCCAAGTGCTTTCAAGTGATGAGAAGCACGGAGAATTCTGATTGTATGCTTAGAGGTTTCAGCATGTCTTATGCCATTCTCTTACCTGAAATTTGAGTGTGCCAATAGTTTATGAGAGAACAAATCGATATGAAACAGGATTGTCATCGATAACTTCTGCTTCTTGGTTTTCAGCGTTGCAGGGGGCGAGCTGTTCGACTTCTTAGCTGAAAAGGAATCTTTGACTGAAGAGGAAGCGACTGAATTTCTCAAACAAATTCTTAATGGTGTTTACTACCTGCACTCCCTTCAGATTGCCCACTTTGATCTTAAGGTATGCTGCTGAGTGTTAACCAGGTAGAAGCTTGTGGGAACCACAGCATCGGTTATTTGTGTGCTAAGAAAAATTGAGGCATCTGAAAGAGTTAACATGTGTTTTCCCATATGGGTTTAACAAATGGAGTTGTCAATATAAATCAGCGAATGCACAATGCATGCCTTCTACAGAGATTCCCAACCTTTTTGTGGGATGGAGGCTTAAAATTAATGATTGCATTCGAGAATCCCTGGGGAAGAATCAAGGGGTCTCACCAGCCAGATCTTTAGGCAAGAGAACTGCTGTTGGTAATGGTACATTTTCATCCTGGAATGGCCACTGGCTGCCTGGTTTCCATCCCCTATGGCCGCAAGGCATGTAAGATAGAAGGTGCCTACTCTCCCTCTTGATGCAAAGGCTTTTGGGCCTGAATCTGTCACCAGCAATCAATCAAGCCAAACTCTGAGACTGGCTAAGTGAGGTCATGCCTGGCTGGGGCCAGGGCATTTATGGGAGATAAAAAGGCATGTTAAACTCCCAAACATCACAGAGGTTAGGGTCTCTTTAGGAAGAGAAGACACCCGTGAGCAATAAGAAATGACAACGTTAAGATTTAAGGTACAATCCAAGGCAGTGAAAGACTGTCACAAAGCAGCGTGTGATCGATTGCCAAGTGAATGGTTCCAGTCATTGGAGCTAGAACAGGGCATCAGAGAAAGGATGATTTTCTCCATACTTGTTATAGCAGAGCTGTCAAGACCCCATCTGGATCCCCCCAACACTTAAATACACACACCAAAGACAGCTGCTGCAAACACCCGCCGCTCCCTGCCTGACATCTGGTTTCTCGCTTGGCAGCTGGAAATGCCAAAGAGTAAATGCCCACAGAAGCAGCATGTAGCCATGGAGGACGGGGAGACGGTGGATAAACACGCTAACTCCCTCGTGCTTTAGTTGGGAAACTATGAGTGCTCCTCTTTCTCCCCAAGTTCCCCCAAGGGATTATACTCCAGTCACCCCACCTTGATGAGGCACCTCATATCACCTTCTTTTCTTCCATTTCCTCCTCCCCATTTCTCTACCAAGTGTTCCCTGGGGGCTCCTCCCACATAAGCCACTTGAACCCAAATCCCTGTCACAGGTCTACTCCTGGGAGAACATAAATCAAGACATGTATTTTTCCTGGTGTTCTCTTGCAAGTACGCTTTATGCGTATTTTTTTGGTTGTTTTTTCAGGGGAGAGGAAGAATTATTTTTCCACGTCCTCAGCATAACATATCATACATAGCTGCTATTTTTGTGTGTGGTAAAATAAATGTAACGTAAAATGTATCATTCTAACCATTTTTAAGTATGCGGTTCAGTGGCATTCGGTACAGTCACACTGTTGTGCAACCATTGCCACCATCCATTTCTAGAACTTATTGATCTTTCCAAATTGAAACTATGTGTCCATCAAACAATAACCGCCAATCCCTTCCCACCCCCACCCCCCAGCATCTGGCAGCCACCATTCTACTTACTGTGCCCATGAAGTTGCCCATTCCAAGTTGTATAAGTGGAATCATAGAATATTTGTTTCCTTTTCTGGCTTATTTCAGTTAGCATAATGTCTTCAAGTTTCGTCCATGCTGTAGTATGTATCAGAATTTATTTCCTTCCTATTGCTGAATAATAATTCGTTATATGTATAGACCACATTTTGTTTATCCATTCCTCTGTTGATGAGCACTGGGATTTTCCCACCATTTAGTTATTAGCTATGAACATTGCTGTACCATTTCCTTTTTTTTTTTAAGCCCGAAAACATAATGCTTTTGGATAGAAATGTCCCCAAACCTCGGATCAAGATCATCGACTTTGGGTTGGCCCATAAAATTGACTTTGGAAATGAATTCAAAAACATATTTGGGACGCCAGAGTTTGTTGGTAAGTTTCTTTGCTCTTGTGGGCATTTATTTCTCATGAATATTATGATGACAACATTTCCCCAATATCTCTTCCTTCCAAAACTTAAGGTACATTTATTTCCTCTTAGCTCCTGAGATAGTCAACTATGAACCGCTTGGTCTTGAGGCAGATATGTGGTAAGTCACGAACCCTTGATGTTGTCATCTTTCTGACTGATTTTATTATTCTTCTGACATGTGTTTTTGTTTCTGTTTTGTGTCTAGGAGTATTGGGGTAATAACCTATATTCTGTAAGTACCAAAATCCACAACTCATAGTCTTTTCCTTTTTCTTTGAGAACCATATGTTTTATTAACCATTCTGTGTGTCATGTTGATCTCTTCAGCTTATGTATGCTTTTTATGTAAACATATTCATTTTACACCCCCAGAACACTTTTAGTTTATACTAATTAAACATTTTCTCCTAATTCAAAATGAGTCATCAGAAACTACAAAATAGTCACTGGAAAAAAAGCATGTCTGTCTATCACTGGAAAAATAGGAAAAAGATTTTTTTTTTAAACTACTAGATGCTGTTCCAAATTAACTTTTTAAAGACATCCTTTGCATTAAGCTCAAGCTTTTGTACAGGACAATTAAATGCCTAATACAGTGTAAATGAATTCTATAGTGAGTGCCCAAGCAGTAGATTATAGTCTTATTTCTCACTCCCTTTGTTAGGTATTATAGGAATGAAATGACAACACAAGAAGTAATTGTTTATGTTCTGTGCTCCTTTATTAACAGCCTAAGTGGGGCCTCCCCATTTCTCGGAGACACTAAGCAAGAAACTTTAGCAAATGTATCTGCTGTCAACTACGAATTTGAGGAAGAATACTTCAGTAATACCAGTGCTCTAGCCAAAGATTTCATAAGAAGACTGCTTGTCAAGGATCCTAAGTGAGTGTCCATTATTCCTGAAAAGTGCTCAACTGTGACATCAGCTAGACGAGGGTTGGCACCTGGCCATGTTTACGAGACCCTGGTAGTTTGTGTCTGGCAAAAGGAAGCACGCCATGTGAAACACCTCAGAAAATGCAAGCAGGGTCTTTTGCATCTGCTCAGTCGGTCCTGCAGGCACAGTGAAATAATCACATGAAGACTGACATTTTCAGCTCTCTTCCATGAAGTAGGCCCCAAACTGCATTTTCTAGAGTATCTGCCTGGTAGGCCCCACTAGCATAGAAACAAACTTAATCGTTTGCTTCTGTGGTCACAGAATTTTCTTTTCTTTTCTCTCTCTCCACAAGGAAGAGAATGACAATTCAAGATAGTTTGCAGCATCCTTGGATCAAGGTAAGTTGCATATTGTGATTGGTTTGGGCGTAATAGGGCATCCTGGAATTCATTTGTTCTAAGGTATTACTAGTTACTGTGGGTTCTAACCACATGTCACATCTGGAATATTGTGTTTGCTATTGGTGCCATATGTTAATTCAACTGACAGATGAGTGTATACTAATGATAATGAAGGTGGAGAGGATAAAGCTATCATAATGCAGGATTGTAAATAAGGAGCTAAAGTTCATGTCTACTCAACAGCTGTATTTGGTTTGACCTGTAGGATGTTGGCCCAAACAATATCTTTTTAATTTTTGAATTAATTTTCAGCATTTAAATATCATATCAAATCTGGCTTGAAAAATTTTGAAGAGCTACCAAAACTGAGCCCTCATTTTATAAAGCCACCAGAAACTTGGCACAGCTGCCTTTTTGCTAGGAACTACAGCCTCCCTCTAGCCTGTTACACCTTCACCTTATCTGCCTGACACCTGTCGGCATTTAAGTTAGAGAAATTAAGTTGCTCCAACTAGAACAGAAAGGACTAAGAGTAGGAGAATATGGCAATTACAGAATAAAATTATGGAACCAAGAAGTGAATTGCAATGCAATAACTTGCATTACAGAAGTAGGTTTGGGCAGCTAGAGAACTCTTTGCCAGTATGAGCTCCTGACAGTTGCCTGGGCTCCCCTAAAAAGCAATAATGTCCCATTCTCTCAGAAGTAGAGCCATATGGCTTCCTGAAAAAGATTCAGTAGAAGGCATTCTAATGCTGTCAGACAGGCTGAATTTGCTGGCCTCTGAAGTCTGTCCCAGTTCTAAATTACTTGATGATATTCAAGTTCAAATTCCTCATAACATGGCCTCATCACGAATCTTGCCATTCCCAAACTCTCTAATACAAGTTATTCAGCTTGCCCCAAGCTCCACTTTTCAGCTTTCCCCCAAGATCTAGTCTTTATGGACTGTATGAAACCCTAAGCCACAAGAATTAGCCTCTGCAGACTAGGTTTCTAGATTATTCTAGCAAGGTGAATGTGTAAGCAAGCATCCCAAAAAATGGGAGGTTTCAAAAAGTTGTCATGTAACACATTTCTTTAATTTGAGAGCTCTAAATTTTTTCCTGGACTTTCATTTTAGCCTAAAGATACCCAGCAAGCACTTAGTAGAAAAGCATCAGCAGTAAACATGGAGAAATTCAAGAAGTTTGCAGCCCGGAAAAAATGGAAAGTAAGATTATTCGATATGGCGGGGTTAACTAATTCTATTTCCTGTTCATTTCCAACACTCTATCAGTTTTGATAGTCACATTATCTACCATTACCAGTTCACCAGAGACACAGGGAAAGCCCTTTGTATACCACACTTCTCTCAGGGGGAACATACAAGGGGTTTGCTGGGGTAAGTTCCCATTCCTCAGAGAGTAGAGAACCAAATATCGAGAGTGAAGGAATGTAGGACATACAGTTCTGTAGTTTAATAATGAAATGTAGAAGGAGACTCTCTATCCTGTTGCCTTTATTTATAAGACCTTTGGAATTATTCTTTAAGTAAATATGATCCAATCTTCTTATTAATCCAACCTAGTTACCTACCCCTGAAGAATACATATTGTCAACAGAGAATGCCATCTCAAAGGCTGTCATTTGCACTAATTTGAGTTTTGTTACATAAGGTCCCTCTCCTCCTCTCTACCTGCCTTTATTTATTCTCTTTTTTTCTTTTAAAGCAATCTGTTCGCTTGATATCACTGTGCCAAAGATTATCCAGGTCATTCTTGTCCAGAAGTAACATGAGTGTTGCCAGAAGTGATGATACTCTGGTAAGCAAACCTGTTTGTCTTGGTGAGGTTCTTTCTCAGCACTGTGTATTTAGAATGTGTAGGTTGTTTGATCTGTTCAACAACCCAAAAAACCTGAAGTCATGTAAATGTCAGGCCTGTTCTTCCTCCTCTCGAGGTGGGGAGATAGGATGGCTGATTTGATTTACTTTGTTGCTTCTTTTGTCCTTTTTTCTTTATATTGTGATTGGGACTATATACCTATTCTCGCCCCACTATCTCTAACACTGTCACCCTCTCACTCCCTCCTCCCATACACATAGCTTGATGAAAGAGAGGCTGACCAGTAGGAAGGGAAGAACTAATTCTAGTTTTCATGAACTAAAATAAGAGCCCTCTATTGCCACTGACCTTGGAAATTCTTGGATTATAATGGTACAAAATGGGCAGACAATCCTCCCCGCAAACACACACACACTCCAGAATATCAGGGAAAATGCAGTGGGGCTTGCTGTATAGTTTATGGTAGACCAGAAAGCAAAACTTACTTGTTTGATGATATTGCATTGATTGTCCACGACTCTTGAGAACAACTTCATAATTTTTTTCCCCTTAATTTAAACTGAAACCTAATCACAGATTAACTCTTCAGATATGACTGACACATCTGAACTCAACAAGACTTTCCTCTGACAGTCAGACAACAACAGGGCTTTGTTAACCCTGGAGTTAAAGGGGACTCCAGGAAAGGCAGGAAGGGTGATTCTGTGGGAACCAGGCTGCTCCTGTAACTGAACCCAGTGTTTCCTGAGTGGAATCTGGGGACTCTAAGGGTGGGGACTCATCAGATACCAGCTTTTTTTTTTTTTTCCCTGAAGCTAGTAGTTTCACCAAGCCTCCGGGTCTAGCTTTGTAGAGTAAAAAGAGATAAGAAATGTTGAAAAGAAAAAAGAAGTGGGAGAGAAACAAGTTAAAAGAAGAGAAGTAAAGACAAGGAAGGCTGGATTTGGGAATTGTGTGAAAATAGCAGTGGAAACCAAGAAAAAATACAAATTCAATCTAAGTAAGATGATGAGAATGATTAAATATTATCAATTAAAATCATCCTGAATAATTAGTTGGGAGAAATTATATTTTTTGTAGTGAAAAGTTTCAAGTAAGAGAGGGCCCCAGAGTTGTGCAGGAACTCTCCAGGTGGGAAGACCCACCCCCCCAGACCTCAGGTTCTCTCATCGTCTCAATATCCTGCGAATCATGAGGACATGTCATAACGATCTCTTTGCTGTCTCTCTCAAGGATGAAGAAGACTCTTTTGTGATGAAAGCCATCATCCACGCCATCAACGATGACAATGTCCCAGGCCTGCAGCACCTCCTGGGCTCTTTGTCCAACTATGATGTTAACCAACCCAACAAGGTCTGATATTATTCTATCAGTGATAGGGGAGGGGATGGTCATGGTGACTGTGCACCTCCAAGTCCCAGATAGAAAGGCCCCATCTGCTTCTTTATTCTCCCTTCCATATGCAAACTCCGTGCTGTGAAAAAACTCACTTCTGTTTACAGAGTGAAGTGACTTAGAAATAAAGTCTTTTTGCATTCGGGGCCTTTCTTCATGCAAGTGCATTCTATATGCACTGATTATACCTCTAACCATGAAATTTAAACCTATTCATCCAGCAAATGAAAGTGTCACTTTTGATTATAAATCCAAAAAAGGAAGGGTGCTGTGTTCTTCCACTCCTGTTACGCAGCAGTAGTTAAGCGCCTACTGAGACATAGGAAGGTGTGTGGGAAGCAATGAGAGTTTGAGCTTTGAGCTTTTCCTTTCCTACCAAACCTGAAAAATAGATTTTTTTTGATTGTTTGTTTTCTTGCTTATTCCAGCATGGGACACCTCCGTTACTTATTGCTGCTGGCTGTGGAAATATTCAAATGTTAGAGTTACTCATTAAAAGAGGCTCAAGAATCGATGTCCAGGATAAGGTTAGAATTCTGTTTTATTGCAAATAAATTAATTTTTTAAGTATTTCCAAATGTCTCTAATCATAGAGGTAATGGAGAAAAATAACATTTGTGTTCTACTTTATTTCTCAGTTTTCTGCAAAGGAAGATGAACTGTTAAAATAGCCTGGTCCAATCTAACACGTTACCAAGAAAGAGGCAGACCTTGGTCTTTCTTGGGCTCTGTTACTGGACATCAGCCTTTCTTTGTACACTGCCCCAGATTTTACTCCTCACTGATCACATTTATTCAACAGGGTTATTATGAGATGTCACATTTGTAAAAGTTTTCATTGACTAATTAATCTCAGCAGGAATGTTTTTGCCTGCTGGCTAATTAGGGCCACAAGGTAAGGATGATAAATGGATTGGAAGTATAGACACAATTGATTATTACAATGACTCTGTATCAGCTTCCATAGACTTCCGACAGAGCTGTCAGAGTAGTAGATCTGGCCCTTGACAATATGGCGAATTCTAACCAGAGGTTGAAAAGAAAAACAACTTTTTATTTTGAAATAGTTACAGATTAGTTTTAAAAATCTGCAAAGATAGTACACAGAACTCCCTTATCCTCTCCCCTACCCACCCCAGCTTCCTGGAACGTTAACATTTCGCATAACCTTGGTTCCTTTGTCAAAACTAAAAATGAAAGGGGGGTGTCATTCCTCGTGGAAGTTGCTCCTTTGGAGTTCGTCATCACATAAGAAGGGAAACGAAGTGAGTCTGAGTGACGTGCACATTCAGATCCATCAGAGCTCTTTGGAAATGTGACTTCACATTGGTTTTTTTACAGGGTGGATCCAATGCCATCTATTGGGCTTCTCGGCATGGCCACGTAGACACCTTGAAATTTCTCCATGAAAACAAATGCCCTTTGGATGTTAAAGACAGGGTAAGGCCACTTTTCTTCTTAGGGACAAGGGGAGGTAAGAAAAGGCCACATTCGAGCGTTACCATGCCATGTGCATTGGGACCCAAAGAACGAAGATTCAGGACCAAAATCTCCTGCAGAGAATTTAATCTAGAAATTTGTTTATTTCTGGCAGCTTGTTCTAATATTAAATTCTGCTTTTAACTGAAATCTGCCAAGTAGTTGCCATAATATGCAAGTGTGAATAACATGAAAACTTGAAAGTTCTAGAAGAAAGAGACCCAAGTCCTGGTCCTCTCATTAACTCTCCAAGGGCATATCTCTTTACCATTCTCTTTGTCTTTAATGTGGCTGACAATGCTGACTTTACAATCACTGGCACTAGAAGGACTAATGAGACAATGCATGTAGAGTAAAGCTTTTTGGGGCAAAGATGTTATAAAAATAATTATTGATTTGACAAGATACTTTCATATATACCTATTTCATTCAGTCTACACAACAGTCCTGTGATTTAATTAGCAAGGCTGGAAACTGCACCTAGAATTTCTATCCTTTCATCCATTATAGATTCCACTGTGCAACCTTTTTCTGCTTCTAACACTTGTAGACTAATTTGTTGTGGGCTACCACGTACAGTTTTATGGATTATGTACTCCACCATATCTAAGAATGACATTCCCATCAAATACACGTATATTTATTATGGCAGTTTTATGTCAGGTGGCAATAAAATACCTTGGTTTTGTTTTTGTGGGTTTATTCTGACAATTCTTTCACAGATATAAGTAAAATACCTTATAGAAGCTGCACTTATTCCTAATTCACTGAAAGTTATTATATGGGCTAAATAGTAATGTTTTTTAAAATCTCTGAGAATATAAGAAATAATATTTTAAACATAGACAATGAAATCAGAAACATGTTAATAAATAAAACTATACATTGAATTATCTTCCGTGTAATGAATGTAGCTAGAAGCATCAGTAGGCAAGGAAGTTTAAGAATAACCATCACAGATAAGAGAAAGTATTCTTACCTGGGGGCGGTTTGACAAACAGCGTGAGCCAGGTGTGTGAGTTTAACACTAGCTATATGGTAGACACTCCACCCCAGGTCCCTGGCCCAAGTGAAGCAGGCACCCCAGAGGGGAGGATGCAGAGCCAGGCATGTGTGGAGTGGGCCTCCAGTTTTGTGTGTTTTAGACCTCACAGCTGTTCCCAGGAGTACTCTGAATCTTTGGCTGTTTCTCTTGCAGTCTGGAGAGACAGCCCTTCATGTGGCAGCTCGCTATGGCCACGCCGATGTGGTTCAGTTACTGTGCAACTTCGGCTCCAATCCCAATTTCCAGGACAAGGTAGGTCGTGGTAGCTGGTGTCCTCATTTCCTTCTGCTCTCTGAATGGATGTACAGGCAGACTGTCATATGGCCTAGCCCTTGGAGTTTCATCCAATTTCTGCTAAGATTCAAAAGGGCAGGGACTCAAAATCTAACATTCATTAATGTATTCCCCTGGATAACCTTATGAGGTAGGTTATCATTACTATCATTTTCATTTTCTAGAGGATGAAACTGAGGCAGAGAAAGGGTCAGTAACTTGCCCAAGCTCACACAGTTCATAAGTGGAGGGGCTGGGGTTTGGTTCCAGAATCCATGTCAGTAACCACTATACTATAATGGCCTCTTGTAGACAGATATATGTGTCTAATGATGTTGACCATGAACACATAGACCTTATGACCCTATAGACCTCACAATCAGCCCTTTCCCTGATTTATTAAAGCATGGTTATCTGGGCCACTTCTTTGCCACAGCAGTTAATACCTTTATGTGACTCATCTTTATGTTATATGCATGACAAAAAGCTTGAGGCATCAAGATTGTTAGAATTCTTGTTCAGAGAAGTACTCTCCTACTATTAGTCATCTCAGATAAAGTAAATGAAGTCTCTTTCACAAGGAAGATGCTATAAATCCACCCACACTGGCGCTTTGTTGTTCAGAAGAGCTGAGCCGTTGGTTCCAGTGGGCCCCCAAAAGTCTTCTGTCGCTCATATACTTCGAATGCCACTTTCATTCAACACACAAGTGTTGAAAGAAAACTAATGTAGGAAAGTCATAGACCTATGTCCATTATTTCAAATTAATGTTTCTCTCTAATAGCTAAGAGTTCTTTCTCTCCACTGCCTGACTTTGCTGCCAAATTCAGCAGAGATTCTCACCACGCCTGTGCTTTCTTTCATGTCACTGCATTCTCCTCCTCTATGTGCTTGTCTCCTCGGCCAGGAAGAAGAAACCCCCCTGCACTGTGCTGCTTGGCATGGCTATTATTCTGTGGCCAAAGCCCTTTGTGAAGCTGGCTGCAATGTGAACATCAAGAACCGAGAAGGAGAGACGCCCCTGTTGACAGCCTCTGCTAGGGGCTACCACGACATAGTGGAGTGTGTGGCTGAACATGGAGCCGACCTCAATGCCTCAGACAAGGTGCTTTGTGGGTGAATGCATCACACTCACTGAGAAGCGATCTAGTGGGCTGAAGGGACCACAAGACTTTCTCAAATAGTTTACCTAAAATAACAAACTTGAATGCAGCAAATTGTAATTATCCCTTCTCTTCTCTGTTTCGGAGATTCTGTGAACTTTTCTAGATTCTATTTTAAAATTAATATTCATTTGTGGCATGTAGCAAAATTTATGAATTGGTCAGATGACTCAGGTCTCTTTTATTTTTAGTCTTGTTCACTTTGGAGCAGGTATAGTGATGATCACTGAGCCAAAGACAGTCTTTATTTAGGACTATAATTGGCAATACTGTTAATTTGTAGATAAAGAAATAGGTGGTTTATTTACTTCTATCACCAGCTCACCAGCTATTTTATAGGAAGACAATAAACCACTCTTATTTGTCTGGCAATCACAATTCTAGACCAGGTGTTCCTTTTTTTAATTAAGCAAATTCAGCATAATCTGTTTTTATTGTGAACTTGTATTTAAAATGAGGCTGTGATATCTAGTTAGATTTGGGACACTCTAATTTAGTTACTGCAATTTCTGGAGTATTTTCTTGGTATAGAGACATGGTTCTCAGCTGGGAACAGCCTTGTCCCCAGGGGACATTGGGTAATGGCTAGAGAAATGTTTTGATTGTCGAACCATGGGCAGGAATCACTACTGGCATCTAGTAAATAAAGACCAGTGATGCCACTTACATCTTACAACTCACAGGACAATATGCTGAGGGTGAGAAACCCTAGTACAGATAAGTTTTAAGACATGTTTCCAAACTCTACCCAGCTCCTGAAACTCAGCATGTCTGCTCACCAGGGCAGAGGAATTCCCAGGCTGGTCTTTAATGGGATGCAGAGGTTAAGCAAGTTATGTTTGCTTCTCGTTATATATGCCAGCCCCCAAACAAATCACTTCTCATCGTTTTCTCAGTTCCTCCTGGTGTAAAATAAAACAATTGGCTTTCTACCTAGGAAGTTAGTAAAGATTTCTGAGCACATGTTTTCAAAAGTGTTTTCCAAATACTTGATAAAAACAGGCCATTGGAGTACCAGCTTAAATCCTATACATTCAAAGACAAAAAGAAATGTCAGGTCGTTCAATCTGATCATACTGGACAGGTCTAGACTAATCAAGCTAATGGTCAGCATAGTCTGTGATTATTCAGAGGAATATGTGAAGCCTCTCCCCAACCCCTCGGGAGTAAAGTTCATGGTTTTGAATCCTCCTTCAGGCTTTGCAGTATTGATCACGTTGCTGATTAAACTGGCCCAGTAGTGGCTAGGAAGGTGAAGCCAGGCCCACGTGCCTAAGTGAAAATGCTCATGGCCCCTCGTGTCTGTTGCAGGATGGACACATCGCTCTTCATCTTGCTGTAAGACGATGTCAGATCGAAGTCATCCAGACTCTCATCAGCCAGGGATGTTTCGTTGATTTCCAAGATAGGCACGGCAACACCCCCCTGCACGTGGCATGCAAAGATGGCAACGTGCCTATTGTGGTGGCCCTCTGTGAAGCCAATTGCAATTTGGATATCTCAAACAAGGTAAAGCTGGAAAGAAAGATCCCTGAACGCCCAACAGTGTCAGTCTGTCACCCTGCTTCTGGATTTGGGCCAAGTTTCTCTTTGCATTTCTACATTGCACGAAGTCGGTGTTATTCATACGGACCTCGGTTTTTTTTGTATGGCTCTCCACTGTAAGTCATATTTTACATATGACTTTTGAATAATTTTGTAGAATGGCAGAAAATGATTACATTAATAAGTATTTCCAACCTAACCAGGTTTACTACATATGAGTTAGGATTTGATTGAGATTTGATTGAGATGTAAATGATTGAGATTCTCTTCTTAGTTTTTCCCCTATTGAGAGTTTTATGGTCAAAAGTTTATTATGCCTTTTTTTATGCTAAATGAATTTTGTAAGACCAAGGGGTGTTATTAGTGGGTGAATAAAAAAAAGAAGTGAAAATAAATAATTCCATGTTCCTATGTTGAATTTTTTAAATCCCACTATGTTGACTTCTAGAAGTTAGCTAACACCTACCCTTTTTCCTGAATATCGTCTAGATTTTCATTACCAAATAAGGTAAAATAGTTGGATGTTCATTTAGTTTCAACCCTGTAACTGTATGAAAGGCAAGCATTATTCTGTTATGATTACGTGAAAAACAAAGTCCAAGCAGAATTATTTTGTTTTAATTGTGGGAAACATTTGTTTATAAATGGCAGATATGATGCCAGCAGATTTTACTATGATTTGTTTGAGGTGAAAGAATTAATATCTGAAACAGCTGGAAAATTATACTTCTACAAAAAAAAATATTTCTGTTATATTTTTATATTAATTCTGATGGAAATTGAAATTGGTAATCTTCACATTCTAGAAATATGAAAAGGCAATACTGGGTCTTAGCCATTAGTTGCTGGTTGCTTTCTTAGTTTATCCCATTCTAATCATGCCAAGTCAGTTATGTAAGTGGCTTAAGGCGAAAGCCAAATGTAATATTAAGCAGCATCAAGACCTTGGCTTTCCTTCTAGGAGACTTTAAATGAATAAAAAGCAGCTTCAAGGAACATTCTGGCACTCATCTGAATACATTTAGACTTGGCCATTGTATGCACAGCTGACCTACTGTGTGCACAGCACCTGGGATTAGCTGTCTCCTATAAGATGGAGCATGGTCTCCTGCTGTTTTGCACTAATATAAAGAAAGGACAGGATGTTCGCCTCCTGCCTAAATGCAAAAAATACACTTGTTAAATATTCTCAATAAAATACCCAGCAAGGTAATCTTAGATTTTCATGTTTAAAAACAACTGGCTCATTTCATGGGAAAGCCTGTACATTTTCGATATTGTAGATAGCCATCATGGTTCATAAACTTGTGTTTTTACTATATATGACCCAGCAACGGTACATGCAACAGATAATTGTGTCATTGAATTAAGCTCAGCTGAAGCAAAACTCATTAGTGCCACAATTTCAACCCTTTGAAATTAGCAGCAAAGTTCAAACCATTTTTCAGAACTTGACTAGGTCAGCAGCATGCTACTGATAAGCAGCTCTGCATTTTTGGACCTGCAGACAGTCTCCCCAGGCTGTCTTCAGTGCTCAGAGCCTCAGCCAATGATGACTTATGGGTCTCCTACCTTCCTCAGGGGGACTGGTGTCAGCTTTGTTTCTATTTTCATTTTTTTTGTTTTGTTATGTTTTTATTTTCAGAAAGATAATGGTGGCTCTAGAGGAGCTTAAAAGATGTGCAAAAAAGTAAGAGAAAAGCGTTATTTCGCCAGAAAGCACACCTGGCTTTACCTGGACTCACCCTAGTAACCTGCTGTCAGGATAAACATTGCACAGTGACAGCCCACGCCCTAAAGGCAGACTGTCACTCCTTTCCTGTGGTGTGTCCTGCCTTTCCTTACCTGGATTCATTTCCTCCAGAGATAAAAATGGTCATTCATAGCCTACCCTGTCACCAGAATGTGACAGGAATTTGTCACTATCTTTGACACTCATTGCAGTGTAATGGACATTTCTCAGTCTTCATTTGTCTCGTATGAAAATCAGCAGAGTGGCTATTGAAGTTGGCCATGTTAAGTAACATAAGAGAGAAGAAATAGACGATGCAGAGCACATAGCCCTTGATGCTCTGTTCCTTTTGTGTTGACTCTTCCTATCAGTGAAGATAGAGAAAGCATGCTGTACACAAGCACAGCTACATACACCCATGAAGGTACACACAGATGCGCACCCATATCCGGGAGCATGAGAGGAAATTTTATGCCCAGCAAGGGTGTATTAATGCTCTCTTTGGCAGCACTGTGCCAAGCACAATGTGAGGGGGCCTGTGGATGGCACATTAATGGTTCTGGCCCTCAGGCAGCTTTTAAATATGATTGCGTCTCATGTTGGGATAGCTGATTGTGGCAGAGGCACAGGTGTTATGGAAACGCTGACATCTCGGCATTAAAGAAACTAGGGAAAACTTTTCAGAGGCGATCATTTAAAATGATTGTTTTGACAGATGAGGAAGAGAGGAAAGAATATTGCAGACCTTGGAAAGTGTATTGCAGACTGAGGGACGTGTACGTGTGTGTTTGGGGACTCTCTGGATGCCCCTGTAGCTGACATGTGGCGTAGGTACTTAAAGAGAGAGAAGGGGGAAAGAGAAAATGCAACTGAAAGGGACAGTGGGTCATCAAAAATCAGGAGCCTTCAAGAATGTAAACTTCCTAGTCCCTTATCTTCTTCACACTTTTCTTCATTGCCCTTCTTTCTATAAAACCATACATTCTATAACCCAGGTTATCTTCCTTACACATAAATCCAAATATTTCATCCAGATCTTCCAAAACTTCTCTTTTCCTTCTCACTTTAACTTTAGGATATTTTAAAGTTTAATATCTGCTTTCTAAGTCACTCTAGAAGATAATAGTAGACAAAACATTAACACGTACACACACTGCAACGTTATTTATAATAACAAGGTATGACACTACATTAAATGTTCATCCTCAGCGGCCTGGCTGATAATTATGACTTATCCATGCAGTGAAAATTGTTCAGGTATCCAAAAGAATGTCGTAGATATAGTTACAGACATGGAACAGCATTCACAATCTATTGTTAGGTGAATGGAGCAACTGACAAAATAGAATCTGGAGTATGATTATATCTTGACTTTTCAAATTATTTACCTCCTCTTGTGAATTCATAGGTAAAATCTTGGAAGGAAATCTTGTTAAGTAGGGTCAGCTCTGAGCAAGGAAAACTCAGCGGGAGCAAGAAAGTTGAGAGGAAGACCCGTTTTTTATCATTCAATCCTTCTATGTTGTTTGGATATTTTAAATGAGGATTTAACTTTATAACAAAAACCTATGTTTGTAAATAAACAGCATAAGACAGAGATACCCAAACTTTCTCTGTTCTCAATGTCTATAGTGTCTCAATAATTTTTTCATGATTCCCCCAGGGCAAAAGAAATATCTAACTGTTCTGTTTATTAAGTAGCTCAGTCTAAACAACTTAATATTTATATCCTGACAACTTTGTAGCTATTGGAATGAATGATCCACAGAAGTTGAAAGAAAACTAATATTTTAATTTTATTCTTACATAACCACAATTATGTACTAATGGGATATGTGCTCATTGGGCACCTCACGACTCCTCAAACCTTGAACTCAGATTGGACACTACTAGCCTTATTTCTTATTCTACATTAATTTTCTCGAGATACTTGCTTCTTATCACAGCAGCTGCCAAACCCTCGCTGTGCAGACATGATGTCGTTGAGAGGAAGACAGTGCAATCTAATCTTGAGACTGAATCACCTGGAGCTAGTAGTTCACCTCGTGTCCAAACCTGCTGATTTCATTAAAAATTTTGAATACTTATCAGCAACCCCCATGAATTTACTGCAGTGCCCTGAAGTGCCTTGGCACACAGTTTGGGAACCATAAACAACAACAAAAAAAATAGTGGGCATGGCCTTGGAATTTCACCTCATTGGAGTGTCTTCAATGGCTGTCCTTCCACTTCGATCATTTCTTCCCTTGCTGTGGCTAAATTTGAACTTTGGTGCAGATCTTTCTGGAACTTTGGGGCTTTTAAGCCCTGACTCAACCCTCCTTTCTGCCAACACAGCAGGAGACTTAATTACTTTATGATAAGCCTCCCACTCTTTCATCCTTTGAAGTTACTCTTTTAACTGAAAAATCCTTGAAAACATTTTTGCTTGGCTTGTCTTCCTTAGGAGACAGCAAGCTTCTAGAGAAGGCAGACTGTGCCTCCTATTTGCAGACTGTGCCTCCTATTTCTTTCTGGTGGACCCCAGATCCCACACATGGTGCTGGCCTCGTGGAGTAGGCTCCATAAATGTTATCCTCAGGCACTATAATGAGAAAGACTCTTTTGGGTCTTTTTATTGATTGATTGATTAATTGATTGATTGTCTCTTCCAGTATGGACGAACACCTCTACACCTTGCAGCCAACAACGGCATTCTGGACGTGGTCCGATACCTCTGTCTGATGGGCGCCAATGTGGAGGCACTGACCTCGGTGAGTAGCCTTCTGGCTGGAGAAAGCGATTAAACCTATCTGAGCCCTCCAGGGCACGAGGGGAAAGGTATTGCTTGGCAACTGTATTCTAAAGCGGACAAGCTGCTAGTAAACTTCAGCCCCTCCACTGCAGTTCTGTGAACATTTGCCTACACAAATCCAGGGTAATATCTAGTTTCTGCTTCATCCTTTTCTCTCACCAGGCCCACGCTGCCAGCAATGCCTGCTGTTTCCCACTGGCCTTTTTGTTTCCCATGTTATACAACAGTGCCTTTCCATGTTTTTATTAGATGTGTGTGTTCTCCTTTCCTAAAGGCTCCCCCGCCCCGCCGCCTCCACTGCAGGGCACTGGAGGCGCCATGGGCTTTCAGGGAGGGAGGAGGAAGGGGCCCTGGGTGTGTGGTGAACAACTGACAAGAACTGCTTTCTCTTGTTTAAAATGTCTGGCTTTGCTCTTAAGCTTGCAAGCTATTCTTAAATGAGATTTATTTCTTAAGTTCCCCCACTCCCCAGTCCGCATTCCTGACCTGGTACCTCCCTGCAGAAGAAACCGTTTGATTCTCATTTCATGAAATACTAAAGAAGAAAAACATTTCAGCTGATGAGATAAGGTTGCCGTTGTTAGCTGCAGTGAAATGTTATCATTTGAGGTTTTTCTGGCCCAATGATGGGTCGCCTCTCCATTTGCTCATGTGGGAGATTCCTGACACTCACCAGCACTTTGCTGACATGAACTGTTTTCCTAAGGCAATCCATCAAAGTTTTCAAATATGGCCACCGACCTGGGGAGAATCAGGGTGCAGAAGCTGGAAAGGGTCTTTATTTCTTGGATTCATAGAGGAGTTGACAAACGGGGATCCATGAGCCAAATCCAGCCACTGCCTGATTCTGCAAATGAGGGTTTATTGGGACACAGTCAAGCTCATTGTTTTTGAGTTGCCAATAGCTACTTTCACGCTATGCAAGCAGTGGTGAACAGTTGTGATAGAGAGCCTATGGCCCAGAGGGCCCAATTTATCTACTATCTGACCCTTTACAGAACGTATTTGCTGACCTCTGGTCTAGGACACAGGCATATCTTGGAGATATTGTGAGTTCAGTTCAGACCACTTCTAGAAAGCCAATATCACAATAAAGTGAGTCACACGAGTTTTTTGGCTTCCCAGTGAATATAAAAGTTATGTTTCTACTACACTATAGTCTTTTAAGTGTTCGATAGCATTATATCTAAAAAAAAAAAAAAAAAAAAAAAAAAACACTGTACATACCTTAATTAAAAATTCTTTATTCCTAAAAATGCTAACCATCATCTGAGCTTTCCATGAGCCATAATCTTTTTGCTGGCAGAGGGTCTTGCCTCGATGTTGATGGTGCTAACTGATCATGGTGATGGTTGCTGAAGTTCGGGGTGGCTGTGACAATTTCTCAAAAGAAGACAATGAAGTTTGCCTCATGGATTGACTCTTCCTTTTACAAACAATTTCTCTATAGCATGTAATGTTGTTTGATAGCATTTTACCCACAGTGGAACTTCTTTCAGAATTGGAGTCAGTCCTCCTAAACTCTACTGCTGCTTTATCAAATAAGTTTATGTAATATTCTAAATGCTTTGTTGTCATTTCAACATTCTTCACAGCATCTTCATCAGTAATAGATTCCATCTCAAGAAACCACGTTCTTTGCTTATCCATAGAAGCAACTCCCCATTCATTAAAATTTTTATTTTGAGATTACAGCAATTCACTGACATCTTCACACTCTGCTTCTAATTCTAGTTCATTTGCTATTTTCATCACTTCTGCAGTTACTTCCTCCGCTGAAGTCTTGAACCCGTTAAAGTCATCAATGAGGGTTAAAATCAAATTCTTCCAAAATTCTGTTGATATTGATATTTTGGCTTTTTCCCATAAATTATGAATGTTCTTAATGGCATCTAGAATGGTAAATCTTTTCCAGAAGGTTTCAATTTGCTTTGCCCAGATCCATCAGAGGAATTACTATCTATGGCAGCTATAGTCTTATGAAATGTATTTCCTAAATAATAAGACTTAAAAGTTGAAATTACTTCTAGGGGGTGCAGAATGGATGTTGTGTTAGCAGGGGTGAAAGCAACATAAATCTTGTGATACATCTCTGTCACAGCCCTTAAGTAACCAGGTGCATTGTCAATGTGCAATAATATTTTTAAAGCAATCATTTTTTTTCTGAGTAGTCAGTTCAAACAGTGGGCTTAAAATATTCAGTAAATCATGTTGTAAACAGATGTGCTGTCTTCTAGGCCTTGTTTCATTTATAGAACACAGGCAGAGTAGATGTATCATAATTCTTAGGAGCCATAGGATTTTCAGAATGGTAAATGAGCACTAGCTTCAACCTAAAGTCACCAGCTGCATTAGCCTGTAACAAGAGAGTCAGCCTGTCCTTTGAAGCTTTCAAGCCAGGCATTGACTTCTCTCCCTCTAAGAAAGTCTGAGATGGCATCTTCTTCTAATAGAAGGCCGTTTAATCTACATTGAAAATCTGGTGTTTCATGTAGCCACCTTCATTAATTTTCTTAAGTAGATCCTCTGGATAACTCTCTACAGCTTCTATATCAGCACTTGCTGCTTTACCTTGCACTTTTATGTTATGGAGATGGTTTTTTCCCTTAAACCTCATGAACCAGCTTCTGCTAGCTTCAAACTTTTTTCTGAACTTTCTCACTTCTCTCAGCCTTCATGGCATTGAAGAGAATTTGGGCCTTACTCTGGTAATCTAGATTTGGCTTAAGGAATGTGACTGGTTTAATCTAGCCAAACCAATAAAACTTTATTCATATCAGCAATAAAGCTCTTTCACTTTCTTACCATTTGTATGTTCACTGAAGTAGTGCTTTTAACTCCCTTTAAGAACTCTTCCTTTGAGTTCACAATTTAGCTTTGTTTGGCACAAGAGGCCTAGCTTTCAGCCTTAATTGGGTTTCAACATGCTTCCTTAGGCTCAATCATTTCTAGCTTTGATTTAAAGTGAGGAATGTGCAACCCTTCCTTTCACATGAACGCTTAGAGGACATTGGTTATTAATTGGCCTAATTTCAATATTGTTGTGTCTCAGGGAATATGGAGGCCCAAGAAAAAAGAGAGAAAGAGAGAGAGTGAAACAACAGCTGGTCAGTAAAGCAGTCAGAACACACACACTTATTAAGTTCACCATCTTCTATGGGTGTGGTTCATGGTGCCCCAAAACAATTATAATAGTAACATCGAAAATCATCGATCATGAAGCACTACAACAAATATAATAATAATGAGAAAGTTTGAAATATTGCAAGAATTACCAAAATGTGACACAGAGACACCAAGTGAGCAAATGCTTTTGGAAAAATGGCACTGATAGACTTGCTCCACACAGGTTGGCCATAAACTTTCAATTTGTTTAAAAGCAAATGCAATACCTGCATAGCACAATAAAGCAGAGTACAATAAGACGAAGTATTCCTGTTTTTCATTCCTGACTGCACTAATGTTACCTTGATGCCATTTTCTCCCTGAAAGCACTGGATCTTTTCTCTGCAATGTTGAGCAAGCTGGGCATTTCTACAGCTCAGTGATGGCCAGTGTTCTACATGGGACTGTCCCCTTTTTAGGGCATCTCCTCTTCCAGCACAAACACACATATGGCCATGCATAGACCTTTAGGCCTGATGTGCCATTACCAAACCCTGCCCAACCATGTCTTGGCACACAGTTCAGTTACTCCACAACAGAGCATGTATATGTATTTTTATGAGGTAAAATATGTCATTTTCAGTATTCTAGTAGCCACATCTAAAAAGAAAAAGAAAAAATTAATTTCAGTTATATATTTTATTTAGCACAAGATAATGAAAAACATCATTTCGACTTCTAATCAATATTTTAAAATTACTGAGATAATTCACATTTTTGGTTTGCACTAAGTCTTTGAAATCCGGTGTGTATTTTACACCCAGGGCACATCTTACTTCAGCCACATTTCAAGCACTGAGTAGCCACGTGGGCCTCATGGTGGGGTGTGGGGAAGTGGAATGAGGGGGCTTCCCCCTTATAGGACAGCACAGTGCCAACCCCTTTTCCTCTGCAAGCTTTTCTCCCTCTGCAGGAGCCAGCGCCACTCTTCTGGTTCTTCCCATTCTTCCCCACATCCCTTGACCCTGCAGCGCCCTCTAGCGTTGCCTTTTCTCTCACTCTGTTCTCAGCCAGGGTAACTTGAAGAAGTCCCGAGTATCTTGTCCTTTCTTGTTTCTTGTATCTTGCCCCTCCTCCACTCTCCACAGTCTGTCCTCAACTCCTTGTGGCTCTCAGCAGAGTCCCCAGTCTCCTCCTGGTAGCTCTCTTCAAAACTTTTTTATTATAAAACGGTTTTTAAAAAAAAACATGAGCAAAAGTAGATCTTGATGAATGATTACAATAAATACTTTTGTATCACTACTCAGGTCAAGAAATAGAACTTTTGAGCCTCCCCACCAGAAGGCCCCAGTGGCCTTTTGCTGCGTGACCCTTTCCCACTCCCCAGTGTAACCACCACCACCCCCTAAATGCACCTCTGATTTTTGTAGTAATCACTTCCTTGCCTTCCTTTACAGTCTTTCTCACCTAAGTGGCAGCTGCTCTTTTAAATACAATTTCTACAGCTACCTCTCCAGGACCTGACACTTTCTTGACACTCCCTCCTGCCTTGGATGAGAAAGTCCTATTTGCTCCAGCTTCTCCAGCCTCTGCTCTCCCTCCTCCAACTCCATGTCCTCTTATAGCTGCTCCATCCCGGATGGCCAGCTGCCCTCCTGCTCTCCACCCACAGCTTCTCTCTCCACCCCCAGGGCTGCACTGCACCCAAACTCGGTCTGTAGCCTCGCTTGCTCCCCAAGCGCCACACTCAGACACAGCCTCCACGCACTCTGTGCTCTCCTTCAGTTCTGCTCTTCACCCCAATGTCTGACCTTTGCAAAGGGCTCCAGCATGTGCCCAGTCCAGGAGCATGGAAGTTCTTCTCCCTGGCATCATACCAGTGGCCACATCCTGGATTCTTCTGGAACTTGCAGCTCTCCATCCTCCTGCTTCCACTTGTGTGTTTCCCCCACGACCAACTCAGTCTCAGAACCGGTCCCTGACTGTAGCCTCATAGCCGCCAACAGTTCCATCCCACCCCACATGCATGGTTCTAGGAAAGCCAATGTGCAGTGCGCTCTGATTTCAAATCATCCTGGGGCTCTGTGGTCTTCAGAATGTGACCTCCATGGCCTGGCCCCTGCCATTTGCCCAGCCAAACACCTCACCCCTGCGCCCCCTCAAGAATGAAACCGTTTGCAGGTCCTGAGTCCCGGGAAGTCCCTCGCTCACTCCCACCTCATCAAGTTGGCACATTCTGTTCTTTCCCTCTGAATCTTGTATTTTCACCTCCTCCATCCCTTACACATAGTACCTTCTAGTACACATACACATACATACATATGCACACTTCACACCCCACCATGCAGCAACATGATGTGCTGCTGCCTTCAAAGTGAAATTGAAGCTTTAATGGCAGGCACCTGGGCACACAGTAGCTGATGGTATTAGTGGCAAGAAGATTTGGGGACCCTAATGCCTCTCATCTTTCAATATTCCACTAGAGCCCTAGGGAGACTCCTCTTTTCCAGCCCACTTCAGCGGGTATGATTTCCCCCTTTCTTGCTATGTTGGGATTGACTTCTGATTATCTCAAGAGGCTGTGAGCCCTTGGCTGTGATCACCTGTGATTTGTTATGGTCTCCCAAGTGGTCTCTCTGCTTCCAGCTCACCTGTCCACAGTCTGTTTCTCACACACTAGCCTATGTGGCCCTGTTCAAACGTGTCAGATGATAACCCCCTCTCCGACTCTCCATCAGGGTAAAAGTCCTTACATTGGAGGTCCCCTCTGACCACATCTCTTGCTCCTTCTCCCCTTGCTCCTCCGGTGCCAGCCACACAAGCTTCCTTGATATTCTTCAAACATGACAGTTATCCACACAGCAAGTGCAGGACTTCCTCCAGACATGCAAATGGCCTGCTCTCTCACCTCTTTCAGGTTTTGACTCAGACATCCCTGCTTGGTGAGGCCTTCCAGGACCACTGTTTGTAGCAAGGAGGGCAGCGAGTGTTAGGATAGCTCATGAACCAGGCACAGCCCAAGGAGTTAGCACCTCGCTTGGGGGTGCATGGCAGAGCAAGGCCACAGTGCAGAAACCCAGCTCCTACCCTTCTCCCTCTTGGACAGAAAGCCAGAGAGTTTAGGGAAATTCTCAGCTCTTTTATTTACTACCACTACTTGCTTTTTCTCTGCCTGCCAGTTTGTTGGTTCTTTCCATTTGGTTTCCTCTAATCTGCTTAGAACCTGTGCAGTGTCTGTTCCTGTCTAGCAGATGAAGAAACCCAGGCTCCGTCTGAGAGGCTGAATGACTGACCACACAGCTGGTGAAGGGCAGAGTCAGGACTTAAACCTGGACCCTCTCACCCCAAAGTTCAAACTCTTTCCACGACACTGGCAGATGTTTCTTTTGGAAGCCTGAAGGATGTCATTTAGAGCAGTGTGTTTTGCAAACTGTAAAGTGCTATGCAAATGTTCAGACTGTTGTCATTGGTGGCTTTCCTGTCATTTGAAAGGCTTAATGGTAGAGAGTCATCTTTGTCACTGACCATCCTCAGCCTGTCTTATATGCAGATATGAGGTCTTCCAAAAAGTAAATGTTATGGCCAGACACGCCAGAACACCAAATTTAAGACAAGGCCCAGATTTCTTCTAGCGAGAGCAGTGGTTCCCAAACTGCTGCACAATAGAATCACCTGGGAGCACTTAGAATCCCAATGCCAGAGTCACCCCAGACTGGTGAAAGTGGAGTGTGCGGGTGGGAGCCAGGCAGCGGGAGTTCTTATAGAACCCCGGTGACTCCAGTGCGTGGCGGAGCTTGGAAACCACTGAACTGAGGCCTTTGCTTATCACGGCAGAAAAGGATCTAGACACTGGCAAGAATCCCTGGTTAAGGACGTGGTGTCAGACATGACTCCTACCTAATTCACGCCAAAGCAAAATAGAAGCCCGCACCTACCCATTGGAGACTTTTGGGAACTCTGAGGGAGCACTCTGAGAGAGATGGTGTGTGACTGTAAAGCATGCCTCCTCCTAGAGCACCTACCTGAACTTCCAGCTTCAGCCCAAGACAGTGGTCCTCAGCTAGGGCAGCTTTGCCCCCAGGGAACATTGGGCAATGTGGGGGTGTCACCAGTGAGGAAACGTGAATGCTACTGGCATCTAGTGGCAGAGGCCAGAGATCCTGCAGTGCACAGGACAGCCGCCCAGAGAATTGCCCCACCCCTCACATCAGTGGTGCTGATATAGAGAAACGTTGGTCTGATGTGAACCCACGCATGGCTCAGAGAGTGACTTGAGTTGAGAGCTCAGAAGACATGCTGTTAAACAGATTCAGGCAGACATTTCTAAGCTTCCATGGGAATGGAATTCTGTTACTGACAAACACTGAGAGATAAGCCAAACTGCTTCTTTTAGTTAAAAAAAAAAATATCGCTTTTATTTATTTAGAAATTGCTCTTCATCTTGTCTACTTTTAAATTTCAATAGTTCCTAAAACTGCAGCAGAACAGTTCCTAAGCCTTTGTACCCTCCTCAGTGGTGTGTGACCAGCCATAGTTCCCACTGCCCAGGAGTGACTCTGAGGGTCAATGCCCACAAAACACGCGGGGCTCATTAAGAGGTGCTCGGTAAATGTTAGCCATTATCGTGCGTATTCATGGTAGAGAAACAAATGAATTCGTTTGGTATGAAACTGAAGCCCTGTGAAAATTCTCTAATTAAAAAGCAAACGCCGAAGTGCCATGGATCCTTATTTCCTCCTTTGATGTTCACTGAAAATCTTTTAATAAAATTGTCTGTAAAACTAAGGCTTTTATTTGAATGTACAGTAATTACCCGTAACTAGCATGATACGAGTGCTGAGGTTTGTCTATGGATGTGTTTTGAAACATTAGCCGGCACTAACTGGAATTTGGCATCTAATGACAATCTATGGTCTGCCTAATTGGAGAGAGGTTCGGTTCCCTGGGTAATCTGCCTTCTAACAAGGTGCCGGGTTTGATTAAAGCCTGTGTGCTGAGACATCTCTCCACTGGACCTCAAAACACCAATGCACAATTTCTCCCTACTTCTTCTCTTCCTTTCCTGGACGGTCAAGTAAAATAAAGAGTCCACAGAAAGGGAATAAGCCAGGATTATTTTCCCACCTTCTTTGCTTCTCACTCCTGTTCTTCTTGTTTCTGCCTCCAGTGACAAAATTGGTGTGTAGAAAGCACAGGTCTCTGTTGCAAAGGAAAGAAACTAATCATTTTTCTCCAATAGGATGGAAAGACAGCAGAAGATCTTGCTAGGTCAGAACAGCATGAACATGTAGCAGGTCTCCTTGCAAGACTCCGAAAGGTGAGAAATTCTGTTTATCAGTCTGAAATTCTGTTTCTATGTGAAAAATGTATCTTTTCCCTTGTGTAAACTCTGAGAATGAACAAAACGAGGCTTTGAACTCACCAGTTGAATGAAAAGGCAGCTGTCCCTGTCCCGTGGTTTGCATATTAACTTGCATACATGCATCAGCTACTTGTCCGCTTTCTTCTGTATCTCATGGACACTGTAATTTACAACATGAGGATGTGCCTGCAGGAAGCCAGACTCATGGAAGTGAAGCAACTTGCTACTTAGTGCAGAGCCCAGATTCAGACCTGAAATAGGAATGTCTGTTTGCCATGGTCCCTCAGAGGGTTCAGCGTTTCTTCAGTGCAATTTCTGTCCAGTTGGGGACAGTCCTCTCCTGCACCGAGCTTGCCTGCCTGCTGTGTGTCTACACCAATCTCCTTCTGTAGGGAAACCCAGTCCCTGTTTCCCTCAGCAGACTCTTCCAGACTCCGTACTCAAGGAGATCCATGTGTTTGCTAACCTTAGTCATTCCCTCTAAGGATTCTAAACCTCAGCTTCCTGAAGAGCCAGAAAAAGAGGATTTGGCTGCCAAGCATTTCTAACTGCATTTCTAGTATGCTCTCATGGATGGGACTTCCTGTCCTTGAAGGATTCGAGGACCCTTAGCCTCTCCTGTCATAGTTCTCTCCTCCATTCACTTTGGAAACCAAAAGAGGCCTCCACATATTTCCTGACACCCTATGGGGCGGTGCCACCCTTCAAAGACCCACTCCTTGACCCTAAACACATTCCTGGGGAGAAATCTGTATCTGGAACAGCAGAAGGATTGGCCTTAAATTGCTGTGCCATTCCATTTGGTTTCCAAATTAGCAAAAGAAAAGCTGCCTGAGTTTTCTTCTCCATTTAGCTGACATGCCTAGGAAATTATCTCTTGATGTTTGTTAGGGAGCTTGAGTCTTTCTGTTCTTGAAGAACTAACCAAAGCCATCTTGTTGACCAGCATGGGGCAGCAGAGGACCCGCCAGAGGAGAGTGAGAGCGTGTTTCCATATTTAGACAGCGCAGGGGGCAGACCCATAAGGAGATGAAGCCTTGCAGCCAGTGCATCTGCACAGGGTGAGGGTGAGGGTACAGAGGCCGAGCTTGTGGGGAGAGAAAGAACACAGCGCATGCCTGAGCTGAGTAGGGTCCGCTCGGGCCCAGTTCGACACAAAGGGATTTGAGGTAGTGATGGGCTGGAGCCTCTGGTGCTGTCTAAGAGAGCCTGCCACACACATCTCTTCTTCCCAGCTGCATGTCAGTGCTGTCACATTGGGGCCTTGAAAGCAGCCATGGTGGCAGTGTTTGCACCACAGGAATAGCAAACATGACAAATTGGGGCCATCTTTGCCCCTAGCAAGCTGGTTAACCAGCACGCTGTTGCTTTTGGGGTCTTTGGAAGCCCCCATAGTCACACTTTGGGTTCTAGGTATAGCCTTCTGTTGAGGTAGGAAATGTCCAAACCTGTGGAGGAATTTTATGCGTTTACTTGAGCCAGCTACCAGTGCCAAGCAAAATCTCAACCGATGGAGAAAATACTCCAGGGAATGGCAGTTTTATGGCTTATTTTATACATTAGAATCAGAGGAGGAGACGTAAGGAGAGTGACATGAAATCCACTGGTGATAGATGAAAAGGGCGGGAGAAAGCAAAGCAGGAAAGTCCCTGGGACAAGATAAAAATGAAAACAGAGAAACACATCTTTCTCTCACTTTGGTGGGTACAGGATTGATAATAACATTTATAGCATATAGAGGTGATATTTGGGGAACAAGATAACCATGAGGGGTTCTGTGCTCTCATGCTCTGGTGCAGTAAGTGTGCCCTGAAGGGTCCAAAAAAAAAAGGGATTACTTTCGCATTCCATGGGTATGTTACCTGAGATGCAAAAAGACAATGAACAGTCTTAAAGTAAAGACTGACCTTTGTCAGGGAAGCTACAGGCCTAGGATGTGACTACCCACCATGACCTGCTTTCAGTAAGGAATTTTTATATTCAAACCATCCCTATGTGGTTACTTTCCATATCTGAGTTTGTAGGACACTCCATGCTGGCCTTCCCTGAGCTTGTCAGGTTTAGTTTGTGGCCCCTTTTTTGTCTACGCTTCTTACAAAAGGAGAGCCACCCCTTCTACTCTCTCCCAGGTGCTCGCCCCACCACTAAACAAAGCTCAGTTCAGCCCTCTAGACCTGCCCAAGAACCATGCTGTGCTACTGCTTACCAGACTAGTTCTCCTCCTAGGAAAAGGAGAGTGCTCGTTATCAGGTAGGCAGAGAGAAGGATGCACTTAGATTTTTCATCAGCATCCATTTTACTATCACTGCAAGTCCCATTTTTATCTGATTTTAAAATACTAGTTTCGGGGGGTTTGGGAAGTTGGCTTCTTTTTATGTTGTTTGATTGTCCTTCTAATCAGATTTTCCATAATTTGATATTAGAAGTAGTTGCTTTTCCTAAGCCTAAGACTAGACAGTGAGAAAGATGCCCAGGAATGTTTAGGAAAAGAGGACAAAATTGGGAGTTTGCCCAGAATTTAAAATTCACAAGTAAGCTGCATTTGCATAATTAAGAGTTGCTGCTCCATCAGTGCTGGGTCTAATTGCACCCTGCCATTTGCGGAAAGCCTCATCACCTCCCCATGCTCTTATCTGGCTTTCCCAGATTGCAGGATGCTCTTCCCTGTCAATCAGCAGATGTTTAGTCATCTTTTCTGATGAGAAATGAAAGCTAAATTTCCAGGGGGAAAAGTTGCTGGGAAAAAGGAAACTAGAAACCAGGGCTTAAAAGAGCAAAGCAGTTAACAAATAATATTCATTTAAAAGATGCTCACAGTGTCAACTATATACCAAGAACTGTTCTAGGCACCAGAGAGATCACAGTGAACAAAAGAGGCAATACTCAGCCAATAAAAAATTAGAAAAATGCCCGATAAGGTGAGTTAGGTGTGGGCAAACAATGGCCAAAGCCAAAACTACCCTACTGCCTATTTTTGTAAATAAAGTTTTATTGGAACACAGCCATACCTTTCATTGTCTGGTTTCTGAATACAGAAGTCCCAACAGAGACCATCTGGCCCTTTACAGGAAGGTTTACTGTCCCTGGTATAAGTGCTGGGGACTCAAATAGGATGAAATGAAAGTAGGGGATGGGGTGGCATCTACTTTCCACTGACTGTTCAGGGAATGCCTCTCTTATGGTGGCATTTAAACTAACACCTGAAGGACAAGAAAGAGGAAGCAGCCAAAAAGTGTTGGTGAAAGGCAGAGGGACTAACAAGTGCAAAAGGCCTAAGGCATTAAAAAGTTGAGCATGTCCCAGGAAACAGACCAAGCCTGCTCCAGAGCTTAAGCATGGTGTTCTAGGCAGAGGATGATGGCTACGATGGTTGAGGCCATCTGATCAGAGAGGTAGACCAGGCTTTACAGACCTTGATAAGAGATTGAGATTTGCTCCAGGTGTATTGAGCAGGTGGGAGCAAGGTCTGACTTAGATTTTAGGAATTTACTGGTCCAACAGAAGGACCCGATAGAAGATCATCTTGGTGGTCAGGTGAGATATGAAGGTTCTTGGACTGGGGCTGTCCAGGCTCAATTATTTTGTGAGCCTTAGGCAAGAATACAAACACCTGTGTGAATATTTAAAGTATATGATTAAAGGTAATGAACAGGGAAATATCATATGTTACAGCCTCCCACTTTTACAGTACACCTTTATGACCACCTGGAGAGCCGGGTTCTGGTTTAGAATTTTGATCCCTCAGCGTTCAATGCTGCTTCTCTCCCCCTTCCCAACCCTAGCAGCCCTGCATGCAAGAGACCCACACCCAGACACCCGGAGCCTCACGTCTGCCTTCCAGCCACACCCTCCAGCCCGAGGAGTTCAGTTGGGGGACACAAAAAAGGAAAACATTTCAAGTTATGAGCCAGAATTTAGGGAGTACAATAGTCTAAACTGTCCACTCCCCTGGCAGTATCACTGCTTGAGGGCCTGGCCAGGCTGGGTTTTGTGGCCAGCCTGGGTACAGGGTGGTCTTGCAGCTCCTATTAAATACAGACCGTGGATGGAATGTTATGCCCCCTTCCAAAGAAATTGATAGTCTCCTATCTTCAGAGCTAGCCAAGAGCAACTCAGTATCGTCCTCAAGCCCTCTCTCCATTAAAACCCTAGTCTGCTTTGGAGAGCACACTCTTAATTTAAGTTGATGGAAGCTGCCTTCCTGGGGACGGTGGTCAGGACCCTGCTGCACCATCTAGTGGTGAAAAGTGAGAACGCGCCACCCACCAGATGCAGAGGGATTGCAGAAACTTATGTCTGTCCTATATGTCTGTCTCAAAACCAATTGTGTTCAGATTTTCCAAGGTTCCTAGTGAGCAGAAGGAGGGATCATGCTGCAGGATGAGGTTAGGTTTCCTCAGAAAGTATGAGACTCTATTTTTGCTTTTCCTGGACCTTGAAGATTACGGCAGATTCTGTCAGTCTTAGTAGAGAGCAATTTCCTGACTTAACCTTCACAAAGACAAGGTGGAATGTGAGTCATTCCCAGCCTGGGCCAGCAGCTCCTGGTGGAAGGGGGAGGCAGGGACCGGGAGAAGTGCCCTGGGCAGAGGACAGGAAGGGAGAGTGGGACACCTTTACCACTTTTTGGCTTTGAAATCCTTTTCTCACCTGCTGTTCCTCACCCCCACTGGGAAGGAGAGAACATGTGAGTGTGCATGCTTGTATGACCCTCCAGAATCGAGGACATCGTGAAAACTGAGCTGTGAGTCCAGCAAAGCAATATTTTCTTGGGGTGCGGGGGAATGGTTTTTTGCAGACAGTTAACATTTGGGAAACAGCATGTGAGCTTGTAACACATTCTGAGATGAGCGGAACCCCTTCAGATGAAGACTCAACAGTTTCTCATCAAGAATTGAAGCTCCCTGCCTCCCACAGCTCCCAGAGGACACTGGGAGTGCTAACATAGGCCAGCAATCCAAGTCATTTGAAATGAGATGTGCCCTTTGTCTGTGAAAATTCAGAGCAGGGACGGCCCCTTCTCATTCTATTTGCCTTTTTGTAGCAGTGACTTATACATCTTATTTTAAATTGAAATGCCCCCGAGGCAACATGGCACTGGAGACCTTGCACTAACTGGGACACGTCTTCGGAGTGGGTCGAACTGGAAATGGCCCTCCTTGTCTATTCTACCATGCTTGTAACTCCCTGCAGCACATCCCCACTTTGAGGGTCTGCCCTCAACTTGCGAATCTGTATTTATTCCTTTGTCCTCCTGCTGCTGAGGAACACTCCACCTCCCTTTCCACAGCAGCAGTGGTAGAAAGAAAATGTGCTGGTGCCTTGAGGAAAGTGTCTTGGCTTCTTTGTGCCTCAGTTTCCTCATTTGAAAGGAAGAATGACCACATTAACCACCAAAGTTTCTTTAGGTTTAAATAAGAAATGTGAGTGACAGCACAGTGTAAACTGAAAGATGTCATACACAGGAGTGTTACTGCCGCAGACAGGAAATGAACCTGTCTGCACTCCTCCGAGTACTAAAAAAATAATCCCTAACCCTTGCTAAAGCGGGGAGGGCAGACTCTATTCACAGGGCACTGGAGTGGGGGGTTGTAGCAGAGGAGAGAGATCCGCCCAACTCTGACTCCAACAAAGACAAGTGGAGATTTATAGCCAAGAGGCAGAGTGGGGACTATGAGTGGAAAATTGCTAAGAGCAAATATTAAGGCCAAGGGACCTCTTGCTGGACTGCTTTAGATTCTTCTGTGAGATAGTCAGCCAGGTGCTGCCACAAGAGGAGGCAGAGGGGAAACTCAGGAGAAAACATTTCTTATTCTCACAGGTCTAAGAGAGACAGGAGTCTCTGGAGAAGGGAGTCACAAGGCACAGGCTCCACCAGGTGGGAGAAGCAGAGAGGACCCATGACAAAGACTTGTGACAAAGATCTTTAATCATAGTGAGATATACAAAAGGGCATGAGGGAAGTCACTGGTGACTTTGAACATCACTAGGTCACATTTGGGCGAGTAAGAAGAGAAACTTATAGAAACAATGACCTTATCACACTAGTGGATCTGGGTGGATGCTCATAGCCTGTGCGGGGATATTGAGGCATCAGGAAAATAGAACATTTTTAAAGATTACATCACGCAACTCAAGAGGATTCTTGTTTAGGGCAGGTAGGGTGAACAGATAGCAAAGGTGGGGGGTGAGTGATTTGATCAGATATCAAGGGGGGGATTTTCACTAAACTAACCCAGCAGGATTCTTGCTAAAACTGGACTAACCGGACCAGGGACACAGCCCAAAGTTAGGACCTTAAGGGCTTTCTAGAGTTAGGACAAATGGAGAGTCTTCTTCACCAGCTGCCTCTTCTCTCTTGCCCCCATGTCTGGAGCTGGCCCCAGAAACAGGCAAACAGATTGCTGGCAGCTTCTGGTCACTATTTCTCTGGTGGAATTCAAAGGAGTGAGAGCTGTACTCTTAGTCGCACAGGCAGCACTAAAAAGGCACAGAAATGATTTCTCAGCTGCTCAGGAGCAAACAGTCTTAGTTCAGAGTGGCTTCTGGAAGCACACTGGGTGGCAGCAGTGTCAGATGGGTAGCATGGTTGAAGTCTTGTCAGAGTGGAAGTGTTGCGGGATTCTCAGAGATGGGACACGGAGGCTATAAGCAGGTGTTGATTGATGCCAGCACCAGCTCAGTGGATTCTTATTTAAAGGCTGAGCCCCGATTGTAACATAACAGGCAGTTTTATACACTTATCCCTACACAACTGCAAATATAAGGAAGAACATTAATTGGTTGGCAAGCTATGAAACAACTGATGTTAGTTAGTTTGAGAGCCCTTAGGTGGGGGAAGGGCAATCAGGAACGAACTCGTTCGAGCAGAAAATGACTAGGAGGGTCAGGCTGCCACAGAAGGACCTGTGAAACTCATGCAGAAGAGACAAACATGCCCTCATTTCTTCACACAGGACAGACATTATGGCCAAAGCATGAAAGCACAAAGTGGCAAGATCAACAGGGCAAGAAACAGACAGAAAAGTTCCCCAAGCCTATTCATTGCACAGTGCACCCAGGATCCAGTGAATGGATTGAAATCCAGGCAGGTTTTCTGCCTTTCTCCTGTCTCAGGAGTAGCAGACACTGGCTACAAAGGATCTGTGTGTGTTAGGAAGCTGTGTGTCACAAAATAGGTGAAGAACTGTTTCATCTATCTACTCAGTGAGACACTCAAAATGGAAGGTGATGCTGATTGCAGTTCAGATTCTCACCATATGGTGGAAGTGTGAGCATGGTGGACTGATTAAATGAAAGAAAGTCTAGTTTTGAAGGTTAAATTAGAATGAAGGAAGGCAGATTTGCTTCAGGGGGGTATGGGTTTATCTGTAACAGGAGCTGGCATTGGGAGATAGCCAGCACCCCATTTCTTACAGCCTTTTTGGCGGTACCCCAATAAGTTATTGTCTCAGAATAGAACCTTTTCAGCTTTTGTGCTGACTTGGGTAATAATTCAAGGAAATTGCTGGCAAGATACCCCAGCCCTTTCTGTTCCCTGTGACACTTTGTCTTTGAGATTAGAAGAAGAAATCAGAGTAAGGACAACTTAATGCCCTGCAGGTTACTGTCTAGGCCGTGGCTGACCCAACACTGTATAGCGTACATTCAGTGATGCCTCCTTTACCCTCCTAAACTAAAGTTCACAAATAACAACATACCTATTCAGATAATTTTAAAAGATTAATAGAATACTTTAACTATAACAAAGACATCGAAGAAAAATCTTTACAATAAAATATAGTGTGTTTCCGTATGTCAGTTCTGGGGCACGAGACATGAGGGAGTGTAATGAAGTGGGCAGATACTTGGACCCGTCTACAGAGTGACAGACCACAACACCTGCAGACATCCATGAATATCGAAGGGATGGGACGGCACCTCAAATGCTGTAGCAATACTGACATGATTTTCAGAAATGCAAGGACAGAACTCATGAAAATCTGAATTTATATATATATATTCCACCAATTTATAAAACGATAGCATTCTTGGAAAACTCAGTATGTATTAAACCATGCCCCCACACACACACACACACACAAAACTCTCTGGGTTATATGTAAAATGATGCAATTAAGTCCTAAGTTCAGATAGTCACAACTCATAGTTCCCACTCTGCCTCTTGGCTATAAATCTCCACTTGTCTTTGTTGGAGTCAGAGTTGGGTAGATCTCTCTCCTCTGCTACAACCCCCCTCTCCAGTGCCCTGTGAATAGAGTCTGCCCTACCCTCTTTATATCTGCCATATAAATGCTCAGCGGACACTCAGAAGTCAGTAGGATCTAGGAAAATTCTTATTGCTCAAGACGTTGTGTGCACATGTCCAGACACCTAGCACTCACCAGCAAACCGTGAGAACTAAAACTGTTGCTGCACAGCCCCTAAATGCCTGCTAGGGGACAGTGTCACTCTGTTGAGAAAGGGAGATCACAGTTTACCAGTAGAAAATGGGGGTAGGAACGTTAGAGCCTGAATTCAGGAGAGTTGTGAATTTGTTGTGTGAGCTTGCTTGGTCTTCAGTGAGAAAAGTAACAGTGGCTCAGCAGTTAATCAGCCCCTCCAGGATTTAGAACTGGAGGTATCAACTGGCCAGATCTGAGATCACACCAAGACAGAAAGGAAGGTGCTTACCTCCGAAATGTTCTTGCATGGATCACCTCCGAGTCAACTCTTTTACATCACATCTCTTTATTTGGCATCCTATCTGAGCCAGGAGCTGGGGGTAACATCTCTCCCCTCAAGCTGGCTCCTAGTCTAGAGAGAGTTCAGTCTGACCCCACCTGAAGTCTGATGGGGTCACGAAGGAGAGCCAGGGAGGAAATTTCCGGGAGCGACGACAGCAAGATAGATAGGTCTCGGGGATACATGGAAGTTAACAGTCTAGAGCAGAGGGGATCGTCCTGGGTAGGAGAGAAGTCCACCTCAGACTGCGCGTCACAGCTCCAACAGGGCCTTGTTACAGAGCCAGAGCCAGGCTCGGATTATAGAAACCAGGCAGTATATGAGACAGGATGGGACCAGAGTGCCATGATCAATGTCCCACTATGTAGACCATTCTGGGTGCAAAGAACACTTTGCCAGCACCATCCCATCCAAAGGTCCCATGTTATATTTAATGTCAGAGTGTTCACATGTCTGTGTCTCCCCGAGACCATGGATATGACAACTTGCCAGTTGTCAGTACAGTGCTTAGCACATAAGAGGCTGTCCATAAATTTTTGCTGATGAATAAATGAATGAATGAATGAATGAATGTGTGAATTATCCTGCATTGGGGAGACTCCTGCTTCTCCCTGTAGGACTGAGAAAGAAGTTGGAAGGTTATTGTGTCCCCGGGGCCCTTCCTCCTCATTTAACTTTGTACCTTGTGATGCCCTTCTTCTTATCATCACAATGTCCTAAAGGAAACAGTCACCCCCTCAGGAAGAGGACCAGGTGCCTCTGATCAATCTCACAGGGCTGACCCTGTCTCACAGGAATTGCTCCACCCAGTTCATTATTCATCAAATGCAATGGAAATCCAATTCTGTGGAGAGAGAGCAGATGGGTGGTTGCCAGGGCCTGGGCAGAAAGGGGAGTGTGAATAGTGCTAAATAGTGCGCCGGCTCTTTCTGGGGTGCTGAAAATGCTCTGGTGGTGGCGGTGCAGCATTGTAAACGTTCTAAAAGGCTCTGAACGGTACACTTTAAATGGTTAAAGTAGTGAATTGTATGTTATGTGCATTTTACATGAATTTTTGAACATGTAATAGGGTCAGAACAAAAGGGGTAAATTTTGCAGACCGGGATGGCCGCAGCCCGGGTTTGGAGCTCCGGGAATCGGCATTGCCGCTTGCTCGGGCCTTCCTCTGTCTCCGTGACTAACGGACCCTCCGTCACTGTGTTCAGGATACTCACCGAGGACTCTTCATCCAGCAACTGCGACCCACGCAGAACCTGCAGCCAAGGATCAAACTGAAGCTGTTCGGCCACTCGGGGTCTGGGAAGACCACCCTGGTGGAGTCTCTCAAGTGCGGGCTGCTGAGGAGCTTCTTCAGGAGACGCCGGCCCAGACTCTCCTCCACCAACTCCACCAGGTTCCCGCCTTCGCCCCTGGCCTCCAAGCCAGCAGGTAGGCGCCTCCAGCCTGGCACCTGCCTCTCCAGTCAGTGCTTTGCTTTGCCCTGTTTTGGGTCAAGGTCTAGGATGAGTGGTTTCTTGGTCAGGCTGACCGGATCCCACCGCCTTGGTGGCTTTTAAGTGTGGCCTAGCCCAGCTGTGGGCCTGTGTCCACACCCACCCACTCTCCCACATTGCCCAGCAGTTGCCTGGGAATGGCAAGGAAAGGGTGTCACTGAACCCATGGTCACAGGCACGAAGGTCCACAATCACAAATGTGCCAATAGCAGATTTGTCATATTCTACTCAGGGACCCGGCCCCTGATGACATAAAGAGCTTGGACTAACACAGGTTCCAGATGCACAGATTGAACGGTGGCCCCAGGCTGGGTCCTCACTCGCATGCTTTCTTCTTAGAAGGCTGCGGGCACACCCAGAAACACAAGAACATAGAGCAACAACCTGGGAGTCACGTGGGAGCGCTATTCCTGCACATCGCGAGGTTGGTTAGTGGTTTTGAAAGGCTCCTTACTGGTTATCATCATTGATCTTTCCACCCACGTGGACCCTCATCAAGAAGCTGGCTTTGCTATCTTCCACCACGATTATTGGTGGATTCACACCCAGAGCTGCAGGATTCACACCTGTCCTTCCCCAGAGATACACACCCGCAGTGAGCAACAGGAGACTGTGGCATCTGGGTATTTCTCCTGAACCCCCTGTAGAGCGAGGGACTTTAGATTTGCGACGGTAAGAAAAGAGATCTTCAAAGATTTTCCTAAATGTCAATTTTGAAGCCTTGTGCCTCAGATTCGTTTTCCATACATGATATTACAAAGGCGTCATACCTGTTCCCTAGGTTGAAAACAAATGTTTTCAGTTTGTTTCTGTGTAATTCTTCTCTCCACAAGGAAGGCGGTCTGTGAGCATTAGTGCAGCGGGGGACAGTTGACTGAGCTTTATGTACTCCTTTCAACTTGTTTTTCCTGAACACAGTAGTAAAATTGAAACTTTCAGATAAATAACCAAAATGGTTTTATAATCAGAATGATTATAATGTTGTCAAAACATATTGCTGATACTTATTGAGTACTAACTGTGTGTCAGGAACTGCTCAAAAAGTTGTACGTGTGACACCTCATTTTATTTGTGAGACGGGCTTCAGGGTAGTTTTACCACCGTTTGCCTGGAATCACACAGCTGGCATTCATGAAGTGTCTGGCTCCTGAGTCAGGGCTTATGAATGACACTTAGAACTCCCGAGTCAGGGCATTTGTGTGCACACGTTTTCCATTTTCCACTGTAATTTTAGCTCAGTTTGGGGATGTCAGATGAGTTGCACCTTCTCTACAGTCAGTGGTTTTCTAGATTCAGTGATGAGTTTCAGCCTTGCGTATGAACCTAACCAGTGTTTCTAGTTGGTCAGCTTCTCTGACAGTTCATGTTGTCACGGCTAGAGGGAGCCAACCCTGTCTCATTTAAGGTCAGTCTAAGGTCAGTCTAATCTGAGCCACTATTGCAGGGGTGGAGAGGGAAGGAAACTCGTGTGTGTGTGTGTGTGTGTGTGTGTGTGTGTGTGTGTGTGTGTGTGTGTGTGAGAGAGAGAGAGAGAGAGAGAGAGAGAGAGAGAGAGAAACAGACAGAGACAGAGAGACAGAAACAGAGACAGAGAGACAGACAGACGGACAAACGGACAGACGGACAGAGAGAGAAAGACAGAGTTAATGACAGAGACAGAGAGACAAAGAGGTAGCTTCCTGGATCTTAATCTGGAATTTTTTAAACCTCAGTGGGTATGAACATTATGCCCCAGAAGTCCTTAAGCTAAAGTGAACCAGCCACACATCAAGTGTAAGAGTTCCCCAGGATAATAAGATTTTTATCTGCTGCTCAACCCTCACTTCTCAGTAGTATTTCTGTTCATCTTTTTCCTGGTCATTTTCCCACATCTGGAAGAATCTGGAAGAATGTAGCTCAGGATGACTGGTTTATTAGCAGGTGTCACCGTCTGTAACAACACCCTTCAGCTAGTGCTTAGAGACTTGGGCACAGGCCTCAGTGACGGAAGATTGTCTTACAGACCTTGTACGCTGTGGACCAGATGAGCCACCTCAACTGCAATCAGCACAGAGATGCAGTGGGTCTCATGAGGAGGCTGCTTCTCTTTTTCTCTTGGCCACCTTGGTTCAGAGCTGCTTTCCTAGGCCTAGCCCTCAAATTTCTATGTCAAGGTAACTCATTAGTGGGGGGCCAGCTTCTCCAAAAGGACTGTTAGGAAGTAAACACTGCTCTTTGTTTGTTTGTTTTTTATATCCCAAGGGACTTAGTTTTTTAGAATCTTTCTGATGTCCTGTGTCTCAGAGGATGCTGGCTTTCTGACCAGAAGAAACCAAAGGGAGAAAACCCTCAAAATGTATCCCCTCTCCTGAGAGCTAATGTCACTATTTTTTTCAGGAAGCTTAGTTCTGCTCTCTGTGGTCACTTGATTGAAGGCAAGTCGACTTGGGGATTTGCAAGACTGAGGAAAGTAATAAATCCTGGGAAGGTATGAGAGAAGTCCAAGATATGAGAGAAGAACCAAATAATTGTTCAACTGGCAAAGTTTTTGCTCCTTGGTGAGACAAAAACAAAACCTAGGTAGAAGAAGGAAGTATGGATAGGCACGTGTGTGATGAGCATAGTCTGTGCTGACCTGTGTTCCAGGTGCTGTACACATATCGTCTTTTTGGAGTCTCACAACTTGGTGAGTTTGTGTCATAAACCCATTTCGGAGAAAAGTAACCCAAGGCTCACAGACATAAGATGTTTTCCCTAAGTCAGAGGCTGAAACCAACCCAGCAGCCTGGCAAGCTGCAGTGTATGTAGCTTGAGAGAGGGGAAGGAGAAAAATTGAATTAGTTGCCAACATTGAAAAATCTAGAGATTTCACCTTAAAAGCTAGATACTTTGCTTTTTGTTGAAAAGCGGAAGCTCTGGGCACACTTGATTCGTATTCCTGCCTGGTGCTGGTTAGTGGGGAGGAATGTGGCTGCCCTATGGGGGCACAGGCATTGCATTTCACCCCTTCTCTACCCAGCCCCCTAAATCTAAGAGACCCATGGACCAAGAGAGAGAGCTCAGAAGCAGACTTTCCCACCCCATACACGAAATTTTGCCCTTTGATAGAAATGGCATTTCAGAAATGCAATAGAGTGTGACTCCTGGGCCAGGGTCACCCCTGGTCACTGTCAGAGGTGGAATTCAGTCTCAGTTCTGTCTCATGGCCTCCTAGAGGGCGTAGGCAAGGATGGAAAAGTTGTGTAACCCATAGAGGCCTGTGTTGCTTAATACCAGGTGCTTGGTCTGCCCCAGCGGGGGACGGGGAGGAGGAGCGGAGTAAAGATTCTATGCAGTCCTTAGAAGAGACAAGACTCAAGTTAAATCCAGACCTTTCTGAGGTCTGTGAAGGGCCAGGAGTTCTGCCTGTAGACACTGTAGCAGGCCCTCCTCCTGCCCAGTGCAGAGGCAAGCACACTGCGGGTCAAGAGAGCCACTGGCAAGAGGCAGCAACACACAGGGCCTGGACCTTGCTAGCTCTAGTCCAAGCAGCTCACTAGTCACTTCCAGGCCCTCACAAAACAGCATTAAGGGTGTCCTTGGAAAAGCAGAGCTTGGCACAAATACAAGGTGACAAGAGGGCCACCTGAGGAAGACTGGGCTGGGGAAGGGCTCAGGCTCTAGTGGGGGGCTGTGTCCTCTAGGGAAGGATGTCTGCTTCCAGAAATAGCAACATTGTCACTTAAGAGTGTCACTGCTTGTGCCTATGGGCCATGCCCTGCTATGTCCCAGATCAGTGTTCTGGACAGCCATGACCTCTGCTAGAAGGTCAGGCCTTTTTCCTTTCCCAGGAGAGATTCCTGTGTGGGCACATTTATATCATTTATAACACTCAGACAGCAAGGGGCTTGTTTGCCTTAAGAAAGTTAGCCCTTTGCATTGTCATCTCTTGAAAACACTGGAGGCTACAAGCTGATCCACCAGCCAGGAGACAGGCCCAGGTGCCTTGGGTGGAGCTGGTCCGCCCCTGGCTGAAGCCACTCAGGACACATGGTGGTCTTACCCACCCCCCTCCCTTTGGCTGCCACGCACATACTTGTTTGTGACTAGCTGGGTGTCAGAGCTGTTGAATTGTGATTCTACAATAAGAAGGAAATACCCAGTATCAGTGGAGGAGCCAGGGTCCAGGAGGAACCTGCAGGACACTGCCACCAGATCTCACCAGAGAGGAGCTTGTGGGAGGAAGTCTTCTGACCAGAGTGCAAGTGGCTTCCCCATCGGGCCTGCCACTTTTTACCACAAAGGGTCAGTAATTACCAAAAAAAAAGTTTTTCTTCCATGAGGTCGATGTTTCCCAACGAAACTGTTGTTTTAATACTGAATACAAACCCTGCCCCACCGAACAAACAAAAATGTCTTCAAGGTACAGGAATGCCTGTTATTTCTCGTATTCTGGTCAGCTCACCCTTGGCAAGCAGGAGCCCACGGTGCCACTAAGACAAGGTTTGTTCCTGACAGCGGTCGTCCTGGACACAGGTTTCATAGCACAACGAAATGGACAAAACCCATTCTTGTGAAACCCCGTACCTTTTTTCAGACCTGGAGTAACAATCTGCAGAGAAATACACTAAGATGTCAAACACATTGCCACTGGGAATAGAATCATTTTTCTTTACATTTCTGTTTGCCAAGTGTTTTACTTACATAATCAGAAAAAAAGAATACAAATCTATATGAAGAACTCTTCCCATCTTATTGCCCCTCCTCCTGCCCTTGAGCTCCACTTTCTCATCCTCATCTTCCCCTCTTCCAGCATCCATGCCCTAAGTCTGAAATCTTCACTCTTTAAACAGGGGGCTACCTTTCTGTTTGGATCGCAATTTTAAAGTCAGGAGGCCCAGGTGAAATGCTCCCTTCTTTTGTGCCTTGCAATGACTGTGGCTATTTACCATGAACCAAAGTACTAACTGTAGAGTACAGTTCAGCTCATGGTGCCCCTCTTTCGATGCACTAGCAGAGCCCACACTTTGGCTATTCCAAGTCCAAGCACTGAAGTAGACAGACCAGCTCTGCCTTGGCAACTCTGCTGGGAGAGAAGAACAAGCCAGCGAACAGTGTGATAGTGAGTGAGCACAGGGTACTGTTCCTGGGGACCCACAAGCTCTGCCCTGACACAGGGGACACATACCATCTTAGTCAGCTGTATCCCCTCAAGTGTCACTCTTATTATTTATGTACTACTATTTGTTAAGCTGATCCACTTTTTTATTTGCTAAAGCACATTGACTTGAAAATGAAATAGTTAATATCCTTACCATCAGTGGAAAAGCAATACCACTGCCATAAATAAAATAAATGTAATGAACAGCAAACAATGTGATTAAAATCTAGCTCTATACTGTTGCATGCTCCCTCTTTATTAAAAGGGAAGATTAGTAAGGATTGAAGAAATGCTGAAGACTTAATGCCAAATTGAGACTGGCTGCTACAGCAATTCAAAGGCCTTCAAGGGAATTTAAAAAGGAATGATTTTATCATTGTGGGATTAAGCATTATTTAATGCCATGGCCTGTTACTGTCTAAAATCATTTTGCATTCAATCTAAAACTATAGTACTAAAGTGGTACTCGTATCATCTGCATCAGTCAGGGTCCTGCAGGGAACTTTAATAAAAGTCTGGTCACAGGCAAAATTCACATGAACATCCAAGAGACAGTGAAGCATCTGGAGGTTAAGAACACAGGGGAGCTGAAGGAACAAGAGGAAGAAATCATGTTTCTGGAAAAGCTGGAGCTCTAGGTGAAGCCACGTGGCTGGAGAGGGGTGGGGGTGTCTGGAGTCAGAGAAACACACTGGTATCAGAGAAGCAGAAGGCAGTGAGGAAGGAAGAAATGCCTCGGCCTTTCCTCCCAGCCTCTCCAGTGCCTCCCACTGGCTGACCCCAACCAGTGGCAAATGGCCAGCAAGTCAGCCCCTCCTGGCACAGGGAGCACAGGAAAAGGACCTGAGAGGTGAAGCAAACAGAAAGAACCAACACAACATTTCTGGAAAAGTTCCTGCACAAAACAACATATGGGGCACACACACAATCCCATCTGAAGCAGGAGTGGGGTAGGGCAGAGCATCCTGAACAGGACAACACATAGGCAAAGGTTGGGAGGGAGAGCAAGTGCACACACTGCCCTATGCAGCTCTAACGGCTCTTCTCTGGCCTGCAGTCTCCATGAGCATCAACAACCTGTACCCGGGCTGCGAGAACGTGAGCGTGAGGAGCCGCAGCATGATGTTTGAGCCGGGCCTCACCAAGGGAATGCTGGAGGTGTTTGTGGCCCCATCCCACCACTCGCACTGCTCTGCTGATGACCAGTCCACTAAGGCCATCGACATCCAGAATGCCTATTTGAATGGTATGTCCCACCCACCCCCAAAGAGAAGGATCTCAGGTGTCCTTTGGCCAGTGCTGTACGTAATTACCATAAGGAAGCCTGTCCCATTGGGCATCCATCACAGCCCCACAAAGCACAGAGGGGGAGCCAGTGCAGGAATATTGAGATTGACCCAGGACTGAAGCAGGGCTGATCAGTACCCCTGAAAAGGAAAGCTAGGTGTCCTCTGTACCTAGAGAAGCACTGGACACAAAGTAGGTGCTTAATAAAGAACTGTTGAGTAAATTAACATATTTTTTTAAAGTAGAGCTAAACATCCAATTGGATAAGAAATCTCATAAAATACAATCCCTCTAGCAGTGTGATATATCCAAGAAGAATTATTTTGAAATACATCTAAAGCCATGGCTAATGCTCTAATACAAATAGGCAATTTCTTTTCCATAAGTAAAATTTCAAGTATGTTCTTTGCTCTCAGAAATTTCCAAGGGGTGAAGTTTTAAACGTTACCAGAGCTGGTTTACTTCTTCCAGCAACCACTGCATCTTCCCTATAACACCCCCTGGGCTCCCCACCCCGACTCCCACCCCAGGAGTCTACCTGCACCCAAGTCACTTGAACACGGGCCCCTGCTTTGTTGAGACCCAATTTAGAGCAAGGATAAAGCAATTTCCTGAGACTCAGTTCCCTCATCTGTGAAGACTTTATGATATTTATTAGGGGCCTAGTACAGCATCTGGCACAGGGAAGCATTCAAATAATGGCAGTTGAGAGCATCTTCATTAAGGCTCTTTTATTATCCCAAACCCAGTGAGAGAGAGACTACTCCATGTGTGTGGCCTAAAGCAGTGGTTCTTAAACCCCTGGAGGTTTTGACCCATGAGAATCCCCTGGAGGCCTGTGAAAGCAAAGACTGTAGGCCCTACCCCCAGAGCTTCTATTTCATCAGGCCTGGGGGTTTCCCAAGTGATTTTGCTGCTGCCGGTCCAAGAACTCCACTTTGAGACCCACTAGTCCTATGGAATAAAATGAAAGTCCATGGTTATTAGGTCAGAATTTCACCCACAGACACTTCTGTGAAAACCAGCCACACCCATGGCTCAGGTGTGGGAGAGCAACTGCCCACCACTATACTCAGTCTCGCAGCTCTCCTTGACCTGTCAGTCGACTACTGCATCTTACACTTGTGCAGGCAGCCCACTTGCTTCTGACTGACCTGAACATGTTGCTCCCTTGCCTGTGGAAGATGAATTTAGTCACTATTTAACCAAGATTAAGGTTACATTGCATAGCAACTTTTATGTTCAATATTTTATACAGTCATTTTCCAAAAAAGAATTTATACTTACAAAGCCCATCACATGTTCTCTCACTTTGTGAGTTCAGCTATCCATTGAGGTGTACTGTAGCATAACTCATGCTTCTGTGTAAGGGACATGATGGATGTTTGTTCTTTTTCCAAGTGGTTCTTTCTTATTTTTTACCTACCAATATATGTATACACACACATTTCCATGTATGATTATAGGCATGCACATGTGAGGGGGAGTATTATATGTGTGTGTGTGTGTGTGTGTACCACTCAGGGTACTATAAGTAAATATGATAGAGATATAGATACAGATATAATAATGAAGGCGTTTAGGAAAATGGATAAGCAGATATAGATAGATTCATAGATACAGAGATGAAAGCTATGGATATAGAAACAGATAAAGGTGTATATCATAGAGCTATGTCAGTCTTACATATGTAGATCCACACTTAAGTAGATGCATAGACAAACAAATGACATTATCCCTACTGGCAACCCTTAAAGAGCTAAGAAAAATTATGATTGAAATTTGGTGGTGCCGTTTCACAAAAGTAATCTCTATTTTTCTGTGTAGGTATTGGCGATTTCAGTGTGTGGGAGTTCTCTGGAAATCCTGTATACTTCTGCTCTTATGACTATTTTGCTGCAAATGACCCAACATCAATCCATGTCATCGTTTTTAGTCTAGAAGAACCCTATGAAATCCAGTTGAATCAAGTGATTTTCTGGCTCGGTTTCCTGAAGTCTCTCGTGCCAGTTGAAGAACCTATAGGTAAGCTGAGACTCCCCTGGGTGAGCAAGCACCTTTTCCGCTGGCCTTGCACCCTGGCCTTGCTTGGATCCTATCGCTTGTGGCTCCCTTCATTCCTCCTTCCTACTAGAAGATTTCTACTTCGGAAGATCCCTGAGGGCCAACTGTTCATTTTGTTCTGCAGGAAGTTGTTTTGTGATCACATAGTTTTTGCGGCAAAGACCCAATTCTGAGCAATTCCGTTAGAGCTATTTTCCTCTCTCTGTATATTAGAGTTGTGATCACTTTTGTTGGGTGCAAAATGGAATACCTCAAAATGATAGCTCCTGCACCTTTACCTCGTGGGTACATAATTCACAAGCAGAATGAGCTCTCCTTCGTTCTATAGTTCCATCAAGAATGGAAGAAAAGGGACCACAGTGACTGAATGCATTATCGAAACTTTATCTTTGAGGAGAAGATAGTATGGAATAAACGTCTTTTGTTGTTTTTATACAACAAAAGCAGCAGCCTTCTCTGGCAAAACACATATTCAGCAGCCAGTTTTTTATTTGAAAAGTTTATAATAATCAAATAAACTGAGCTTAATTCCCTTAGGGTACCACTACTTTATCTCTTTGTTTCTTTTTTTTTTCTTTCATGTTTTCATCTTAAGCACTCCCAGAAGTGAGAGGCTCTCTGCCTCTGTAAATTGCAGGAGTTTCTCTTCTGAGGCATTTCTGTGGTGTTACTGCATTCAGAGGGCTTTCTTCGGTCTTGTGAAGGACAACCCTTTGGTGAGAGGTTAGATCTCCCCTCACCATGTAAGTAAGGCCTATTTGGAGATAGATCTGAGAAGCTGCCTTCTGTTCTGTAGTTGGTTCTGATCCATTTCTGAACAACTTTCCTTGAGGCCCCAGAAATAGGCTCATTCTGTTTTTGGCCTGACCTGGGGCCCAGAGGTTACCTGACACAACAGGCATGGGGCCCTCAAGTTTTCAGGCAGTTGCACATCCACCTGCAGAGACAGCCTGGGCCTGAGGCCAGCGAGCACACTCTTCCTCGCCTAGAAAGAAGAGGCAGTCACGAAGGTGGACCCATCTCTAAAACAGTTCTCTCTCTGCCCCCAGCCTTTGGCGGCAAGCTGAAGAACCCACTCCGAGTTGTCCTGGTGGCCACCCACGCTGACATCATGAATGTTCCTCGTGCAGCTGGAGGCGAATTTGGATATGACAAAGACACAACATTGCTGAAAGAGATCAGGAACAGGTAAGCAGCAGACCCTGGGTCTTCAGGGAAAATATAACCAAAGTCCTGTGAGCAGAAAAATGAATTAAAGAAATTAAAGACCTCTTGTCCCTGGTTGCTTTTTTTGGTTGTATTTTTCATTTTTATCAAGGCAATGAATATTTTATGGCTTTTTTTCCCCAGTTTTATTGAGTTATCATTGACAGATAAAATTATAAGATATTTAAAGTGTACATTGTGATGATTTGATATATATTTACATTGTAGAAGGATTCCTACTATCTAGTTTATGAAAATATCCATCAGCTCACCTGTTTATCTTTCTTACTCTCTCTCTTTTTTTTTTTTTTTTTTTTGATGAGGACAGTTCAGTTTCACTCTCAAGAAATTTAAACTGTATAAAATACAGTTTTATCAACTGTTGTCACTCTGTTCTGGATTAGATTCTTAGTTCTTTTAGTTGTTTTAGCCTTAAGGTTTTTTGATGATTATGATAACCACTGATCGATATTTCTCAAAATATAAGTTGCAACCCACTAGTGGGTCATGAAATTCATTTAGGTGATTTAGATCAACTCTTTAAAATGGGATAGAGTGGGATGGAGTAGAGACTATCAGAGCACATTTCCTGACAAGTAGTTTTGTAAAACTTTTGTTTCACTTCTAAATATGGATGCACACAGGATCACCATGTAAAAAAAATACATATTTCTACCGAGTGTCCACAGAAATTTTGAACCTGTAGCTCTATATAATATGCTAGTAATTGTAGCATATTATACAAATAAAATTCTGTTTATCAAATGAAAACATTTGTTATCTTCCTGATATGAAAAATAGGGCTTCTACTAATATTTTTAGATCTAAGTTCTAACTCTCATACTCATCCCTCTATTCTTACTCCATCGACTTAACTGTCTCTTTTCTCTACATGTAAGGTGAGCACATAAGGCCTCACCTTTCCTTCATCAGGGCAGCTGATATCTTCCAATTCTGTATTCCTGCCGTTTTGTGGGACCCACAGTGTCCATCTGTGTGGCTGAAAGCATGCGGGTGTCTCTAGACCTCTGCCCCTTTGTAACATTACAGTGCCCAGTAAACTGCAGGGAGGGGGGCCTTCACAAGGTCACCAGAACTTCCTGGACTCCAAGCAGCCTTTCAGGCGCCTGGTCCTGCTATGGAAACACCTGGCGAAACTGCATCACTCTCCTGAGGCTACCACTCTTCCCTTAGGTTTGGGAACGATCTTCACGTTTCAGATAAGCTCTTTGTTCTGGATGCTGGGGCTTCTGCGTCTAAAGACATGAAGGTACTTCGAAATCACCTACAGGAAATACGGAGCCAAATTGTTTCGGTGAGTATACCTGGGGAGGGTAGGAATCCACCCTTTGCCCAGCCCATCCAGTGACCCCGGAGGGCCTCTTTGTGCTGCCTTCTTGGTTTGGTTTGGGTTCCAGGGGACCCAGTACAAGGTGGCTGCTTGGACATGTTTTTATTCTATTGCTCTGGGACGAGGAAGGAAGACCAGAGAAACAAGGAGATAGCCACAAAATGAAGGGGTTATGGGCAAAGTAGACCACCTTAGAATGTAGGAAATTCTGACAATTTTAGTGGTCTGCTTAAAAGTAAAACTGCTTTTTACAAATTACAAAAGCAATTCAAAAGTAACTTATTGTGAAATATTTAGAAAATGCAGGAAAGTAAAAAAAAAAAGTCATGAGCAACATTTATTGAAGGGCATAAAATAATAGATGAACAAATGGAATGAGTCTATGTTCTTGGATGAAAAGATCTTACTAAATGTTTTGTTTTTCCAAATTATATAAACTTAATACAATTCCAGTTAGCACCTGAATGGATTGAGAAAATTGGGGTTTTTATCTTAAAATTTTAGTAGAATAAATAAAACATAAAGTCCTTGTAATCAAAAAACCAATAAATATGTGAAATAGATTATTGAGTGTAGAGGCAAATCACAACCACAGAAATTTAATAGACAACAATGATATTATTTCAATTTAATGAGGAAAATGTTTATTTAAAAAACATTTAAATAAAATTTTAGCACAAATGGCTATTTGCCAGAGGTAAGGTTGAACTCCTAATCACTAGATACCCTCAAATAAATTCTAGGTGGATTAAAGTTTTTAAATGTAAAACAATAAAACAATATCTTTAATGAAAATGTAAGAGAATATAATTTAAAATAACTTAGGACTGCTTTGAGAAATCTTTCAATTGCAGATAGAGAACTTCAGAAGTTTTCAAATAAATTTTACTTATTTGACAATATAAAAGTTTAAAAAAATTTTTCTGTCAAATAAATTTTAAAAACGAAGTTAAAAGGTGAGATAGACTAGGGAAAATATTCTCAATGGATTTGACATATAAATGATTATCATCTATATTATTCAAAAAGATGTCTGAAATTGGTGTGTAAAGGGCAAACATCGCAGTGGAAAAAGGCTAAAATGCCCCTAGAATATTTCTGCAACCCATGCCTGTGTATAAACAAGTGCGTGCCTTTCCCTCCCCAGCCAGGCTGATAAATGCCTCTTCACACACGAGGCTCCACTTCCAGAAGTGCTTTTGGAATTTTTGGGAACCCTCTCCTCTCTCAGGAAGCCAGGCCCTTGCTTTCTGATGGGGCATAGTCGGCAGGTGGGGAGTCGTCTGGCAGGAACCTGGTCACAGAAACCAGTGGATGATGATCAGGAGCAGTGGTCTGTGAAGGGCTCCCAGCACCTCCCCACCCATGGGATGAGGCTTCTGGGCTGTAAGGAGCCCTTGAGCTAGGCGTGGCATTATGTCTGCTTCACATCCCACCCCTCTTAACTCCTGAGGTCAGGCAGTAGGAAATCACCAAACTGCCTTTATCCCTGAGAATTTTGTTTTTGTTTTTTTAATAGAGAGTGGAATTTAGCTGACATAAAAGCTATGATCCAAGAGGGGACTGCCTGATGAATGTTGGAGTGCTGCAGTGTATGGCTGGTGTAGTTTTTAATTAGGAAGATGTATTTGAGTATATGAGTCTAGAGCATAGACTGACTTACTTAACCAAGTTAAAAGATTAAAAACCTATTTCAAGACAGTTACCAAGAATTAGTCTAAATTGAAATAATATTTCAACAACAGTCTCCGTGAATACCTATCTAGTCTCTTTCTGAGTCCCCACAGGTGTAAAATGTCCTATCTCATCCTACATGTCCTAGGTCTGCCCTCTGATGACTCACCTGTGTGAGAAAATCATCTCCACTCTGCCTTCCTGGAGGAAGCTCAATGGGCCCAACCAGCTGATGTCGCTGCAGCAGTTTGTGTATGACGTGCAAGACCAGCTGAACCCCTTGGCCAGCGAGGAGGACCTCAGGTGCATAGCCCAGCAGCTCCACAGTGCCGGCGAGGTAAGGGCCCCATGAGTCCACGCAGGATTCTGAGGTAGCAGAGTAATACTAGCCTCATATAATGAATTTGGGAGCTTTCTTTCTTCAATTTTTTTGGAATAATATGAGAAGGATAGATATTAATTCTTCTCTGAATGCTTGGTAGAATTCTCCTGAGAATCCAGCTAGTCTTGGAATTTCATTTGTTGGGAGTTTCTTGATTACCAATCAAATCAGGAAGAAACAGAAAATCTGAACAGACTGGTTACTAGAAACAAAATTCAGTCTTGGAAGATCATGTTTCTAGGAATTTATCCATTTTCTCTAGGTTGTCAAATTTGTTGTATAATTGCTCATACTATTCTCTTGTAAACCTTTGTATTTCTATGGTGTGGGTTGTCTCTTCTCTTTCTGATTTTATTTATTTGAGCCATCTCTTTTGTTTCTTGGTGAATCTGGCTAAAGATTTATCTATTTTGTTTATATTGTCAAAAAACCAGCTTTTAGTTTCATTTAATCTTTTCTATTATTTTTTAGTCTCTATTTCATTTATTTCTGTGTTGAACTTTATTATTTCCTTCTTTCTACCTTGGATTTTGGGTTTGTTTTTTCATTTGTTTTTTCTAGTTTCATTAAGTATAAGTTTAGATTGTTTATTTAAGATTTTTTATTTCTTGTTTCACTATGAATTTTCCTTTGAGAACTGCTTTTGTATCATTGTATGTTCATTTTCATTTGTTTCAGTGTTTTTTTTAAATTTCCTTTTTGATATCTTCATTTACCCATTGATTGCATAATAGCATATTGTTTGGCCTCCACATATTTATGTTTTTTTCTAGCTTTTTCTGGTAATTGATTTCCAGTTTCATACTGCTGCAATTGGATAATATGCTTAAAGTGATTTCAATCTTCTTAAATTTACTGAGACTTGTTTTATGGCCTAACATGTGGTCTGTCTTAGAAAATGTTCCATGCGCACTTGAAAAGAATGTGTATTCTGCTGATTTGGGATGGAATGTTCTGTAACTATCTGTTAAGTTCGTTTGATCTAATGTGTCATTTAGGCCACTGTTTCTTTGCATGATCTACCCATTGATGTAAGCAAGTTTTACAGTCTCCTTACTATTATTGCAGTACTGTTGATCTTTTATGTCTGTTAATATTTGCTTTACGTATTTAGATGCTTCTATGTTTGGTGTGTAGATATTTATAAATATTATATTCTCTTGTTGGATTGATCCCTTTGTTATCATGTTATGCCCATCTTTGTCTTATTAGTCTTTGTTTTAAAGTCTATTTTGTCTGATATAAGTATTGCTATACCAGCTTTTTTTTTTAATTAGATGCAGTATCTTTTCCATCCCTTTATTTTTAATCTGTGCGTGTGTTCTTGTCTGAAGTGACTCTTTTGTAGGCATCATATGCATTGGTCTTGTTTTTCAGATATTCACCCACCCCATGTCTTTAGATTGGAGTGTTTAGTTTAGTTACATTTAAAGTAATTATGGATAGTTATATATTTGTTGCTTTTTTATTCATTGTTTTCTGGTTGGTTTTGCAGTTCTCTGTTCCTTTCTTCTTTTGCTGTCTTTTCTTGTATATTGATGACTTCCTTTGATGATCTGTTTAGGTTCCATTTTTTAAAAAAATTTTTTGTATAACCTAGGTTCATGGTTGTAGTCACCATAAGATTCATATGTAACAATTATGGTTATAGCGGTCTATTTTAAATTGATGGTCTCTTAAGTTCAAACACATCCTAAAAGCATTAGATTTTTTTACTCACTAACCCCATTTATGTTTTTGACATATTTCACATAATTTGGATTTATATGCCACTTAATTCATTACTGAAATTACACATACTCTTACTACTTTTGTCCTTTTAACTTCATACTAGCTTTTTATGGTTGACCCACTACATTTACTAAATGTTTGCTTTTATCAGTAAGATGTTTTTCCTATATTTTTTTTATCTTTAGTTTTGGCCTTTTCTTTTCCACTTGAAGAAGTCCCTTTAACATTTTTTTTTAAGTCAGTTTAGTGATGATGAACTCGTTTAGCTTTTGTTTTTCTGGAAAATTTTTTATCTCTTCTTCAATTCTGAATGATAACCTTGCTGGGTAGAGTATTCTTCATTGTAGGTTTTCCTTTTCATCACTTTGAGTATACCGTGCTAATCCCTTCTGGCCTTGCATCTTCTGCTGAAAAATCAGTTGATAGCCTTATAGAAGATCCCTTGTACATTATTAGTTGCATTTAAGATTCTCTCTTAATCTTTAACTTTTGTCATTTTTATTATGATTTGTCTTGGTGTGGGTCTCTTAGCGTTCATCTTGTTTGGGACTCTCTGTGCTTCCTGGACTTGGATGTCTGTTTCCTTCACCAAGTTGGGGGAATTTTCAGCCATTATTTCTTTAAGTAGGTTTTCTATCCCTTTCTGTCTCTCTTCTCCTTCTGGAACCTCTATGATTCAAATGTTGGTTTGCTTGATGTTGTCCCAGAGGTACCTTAAAATATCTTCATTTCTTTTTAATTCTTTTTGTTTTTTGCTGCTTCAATTCGGTGATTTCTACAACCTTGTTTTTCAGCTTGCTTACTCATCCTTCTATGTCAACTAATCTGTTGTTGATTCCCTCTATGAATTTTTTTTTCATTTCAGTTACTGTATTCTTCAGTTCTGATTGCTTCTCTTTTTATACTTTCTATCTCTGTTCAAGATTTCACTGAATTCATTTATTTTCCCCTAGTTTATTGAGCATCCTTATAACCAGTGTTTTGAACTTTTTATCTACTAGATTGCTTATCTCTGGTTCACTTAGTTTTTGTTCTAAAGTTTTGTTCTGGCTTTCATCTGGAACTTACTTTTCTATCTCCTCATTTTGACTGTCTCTCTGTTTGTTAATATAAATTAGGTGAAAGAGCAACCTCTCCTGGTCTTGAAGGAGAAGCCTTGCGTAGGAGCTTCTCCTATGTCGATTGCATGTTCCAGGTGTCTGTGGCTAGCCAACTGAACCTTGAGCTAGAGGGGGTGTGGGCCACCAGGAAGACCCGGGGGCAAGCCGCACTGAGGCCTCGTTGGCAGGCTGGTTGGGGCAGGAGCAGGAACAAACACTATGTAGTTCTGGAGCAAGCCTTGCTGAGGCTTAGAGCTGGAACTGGAATGGGCTTGGGCTAGGAGGCAAGCCAAGACAGAGACCAGAGCTTTAGCTAGAGCAGGTACAAGCTGAGGGGAGTTCCCTGGGCAAGCTGCACAAGGGCCACCTTGGTAGGCCAGTTGGAGCTGTAGCTAAAAGCACTGTGGTCTACAGAAGTCCCTGGAATAAGCCACATCGGAGGTCTGGAGTTGTAGTTGGAGTGGATGTGGGCCGTTAGGAGTCCCAAGACAAGTCAAGAGGCTAATGTGAGCCATGGACCTGGTGTGCACTCTGACGGTCTTGGAGGGCTGGCTAGAGCACCTGTATCGTGCTCCTGCCCATGCGATCAAGGGGAGAGGGCCATAAATGACTCTCTCCAGTGCCTCTGACACAGTCCCCCTCTCATTTGGCTGATGCTCTAGGATTAGTTACTGAGTTTTCTACCCATACAGATTAGGTGCCCTTTAAACCACTGTTTTTTCGCTGTGCCCCAGATTCTGTGCACAGGCTCTTCAATAATTTTTCCCTACTTCAGGTCAGTGCTTTGGGGGTGAGGTTCCCACAGTACTTCATCTCCGTCTTTCTTACCTGTTTCTATATGGTCTCTCTCTCATTTATTGTGCAGGAGCTTTTTAGTCAGCCCTCCATTCTTCAGGGTGAATAACTCTGTACTTGTAAATTTGATGTATTCTTGGCAGCAGGTGAGTTCAGATTCTTCCTACCCCATCATCTTGGATTCATAGTCTCTACCCTTTAAAAATTTTCAGTCTAAAGCTCGATTTTGAACAGAATTCTATACAGAAAGTGTCTCAAAGATTTAAACCAGACTATGAGCAGAAAAGTACATCTGCTGCAAACAGGTCCAGAGTCTGAGCTTCTGGGTGAGAAAAGAGCTCTCCTTGGAGCCCATTATTTGTAGAACTAGTCCTGAACAGGGAGGGCGGAGAGGAGAGGGGTAAGTATTCCATAACGGGGGAAGTTGCTTCTATTTTTGGCACATTTTTTTCTTTCTGACTTTTGCTTTTTAAAAAAATAAACGTGACCAGTAAAGCCCAAGTCCTCTCTGACCACCACCTTTAGTCTCATTCCTCCCTCTTTCTTCTCTCCAGGGCCAATCACTGTCATGGTGGCGTGTCTTTCAGAAGATTTTTATGTTTGTTTGTTAAAACTGTACAGTATAGTATAATATTCTAAATCTTTTTTTGAAAAATAGCAAGCCTTCAGAGAAGTTGCAGGAATAGTACAACAAACCCTCATGTACCCTACACGTAAATTAACCTAGTCGTTTACATTTTGCTACATTTGCTTTTGTCTTCTCTCTTTTATATTTACTTTTTATTTTGCAAGCATCATGACATTTCTCCCCTAAATAATTTAGCCTGTATCTCCTAAAGAAATGGACATTTCCCCACATAATTACAATATAATATATTATCATATTTTGGACACACAACATTGATATAGTATTACCGATTATATAGTCCATATTCAAATGATTGTCACTGGTGCCAATAATTTCCATTTGAGTAGCTGCCATCTCTCACTTTTTTGTTGTTGTCATCTTTCATTACATTGATTATTTTTAAGAATCCGTAGTCTTTTCAAAATATCTGTGACCTCAAGCTGTTTTTTTTGGCTTAGTAATTGATTTTTTTGAGATCCAGCCATATGAATAATCTGGGTTATTTCTTATGACATCTGCTCAGATTTAGTCACTACTCAGTCTCTTTTGTTCTCTGTGCAGCTGGTGCCTCTATTCATTTAGGTTCCTATGTGTGACCTTCTGTTGTCCCCTCTGGCAGATCAACATCATGCAAAGTGAAACAGTTCAGGATGTGCTACTCCTGGACCCCCGCTGGCTCTGCACCAACGTCCTGGGGAAGCTGCTCTCCGTGGAGACCCCACGGGCCCTGCACCATTACCGGGGCCGCTACACCATGGAGGATGTCCAGCGCCTGGTGCCTGACAGCGACGTAGAGGAGCTGCTGCAGATCCTAGATGCCATGGACATCTGCGCCCGGGACCTGAGCAGTGGGACCATGGTCGACATCCCCGCCCTGATCAAGACAGACAACCTGCACCGCTCCTGGACAGACGAGGAGGACGAAGTGATGGTCTACGGTGGCGTGCGCATCGTCCCTGTGGAGCACCTCACCCCCTTCCCGTGTGGCATCTTTCACAAGGTTCAGGTGAATCTTTGCCGGTGGATCCACCAACAGAGTGCCGAGGGAGATGCCGACATTCGCCTGTGGGTCAGTGGCTGCAAGATAGCCAACCGTGGGGCTGAGCTTCTGGTGCTGCTGGTCAACCACGGCCAGGGCATCGAGGTCCAAGTGCGAGGGCTGGAGACGGAAAAGATTAAGTGCTGCCTCCTGCTGGACTCGGTGTGCAGCACCATCGAGAACGTCATGGCCACTACGCTGCCGGGGTTGTTGACGGTAAAGCATTACTTGAGCCCCCAGCAGCTGAGGGAGCATCACGAGCCCATCATGATCTACCAGCCACGAGACTTCTTCCGGGCGCAGACCCTGAAGGAGACCTCACTGACTAACACCATGGGTGGGTACAAGGAAAGCTTTAGCAGCATCATGTGCTTCGGGTGTCACGACATCTACTCACAGGCCAGCCTGGGGATGGACATCCACGCGTCAGATCTGAACCTTCTGACCCGGAGGAAACTTAGTCGTCTGCTAGACCCTCCCGATCCCATGGGGAAGGACTGGTGCCTTCTTGCCATGAACTTGGGCCTCCCCGACCTTGTGGCAAAGTACAACACCAATAATGGGGCTCCCAAGGAGTTCCTGCCGAGCCCAGTCTATGCCTTGCTCCGGGAATGGACCTCCTACCCTGAAAGCACAGTCGGCATTCTCATGTCCAAACTGCGGGAGCTGGGGCGCCGGGATGCCGCAGACTTTCTACTGAAGGCATCTTCTGTGTTCAAAATCAACCTCGACGGCAATGGCCAAGAAGCCTACGCCTCAAGCTGCAACAGTGGCACGTCTTATAATTCCATTAGCTCGGTTGTATCCCGGTGAGGGCAGCCTTGGCTTGGGCAGGGTCTCTTCAGACTGCAGAAGCAAGAGGGTTGCAGCCCATCTTTCCCATTGGAGATTCTGTGTACATCCCTTCCTGTCCCCACACACAGAAGGATGCCACCCTCCCAGCTTCACCTGTTTCTCTCCCACATCCTTCTTCCCTCTCATACATTCCATTGTGAGTGGATGGTCTTTCTAGTTTATGAGCTGACCATATCCTTTATTTTGGCCATTTGTAAAGTTACTGTCTCTCTTCTCTGTGTTCTGGACTCCATCTCTCAGCCTCTAATACCTTGCTTCTTACCAATAATTTCACTGGAATTCCTAACTTTTCAATGACAATTTTTTAACTACTATATTGATTGTCCTTTAAATAAAAAGCGCACATTTATCCAAAAATGTGCATTTCTTATACTCTTTTCTTTATTATACCATGTCCTCAGCTTATCTTTTTTATATTTGTAGGAAAACCCCCATGTATGGACTCCCACTGTATGATTTATAAATAGACAATATGTGAGTGCCTTTTGCAGATGAGGGTGTGTTTGCAATCATCCAAGTCAGCCAGGAGCTGTCATGAAGGAAACGCCCCCTCTCTGTCCTTTGCTGTATGCTGATCATCGCCAGAGGTGCTTCACCCTGAGTTGTTGCTGTTTCCCGCCCCCCCAGCAATGTTTATGTTTTATTTGGCAAGGAAAGGGGAGAAAGGAATCCTCCTCTATAGAATGATTTTATGGCCAGTGTTGTTGATATGATAAGATGTATTCGTTAGCTTTTGTTTAAATGTCAATGTGAACGTCCACATGGAAACTACAGACCATCATGCTTTATCATTCCCTCTCATCTCAGGTAGAAGGTTGACACAGTTGTAGGGTTATGAAGAGCTGTATGAGAGTTCAGACAACCCCTGACTCATGATTTGTGGCAGTATGTTGTCATTTGTGCATAGCAAATGGTTCTCCATGTTTAGATCCTGGTTTGATAATTTCCTGTACTTGAAGTCTAAAAAAAGAAAATAAAGGAAACAAGTTTAATCTTGCAGTGATTTTAAATCGTGATACAGTTTTAAATTCATATGAGGAAATGTCCTAACTCTTCTGTCCTGAGAAGCATGTAATTTTAATGTTATATCATATGTATATATATATATGCAGTATGTATATACATATATATTAATACAAGTATTTTTACTTAATCTATAAGATGTAGTAAAAAGTTGTTTTTCTTTTTGTTTTTTTTTCCTTTTTTAAAAAATAAACTGTTGCTTGTTGCATTAGTTTGTTGGTCTTTAATTCAAAAGAAATTATTTTTCTTTGTTTTGTTTTTACTCACCAATATCTCACACTGAGGCACAGACCAATCTGAAATTCAGAAAACCATTAAACCTAAACTCCCAGATATGAAAAATAACCCAGTTTATTTGAGTGTTTAATTATTACTAAAATTGGGTATGGTTTGGGGAAGAAAAAAGAGCCCAGATGATTTTCATATTTGTTCTCAGTTTAAAGAAAAGGCTCCTTTCATTTTCCTTGGGTGAAACAGAAAACCAGTGGAATCATTTAGTCTTGGCAATGGAGGAACATAGGAAGCTTTCTATTTCTGTACAAAGATGGAGGAAATGGTGCCCTGAAGGAACAAGAAAACCTACTGCAAAACATACTTAACTTCTTGCCCTCCTTTAAATATAGACCATATTGACCCCAGGCCATCAACTCGAAACTCTAGTTTTGACCTGCATGGTAACTGTAAGACACAACAGCTCTAAGTAACAAAACCTATATTTAGTAAAATCTTAAGACTGCTTTAAAAAAAATGGGCAAAGAAAAAAGATTGGAAGGAAAAAGACTAAAATGATAATGATACATTTCTCTGTCAGTGGAAATACAGTTCATTTCTGTTTTGCCCACATTGTCTACAATGAACATGACTTATAATGAAAAAAGAAATATTAATGAGATTAAATTAAAAGCTGCACATAGACATACCTAGAAAGGATGACACAAATTGAAATTGTGTTCACCTTAGAAGAATGGAACCTCCTTTTCTTATGTCAACTCCCTCCTGAATGCTAACTTTATTCTCTTCCACTTCACATCACAGAGATATAGCATCAGGCAGCTAGAACCCGGATGCAAGGCATTTGCCTCTGGCAGCATCTGTATGTGAAATCCCAGTGAAGGGTTCTGACCGGTTCAGCATGGCTTACTGAGCCATCTCTGGGAGTTAGAGTTACATGCCTGGCCTGGCCCCAGTGTCCCCAGGAGGATGTTAGGAAAGGACCATTTCTCCCCAGTAAAGAGAGCTGTGTTAACAGGAGACAGGCACTGAGGGAGGATACTGGGCAAATCAAAGCAAAGTACGAGAACAGTCTTCACACTTTTGTTATGTGCAGGTGCTGGGACGGGCACCTGTTTATAAGGTTTTAGGGTCAGCTGGGTTCCTAAAATGTTGACCCCAAATTAAAAGAGCTTAAAGACCACTGAGCTCATTGTCTCATTCTGAGAAATACCTGTTGGTGCCTCTATTGCAATGAACTCTGGTCAGGCTGAAACTGTCTAACAAAGCCCCACCAGGGACAGCTGGCTCTACCTCCTACAGGAGGGAAGAAACCAGACCATGGCTTACAATGAGACTCAAAAGGAGCAAGTTCTTAAGAGCCAGAAAGAAAGGCCTTTCGTGAGACCCTTTTTCATGGAGTTTCTGTGAGATGTGCTTGGGAAACATGGTTCTCATCCCCTCCGGGCTGCAGCTGTCCCCTTAGTACAAAGTCCTAACTTGGACTACCCTGGGTGCCTGAAGTCTCCGAATGGATTTCTCCCAGGGACCCAGAGCCTCTATAGCATGGGCTGGAGAGCACTTCTGGGAGTCCTGATTGGTTCCAAAATTTGGATTCCACATCTTCAAAGATGAATCAGAACTGTGGGTGGAAATTCTGGTGGTCTTTTTTACTTTTTTTTAAAAAAAGGAGTAGTTTACAATTACAACTACAAGATTCACTGTTGTAATGATACAACTACATTTGGCCCATCCATGTCCAGAGAAAAATGGGGCTGTGGATGAAAAAGGGGTTCTATGAAAAGTAACCTCACAGGGTGATCTAATCATAAATTCCTAAATGGGCAGGTCATGGTGGGGAATCACACCCCGGGCCTGTCGCTTCTTTAATAAAAGGTTTTAAGCCAGCCCTGTTCATAGTTCTTGTGCATCTAAGTTAACACGTCTTTAAAATAGCTAAGTAATTCTCTTTCTCAGACTCCTTAGAGGCATAACCACCCTCAAAGGAGCACATTTTCCTATAACAAACTGTCCTGTAATCCAATCCCCACCTTGCTTTCTCCAGCCTTCATGTAATCTTCTTTATGTTCCTTACTTATCTGCAAATGCATAAAAGACTCATTTTAGGAAACATCTTTCTCAATCTGTTGAACTCTTGTATCCTCTGTTTGGCTCAAATAAATTTTTATGAAAATTTTCTTCAAGTTTGGATGTTCCTAGGTCATTTCATATTCTTTCCAGCATTTGTTACTTTCTTCAGTCTTGCATATAGACTTTGCTTTAGTCAAGTGACCACAGAGAGCAGAGCTGAGCTTCCTGAAAAAAAACAGTGACATTAGCTTCCAGGAGAGGGGATACATTTTGAGAATTTTCTCCCTTCGGTTTCTTCTGGTCAGAAAGCCAGCATCCTCTGAGACCATGGGACACCAGAGAGATTCTAAAAAACTAAGTCCAATTGGATATAAGAAATAGCATTATTTACCTCCTAACAGTCCTTTTGGAGAATCTGGGCCCCCACTAACAAGTTACCTTGACATAGAAATTTGAGAGCTAGGCCCAGGAAGGCAGCTCTGAACCAGGTGACCGAGAGAACATGAGAAGCAGCCTCCCCATGAGACCCGCTGAGTCTCTATGCTGATTGCAGCAGGGGTGGCCCATTTGGTCCAGAGTGTACATCGTCTGCAAGAGAATCTTCTGTCACTGAGCCCTGTGACCCAAGTCTCTCTAAGCACTAGTTGAAGGATGTTGCTATACACAGTGACTTTTGCTAATAAACCAGCCACATTGTTTCAAGAATCTACTTCCAGATTCTTCCAAATGTGAAAAAATGACCAGGAAAAAAGATGAATGGAGATACTGCAACTGGAAGGCAACCAAGTCCAGGGCTTGTGCTGCCTGTGCACCTCAGACAATAGATAGACACAGGAGTTGGGATATTTAGAATAAGTGTTTATTTTCAGAGCACTGGTGATCTGAGAAGGCAGCGGGTTAACACCTTCAAAAACTGCCTTGCCTTCTCAGTCTGGCTTAGGGTATTTAAGGGAAAATCTGGGCATTATTCCAGAGCCTACATGATAGTTCCTGGGGGTCTGTTATGCTTCATAGAGCCGTTCCTCTGGCAACGTTGTCCTCCAGTGGCGTCAGCAACCCAAGAACAAAGATGAGAGTACTCTGAAAAGAATACTGAACCAGAAGGGTTTGATCATTAAGCATAAATACATTAATTATTATAAGTTTCAGGGCAACTTTCTAAGGCAGGGGATGTTCCAAATTCTGGGTCAAGCTGCTAGGGACAATCGATTGTGAAGCTGTAGAGCAAGGAAAAGTGAAGCTGGAGACACTGTGAGGCCTCTACTACAGGGTTCCCAGAGGCCCTTCTTCAATACTGCTGAGAGGTGAGGGTTGAGCAGCAGATAAAATCTTATTATCCTGGGAAACTCTTATGCTGGATGTGTGGCTGGTTCACTTTAGCTTAAGGACTTCTGGGGCATAATGTTCATACCCATGGAAGTTTAAAAATTTTCCAGATTAAGATCCAGGAAGCTACCTCTTTGTCTCTCTGTCTCTCTGTCTCTCTCATTAACTCTGTCTCTGTCTCTCTGTCTCTGTCCATCTGTCTGTCTGTCTGTCTCTGTTTCTGTCTCTATCTCTCTGTCTCTGTCTATCTGTCTGTCTCTGTCTCTTTCACACACACACACACACACACACACACACACACACACACACACACAGAGTTTCCCTCCCCACTCCTGCTATAGTGGCTCAGATGAGACTGACCTTAAATGAGACAGGGCTGGCTTTCTCTAGCAGGGACAACGTGAACTATCAGAGAAGCTGACCAACTAGAAACACTAGCCAGGTTCATACCCAAGGCTGAACCTCATCACCAAATCTGGAAAATTACTGACTTTAAAGAAGGTGCAACCCATCTGACATCCCCAAACTGAGCTAAAATTATAGTAGAAAATAGAAACCGTGTGCACACAAGTCCTGACTCGGGAGTTCTAAGTGTCATTCATAAGCCCTGACTCAGGAGCCAGACACTTCATGAATGCCAGCTGTGTGACTCCAGGCAGCCTACTTGACCCCTCCAGGATTCACTAAAATGGTGGCAACACTACTCCGAAGCCCGTCTCACGGATGAAATGAGGTGTCACACGTACCACTTTTTGAGCAGTTGCTGAATGAAGAGTCCTCGGTGAGTATCCTGAACACAGTGACCGAGGGTCCTTTAGTCACGGAGACAGAGGAAGGCCTGAGCAAGCAGCAATGCCGATTCCCGGGGCTCCGAACCCGGGCTGCCGCCATCCCGGTCTGCAAAATTTACCCCTTTTGTTCTGACTCTATTACATGTTCAAAAATTCATGTAAAATGCACATAACATACAATTCACTACTTTAACCATTTAAAGTGTACCGTTCAGAGCCTTTTAGAACGTTTACAATGCTGCACCGCCACCACCAGAGCATTTTCAGCACCCCAGAAACAGCCGCGCACTCATTAGCAGTCACTTCACACTCCCCTTTCTGCCCAGCCCCTGGCATCCACCCATCTGCTCTCTCTCCACAGATTCGTTGATTTCCATTGCTTAATGAATGAACTGGGTGGAGCAATTTCTGAGAAACAGGGTCAGCCCTGTGAGACTGGCCAGAGGCACCTGGTCCTCTTCTTGAGGGGGTGACTGTTTCCTTTAGGACATTGTGATGATAAGAAGAAGGGCATCACAAGGTACAAAGTTAAATGAGGAGGAAAGGCCCCGGGGACACGATAACCTTCCAACTTTCTTCTTTCTCAGTCCTACAGGGAGAAGCAGGAGTCTCCCCAATGCAGGATAATTCACACAATCATTCATTCATTCATTCATTCATTCATTTATTCATCAGCAAACTTTTATGGACAGCCTCCCATGTGCTAAGTACAGTGCTGACAACTGGAATTCTAGGCTCGCCTCAGATCCATGGTCTTGGGGAGTCAGAGACATGTGAACACTCTGACATTAAATATAACATGAGAGTTTTGGATGGGATGGTGCTGGCAAGGTGCTCTTTGCACCCAGAGCACGTGCCTCAAGTTCTACATAGTGAAACATTGATCCTGCCATCCTGGAAAATTCAGAATTTTAGATATTCACTGTGAGAACCTGGCACAGATTCTTGGAGGTAAAACTGGCAAAATTATAACACCCCTCTATGACTGGAAGCCCCTTGAGTTTTAGCTCAGACCTCTTCATGCCTCCAGCAATTTTTCAGCTACTGTTTAATTTTCCTGCTCTGGTGCTGAACCTCAGGGAGGTGTTTGCTCGTGGATTTCTGCTCTTATAAGTTGTGATTCTCTGTGTTAACCTTTCTGTCTCTCCAACTCTGTGACTGTAATTCCCAGATGATCTAGGATGAGTTGTGGAATTTTGAGTTTGTTCAGATTTCTCCTTGGCAGGACATATGGACAACTTCCAAGCTCCGAACATGTTGTACTGGAAATCAGAAACTTCAATATAATTTATAAGCACAGAATTAAGATCCCAAAAGTAAGTTTTTGCTCTTTGCTGCTTCCATTTTAGTTTGCATAAGTGTTGTATCATTAGCAGTCTGTTTCTTTTCCTGAATGTGGAAGAAGAGGAAGGGGTATAGAAACTGGAAGAAAGGACAATTCTTTGAAGATCTCATCATCCTGCCCCAGGGTGTGTGGGGTGGGAGTAGTCTTGAGGGAGAGGTAAAAAGAACAAATGTTCTGGAATTCTGACCAGACTTATTTTGCCTCTTCACCAAAGTAGTCTAGAACATTGTCTCTTATTAAAATCCTTTGATGTCCACCTCTCCTTTAGCTCTTAGCAAGATTGTCACCCTGTTTCTCTTGGCAGCAGCCCATGATTTTGTGCCTCTACGCTCACAGCTCTCAGAGAAGGGTACTCTGTGTTCCTGAGGCTTGGATGAATGACGCCAACGCCGGAAGGCAAATGGCCAGTGGCAGTTCCTTAGTGTGTGCTGTGTGAATGGAATGGCCAAGGAATGTCAGTGTGAATCTCAGGATAAATCCCCCAAACTGGAGATTTCGCCTTTATTCAAGCTAAAGACAGTTCGTTTCTCCCTTCCCGTCCTTCTTATTTACCAGTTCTTTAATTTTTTCAGTGATATACTTCTGAATCTGTTCCCTCATGAATATTATAAAAGTTCATCATTTTTTAAAAGCTGAAATAATACAGTGAAAGAAAAACTGCCCCCATTTCATTCTCCCAGTTATAGGACAAGTATGAAATCTTAAAATTCTGTTCAGAGGCTCTTGCACAGATTCTCTCCTGACTCCCAGAGGGCACCGAGTCCCTCCGTTGTGCTCTGATTGTCCTCTTTGCTCTGTTTTTAGAGTCATCATCATGCAGCAGTGCTCTTGGATGAGTTTCATGCTTTCATTTGCTAGGTCCCCAGCAGTAATATGAGTTCCACATGGAAGGATTGTGATGATTTGCCTTATTCTTATGTTCACAGACCCAGCACGGTGATATAATGTTGAAAGTGGCCAGTATACTCGTTGAAAAAATAAATAAACAAACAAACAAACAAACAAATAAATAATAACCTTAGCTATGTGAACTATGAAATTTTTTAATGTAGTACCGGAGAAAAGATACCATAAAGTAGCTCTTGGCAATACTTTTACTTTTTAACTTCTTTACAAAAAGAGATGATAGTGAATATTTGTGAAATTCGATGTTTAAAGCAACTTGTTTATAGCCATGCCACCCTAAACGTGCCTGATCTCATCTGATCTCAGAAGCTACTGGTTAGTACTCGGATGGGAGACCACCTACAAATACCAGATGCTCTAGGTGTCTAAAAAAGAAAAATAAATAAAATAAATAAAGTGAAACGACTTTACTAATATTTGCTCTTTAAAATACAAGAAGTTATTTTGTTTTGTTTTGTTTTGTAGATCTTTATGTCAGTCTAAAGGAAATGAATTTTGAAAACAAATCCCCTTTTAATATCTATACAGAAACACCCAAATGTAGCCTAATTACCATTAATGATTTATTCTATCATAAAATGTTGGAACTAACAGGAAACTTAAAATTATAACTATATTTTGATGATAATGATAGAAATACATGTGCTGCTTTGAATGGAGATTTCTTAACTATTCTGAGTCCTTTCTCTCCCCTAAAATGATACCCAAAGTTGTAACTAAATTTCCATTATAATATTCTGAATCACTTACTTCCTTTGCAATTTAAACATGATGAAAATTATAAAGCTATGTGGAATATAGAAAGTACTGATAGTAAGCTTGTGCTACTGACATGACTTATTTGTAATCAAATTTATTTTCTGCTTTATTTATTTCATGTCTACTGGCTTCTTTCAAAACTTTTATGAGATGTAGTTTGGAAGTTTTCACAAGTGTAAATAAATATAAGTGTCCTTGAAAGTTACAGAATCTTCCAATATCTGTTCAATATTTAGACATCTGATAGGTCTTCATACTTTCATTCATGTCAGCATCTAGGCATTTTCTTAGAGTTTTGGGCTGAATTTCCAGGATTCTGTGGACAGCAGTCTGAGCTAGCCTCTCATGGTGAAGCAAGGTGACAGTCACAAAGAAGTCTTTCCTAGTGGATTTTCAGAGATTGAATGTGGAAGATTGCATTTTCTAAAGATGGCAACAAACATATCTTTCATCCCACATACCTTTCTACTAAGTGACCTCACCACTCCCATTACGAGGTAGACTCACAGCTCCTTCTAGAACCTGGGCTCTTTCTGGTGACGTGCTTCAAGCAGAGGGTTCACTGGGAACTGAGGCCAGGCCATAAGAAGCCTTGCAGTTCCTCATTGGGTGTTCTTGAACACTGTGTCTTGGGATATTGCTCAGAGCCAGTCTTCATGCTGTGAGAGCCCAAGCCAGAGACCTTGTAGATGCTCTGGTCAGCAGCCCAGGCTGAAAGTCCAGCCCATACCAGCATCTAGGATGGCCATGTGTGTGAGTTGCTTGTATGTCAGCCCAATCAAAGCTGCAGATGATTCCATCACAAATGAGAGACTTCCAAAAGAAAACCATGCAGCTAAGTCCAGTCCGAAAATGGAAAAGTGGGCTTTTAAAGCTATGTTTCTGGGAGTTTGTTTTACAGTTAATAGATAACTAAAAATGTCGGTCACACTGCACTCCTCAGTAGTTCCCCTGTGTCCTCAAAACCCACGTGTGGGCCCAACCCCATCTCCTATAGTCAACTCAATCACTTCCCATTTTCTTTTAATGCAGTTTCTCTTTTCTCAGGAGTTTTGACCCACAAGTCCTTGCTTAGACCCTGTTATCCTGTCTTTTTGACTGGCTCCTTTGGATTCATATCAGACTTCTCTTCCTCTTGGCATTCTCAACTACCCCCCTCTCCCAACAGCACCAGACGCTTCTTGAGGTTGAGACTGTCTCTCCCACAAGGTGGTGACTAGGACACAGTGGGTGCTACATCGATATGGTTGTTTCAATATAGATCACAACTGGCAGAAAGGATTCAGCTCGGGAGCCTCCCAAATCTTCCTGAGGCTGCACTAGACAGTACTATCACAAAACCCACAGGATTTCACCCAAAAAGACATTTGTCATCTGGGGTCAAAAAGTTAAGATATTTAAGCACCTATGAGGGAAGGCCACATTGAGAGTTCAGCACGGCATGTGGTCCAGTACAGATTGACTCGACTAGAGGTTGCTGGAAGCCTGTGGACTAAGAACACAGTCATGCCCCACCTCATGTCCTCATAGGGAATTACAGTGTCTATTAACTAAATAGACACTACTCTTTATAGTTCCTATGATGACGTACTACTGAAAGGGTCACAAAGATGTAGTAATGGGTTAAGGTTAAGAGCCTACGTGCTAATCGCCATGTCTCGCTTCTGGACACCTGCTTGCTTGAAAAGTTATTGTTTGACTATTACTCCTGGAAACCTAACAGTTGCCCATGGGAACCTAACAGCTGCCCATGGGAACCTAACAGTTACCCATGGGAACCTAACATTTTAACAGTACACTTTCTGCTTCTGTACCCCCGCTTGCACAACCCACCTTTAGGGTGACAGGTAGAGAATAGAAGAAATATTAAACCTTTGTGATTTAGACAGAATGAAGAATGAGATTTTTGGGCTTAAAACCCTTGTATCTTTATGTTTCGGGGCTGCTCCTTTGGAAGGATAGCCGCCGGCTAATAAACTGCCTCTAATATCGGAGCACTCAGGTTGAGTCTGGCTATTCCGGTCACAACATTTGGAGGCCCCAGCGAGATTTTTCTCGTGGTTGGGACAATTGATCTGTGCACCAGGGCGATAAGCCATTCGCGGTTGGGGAGGCCTCTAGGGCATTTGTCCTAGCCCACCGCCGTGGTTTTTGCTTTGTGGAGCAAGATCCTGGGAGTGCTGAGGCAGTCCTGGTTTGGGCCCAAGGACCGTGCGGACGTGGGACGCGACACTAAGTCGGCGGTCGGCTGAGACTGTGACGACAGTTTTCTCAGTCCTGTTCCTGGTTTGTTAGTCTGTGTCTGTTTTGCTTTGTGTGCTTTATTGTGGAACTATGGGGCAATCGCAGGGTAAGCTTACGCCGCTTCAGTGCATGCTCAATCATTTTAAAGATTTTCGCCACAGGGCAAAGGCTTATGGTGCTTCCGTAACCTCTTTTGATTTGCAGCGGTTTTGTCAACTAGATTGGCCGACCTTCGGAGTAGGATGGCCCTCCGAGGGGTCATTTGATATGCAGACTGCATTTTGGGTTCGAGGTGTTGTTTATGGGAACCCAGGGCATCCTGACCAAATTCCTTATATTGATGTGTGGATTGATATTGTTTCTGATGCCCCTAAGTACTTACAGAAGAGCAGTCTAGCCCCTCTTACTGTGATGGCAGCTATACCACAAGGCCTCAAGAAGCCCCCACCGGTGTTACATGGGCCTCCCTCAGAAGATGATTGGTACCCACCACGCTATAATGATGACAGGGGTAGACGTCCTCCTCCGGAAGGACCAGAACCTCCTGTAACCCGGTCTAGGGGTCGTAGGCCACCTTCCCCTGATTCTACCTCCCTAAAGGAACCGGCTTGTGTTCTGGCCCCATTAAAGGTGGTTCTGGGAGGTGGGGGTGAACCTACTGTTATATATTCGCCATTCAGTACTAGTGATTTATATAATTGGAAATTACAAATGCCATCCTTTTCAGAAAAAAACAAAAGAATTAACCTCCCTTCTAGAATCTATTTTCTTTATCCACCAGCCCACTTGGGATGATTGTCAGCGGCTTTTACAGGTTTTATTTACTACTGAAGAAAAGGAAAGAATTTTACAGTAGGCGGCTAAAGGAGTAACAGACCCAAATGGGCAGCCCACAGCAGACCTAACTAGGTTAAAGGCTGTGTTCCCTTTAACATCCCCAGTGGGATCCAAATACAGATCAAAGGCTGTGTTCCCTTCAACGTCCCCAGTGGGATCCAAATACAGATCAAGGTAAGGAGGCTCTCCTAAGGTATCGCCAGTTTCTGCTACAGGGACTCCGGGCTGCTGCACGTAGACCAATAAATCTGTCCAAGGTAAGTGAAGTAATTCAGACTAAGGACGAGTCACCTGCAGCATTCTTGGAAAGACTATTAGAGTCTTACCGTTTATATACGCCTATTGACCCGGAGGACCCCAACAATAGAAGAGCCATTAATTTGGCCTTTGTTAACCAGTCGGCCCCTGACATTAGAAAGAAGTTACAGAGATTAGAATGTTTTGAGGGAGAAATTTTATCCAAATTATTAGAAATAGCTCAGAAGGTTTTTATTAATAGGGACGATGTGCAGAAGGTAATGTTTGTGGGGAAAGGATATCCTCCTGGAAAAGGACGCGGCCGAGGAAGGAGACCAAGATTTACGGGGCTGTCCGGACCAGGAAATAAAAAGCTAAAGTTAGTCAGCCGATCTTTTGCCTTTGAGTGGAAAGATCCTGAGACGGGACAACAAGGACAGTTAACTTGGACTCGGCTCCCACAAGGGTCTAAGAATTCTCTCACCTTGTTCGATGAAGCTCTAAGCCGAGATTTGGCAGGATTTCGGCAGCGTTATCCTGAAACTGTGCTGTTGAAATATGTAGATGACCTTTTACTGGCTGCCAAAACAGCAGAGATATGCATTAGGGCCACTGAAGATCTGTCGAATGAACTGGGAGAAAAGGGCTATCGGGTGTCTGCAAAGAAAGCCCAGCTGTGTACCCCCTCGGCTACGTATTTAGGCTATAAGCTAAATAAAGGAGAAAGGCAATTATCTAAAAGTAAAATTGAGGCAATCCTATGCATTCCTCTACCAAAAACTAAAAGGCAAGTATGAGAATTTCTAGGAGCTGTTGGGTATTGCCGTCTGCAGATTCTGGGGTTTGCTGAAATTGCTAAGCCACTGTACAACTGCACAGTGGGAAAAGGAGAAAACATAGAATGGGCAATAAAACAGCAGCAAGCCTTTGAGACACTGAAGAAAGCCTTAATTATGGCTCCAGCATTGGCCCCGTCAAACTTAGAAAAACCATTTCAACTATTTGTAACTGAGGTAAGAAGAATTGCTAAACGGGTGCTGACTCAGACATTGGGCCCATGGAAGAGACTGGTTGCCTACCTATCTAAAAGATTAGATTTTGTAGCTGCAGGGTGGCCCACTTGTCTGCGAGCCATTGCAGCTACGGCAGTTCTAGTGAAAGAAGCCCATAAATTGACACTTGGGCAGCCTGTGACTGTTATTGGACCTCACTTCGTGGAGTAGCTCCTGAAGGGACCACCCGAGCGATGGATATCGAATGCTCAGATCACCCAGTATCAGGTACTCTTATTAAATCCTCCACAGGTTCAATTTGCAAAGCCAACGGTGTTAAACCCAGCAACCTTGCTCCCGGATGATGATCCTCAAGAACCATTACATGAATGCAGTGACCTGCTGGGAAGTTTAACTGGGGTAAGACCTGACTTGCAGGATGAGCCCTGGCCTAGCCCCGATGCCACTCTATATACGGATGGAAGCAGTTTTGTCACTGAAGGCATCAGGTAAGCAGGAGCAGCAGTGGTTGCTGATGACACTATTGTTTGGGCTCAGGCTCTTGGGCATGAGACATCAGCCCAAAAGGCTGAACTCATTGCCCTGACTGAAGCTCTTAGATGGGCTCAAGGAAAGACTGTTAACATCTATACTGATAGCCGGTATGCCTTTGTAACGGCACATGTACATGGGGCCTTATATAAGGAAAGAGGCCTGTTGACATCAGGAGGGAAAGAAATTAAGAACAAAGAGGAAATTCTAGCTCTCTTAGAAGCTATCTGGCTACCTAAGAAAGTGGCTATTATCCATTGCCCTGGCCATCAGAAAGGAGATAGTGTGGTAGAAAGAGGAAACCGCGTGGCAGATAAAGTAGCCAAAGAGGTAGCCAGAAAACCAGTGGGGAAGGACGTCATGATTGGCCCCCTGCTCATACTTCCCTTAGTCCAGGCTCCAGAATACAGTCCCCAAGATTTAGAACTAGGGAAGCAACTCCATGGAAAATTTGAACATGGATGGCTCTGGATTCCAGATGGAAGACCGATCCTCCCTGGTGCTCTTGACAGCTCTCTGATCAGCCAAATGCATAGTGCTACCCATCTCGGGGGAACTAAGCTGATTGAATTATTAAAAAGAGACTATTATATTCCTGGACTAAATTCCAAAGTTCGGGACGTGAGTGCGAGATATCCAATATGTGCACAGGTCAATCCTTGCCCTGCACCAACGGGAAGTATTGGGACTCGACTGAGAGGACAGGCTCCTGGAGAACATTGGGAGGTGGACTTTACAGAAGTTGCCACTGGCACTTTCGGATTTAAGTATCTTCTGGTTTTTACTGACACCTATTCTGGTTGGACTGAAGCCTTCCCCATCAAGAGAGAAACTGCACAAGTAGTAGCCAAGAAATTAGTATCAGACATAATACCCCGATTTAACCTGCCCTTATCATTGGGGTCCGACAATGGCCCGGCATTTATTGCCCAAACTAGCCAAATGTTAGCTAAAGTACTAGGGATTAATTGGAAATTACATTGTAGTTACAGGCCCAAAAGTTTGGGGCAGGTAGAAAGGATGAACCGGACATTAAAAGAAACCTTAACTAAATTTAAGTTGGAAACTGGGGAGTATTGGGTGAGCCTCCTTCCTTTTGCTCTTTTGCGAGCCCATTGTACTCCATACATCTTAGGAATAACCCCTTATGAAATAATGTTTGGGAGACGTCCCCCTTTACTCCCTAAAATTGGAGTCGAAAAAGTTGAAATAAGTAATAATATAAGTCTCCTTAAGTCCTTACAGGCCTTACAACAAGTCCGACAACAAGTAAAGGGCTTGATTAAGGCTAACAGACCAGACCCGAAGGTACCAGAACCTCACCCACACAATTGGGTGTGGGTGAAGAAAATTCAACCTGCAAACCCAGAGCCCCGGTGGGATGGTCCGTTTCCGGTAATTCTAACCACACCAACAGCTGTCAAGGTTGCAGGAAAGAGACATTAGATTCATCATACTCATATTAAGACAGCACAACCTCCCCCGGAGACAGAAAAATGGAAGGCAACACCCACAAGAGACCCTCTCAAGATAAGACTCTCTTGGGGTTAATTATAATTGGGTTAATTGTTGAAAAATATTTATAAATTTGCTAATGAGAGTAACTCTAATGTTACAGAGGACTGTTGGTTTTGTCTAAATCCTGTTCCACCTTATTATGTAGGGCTTGGCGTAACTGCCAGCCTTGGAACAAATGAAACTACTATCAGGAATGTAAGCCCCCCTAATACAACCATGGGGAATCAAGAGCCCATCTGTGGTCCTAGGAGACTTACAGGGTCAGGGAACTTGTGTACATACTAATAACTATGATATTAATAATTCTAGATATAAAGAAAATTGTAATCAGGTTATTCTAATAAATAGTTCTTCTCCCACTTGTTTAGCAGCACCCAGAGACACCTGGCTTGCTTGTAATACTGGTTTAACACTCTGTATTAATCTCAATTATTAAAAAGAGAATGCTGGATTTTGTGTATTAGTCCATGTCATCCCACAGGTATATTTAATGAATGGAATAGAAGGAAGACAAGCAATAGATTTATGGGGAGGATATGAATATCCTCAACATAAAAGAGCAGTCCCAGTGCTTGTGCCACTTCTAGTAGATTAGGAATTGCGGGATCGATGGCAGTTGGAACTGCTGCTATAGTCACGAGAAATCAAGGCATAACCTGGCTCACTAAGCAAATTAATGAGGACTTAAGTACATTAGAAAAGTCAATAAATCACCTTGAAACATCTCTTAATTCTCTAGCTGAAGTAGTCTTGCAGAATAGGAGAGGTTTAGACCTCCTATTTCTTAAGCAAAGAGGTCTGTGTATAGCATTAGAGAAAACTTGCTGTTTCTATGCTAATCATTCTGGAGTTATTAGGGATAGTTTAGCATTAATTAGACAAAGGGTGAAAGACAGAAATGAGAAGTTAAGACAAGGAGGTAACTGGTATGAATCTTGGTTTAATGGAAACTCTTGGTTGACCACACTGCTATCAGCTATAGCAGGACAATTAATTATTCTGTTGCTGTTATTAAC